>CP136063.1:188709883-188779210 GCA_032622095.1 Siphonodentalium dalli | reverse complement strand
GGTCTTGAAGGTTATTCTTGGAAATGGTAAAAATAATTGTTAACACAATATCATAAATAAAAATATCACTACAACCATATTCTATGAGTCAAATAGAAAACATTAGGGCCACACAAGCAATAACTTACCTGAAGATTGTTGTGATAAAACATGGATTTAAACTCAATGCAACAGTTAATTCAAAATGCTGCCACAGACAACAGTGACATCTGCATAGTCATGTGACCCAGTCATGTGACCTACAACTAAGCTTTACCAAGCTTTTCCAAGGATTTCCAAGCTTTTCAAAACTTCATGTAAGAACCTTGGTAAAGCTTGGAAAAAGCTTAGTAAATATTAGATCCAAGCTTTACTTAGCTTTACCAAGGTTGGTCAACACTGAGTCAAGGATTTCCAAGGTTTCACTTTATGTGACAATAGTCGGGGAGCCAATAAGGTCCACCTGCACCCCCCCCCCCCCCCCCCCCCCCCCCCCCCCCCCCCCCCCCCCCCCGATGATTACAAATAACCTTATTTTTATTGTTCCCTATGGTATCCAGATAAAGAATCCGGAATTCTCCGAAAAATAAAGGTGGCCCTACTAGGTGCTAGAGCCATTTGAATCCAAGATGGCCGCCATTTCCTCTAATTCCGACCAGCTGTATTTAATCGTTGTAATAGATCGGTTGTTAGCAAAAGACACAGACAAAATATATGCCATTTGTTGGTATGATGTCCTTCTTCAAAATGACGGCAAAAAATTTCGAAAAAAATTCAAAATGGCCGCCGAAAAATGACGTCATCTGCACGAAAATAGGAAATTTAATTAATATTTCACCATATCTTCCATTTTTCTTCACATTAATCATTAGTAAATGGCAATGTTTTTGAGACAGTCATCAAGCGTGATATTATCGTCTTGCAAAAAATCGAAAATTTTACCCCTCTTTTTCAAATCCTCTTTCTGTATCTATTACGGAACCCTCGTCAATGGCAAATGTCTTAAAATGACGCTATAATATCACGCTTGATGACTGTCTCAAAAACATTGCCATTTACTAATGATTAATGTGAAGAAAAATGGAAGATATGGTGAAATATTAATTAAATTTCCTATTTTCGTGCAGATGACGTCATTTTTCGGCGGCCATTTTGAATTTTTTTCGAAATTTTTTGCCGTCATTTTGAAGAAGGACATCATACCAACAAATGGCATATATTTTGTCTGTGTCTTTTGCTAACAACCGATCTATTACAACGATTAAATACAGCTGGTCAGAATTAGAGGAAATGGCGGCCATCTTGGATTCAAATGGCTCTAGCACCTAGTAGGGCCACCTTTATTTTTCGGAGAATTCCGGATTCTTTATCTGGATACCATAGGGGACAATAAAAATAAGGTTATTTGTAATCATCGGGGGGGTGCAGGTGGACCTTATTGGCTCCCCGACTACAACCTTGGTAAAGCTTGGTAAAACTTAGATCCAAGCTTTACTAACCTTTACCAAGGTTCCAACCAAGGATTTCCAAACTTTGTTGAAGAGTAAATTTTTTCATTCAAAAAGCTTGGTTCAAACCTTGGAAATCCTATGAATTCCTAGGATTCCCAAACTTCTTTAAAAAAGCTCGGACCGTGCAGTACTTGGGGAGTTATCCATGGAGCGAACAACTGCAAGTTATAAACTCACGGATGGATTGGCAGAAGCGTACCATAAAGCGCTTGTTCGTGACATGAAATATTCAACATTCTCCCTGAACAATGATGAGTGCTTAAGCAACAAAAATGAGAAGGTACTTTCCATCCTTGTGTCGCATTTTAGTGAAGAGGAGGAGCAAGTTGTTGTCAAGCACTATGCTTCAGTTTCGATGAAAGTGGTGAATGCTGAGACTCTTATCAATATGGTTCTGGACTTATTCGATCAAGATGACATTCCTCTGCATAATCTGATCTCAAACTTATCCGATTCAACTAATTATATGCGAGGTAAAACCAGTGGCTTCGAAACTCGCCTTCGCGAGGAGGCATCACATCTGCTTGACATAGACGGTGATGTTTGCCATCATGTTCATAATGTTGTTAAGCATTTCACAAGCCATTTTGATGACTACATCGAAAAACTCACTGATGATGTCCACATTGACTTCAAATGGTGCCCAGATTTACGTGACTATTTGGAGAGACTATGCTCACTATTAGGCATTACTTACAGTTCACCGAAAGATAGGATTGAACACCGGTGGCTTTCAGTTCTTGATGCCGTAAATCCAATTTTTGATGATGTTGCCAGCCTTAAAACTTCTTTACACTGCGTGGTTGACAAAGGACGATTCACAATGTTACCAAATAATGATATACTCTGAACTACTCGATGGACTAAGTGAAGGTGGCAAAAAAGAAGTTAAAAGGATAATAAACCTAGCTCGCAATAAGAAGTTGACAGTAGCTGCTAAAGAGAGGAAAGTGAGAATTATTGAGAAGATTTACCACACTGATACAAAACTGTATTCAGAAATTCTGCCACTTTTCAAATCATTCATCCTGACGTTTGAACAGAAGGAACCGTTAGTTCACAGACTTTATGACGAACAAGTGGATTTGGTTAGACACTTTCTGTCATGCTTGATCAAGCATGAAATAGTGCGAGATGTAAGTGATTCAAAACTCAAAAGTTTAGATGTACATGATGAGTCTCACCATTCATTACATAAAATGTATTATGGTGCAAATACAGAGATGCTGTTGAAAAAGTTCCGAAAATCAGACAAAGATTCTGGGAATAATTTCATGGAGAAGGTGCGAGATGCCTATGTGGAAACCTCCGAATATATTCTGAAAAAGTTCCCCCTGAACAACAGGTTCTTGCGATATGTGTCGGCAATTGATCCAAAGGCAATTGGTCATGGAGTGACAAATGATGCACTCAAGAAATTGTGTACATTTTTCCCAAGTGTTCTGAAGGATTGTGATAGAAATAACTTCTTCATGGAATCATCAAAGATCCAGTTACATCCTACGTTACCAGATGCTCTGGAAGTTGTGGATGGCCAACGGAAACCGGTCAGACTAGATTTGTGGTGGGCGAAAATATTCAAGGATAACAAATATCCCACAGTTAGTAAGATTGTAAAAGCCTGCCTAAGTATATTTACATCACCACATGTTGAGCAGTCCTTTAGTAGTATGAACTACATCGTAAACAAAACGACAAATAGACTGCACACGAGAATCTATTCGGCTTATCAAACTGTACGTTATGAACTCCCGATCGAAGAATAAATCTTCACTGGAGTTGTTCCATCGTGATGACATTCATCATGACAAAATAGACAAGAGTGTTTGTTACCATCTTCAAACCTCGTACGGTCGGTATAAGAAAACAGTTATTAACTAAAAGAAATGAAAAGAAGGAGGAAACTGCTTTGCTTGAACTGCCAAAAATTTCCAAAAAAACAAAAACCACACATCAGAAGGCAAAACTGATAAAGAACTCAATCATGTCTGTGAGGAAATATGGACAAATCAAGGAAAACATTTCTGCTACTAAACCACAATCAGTTCATATAGTGACAGGTTCCAAAAGGAAATCTCCATGCAGTTCACTAAAAAACTACACAATCCCAAAAAGAAAGAAAATGGAAAAGTAAACATCTTATGTTTACCATACCTGTATGTACAGTGTATAGATGAGTTAACTTTATTTAATTTGCAACTTCAACTGACTCTAAAGGAACTTTCCAATGTGTGTTCTATCTATGTGAAATTACTGCAGTACCTGTATGGACAACAGCACCTCTGTATAAATGCAAATGGTCTCAATCAATACTTTTTGAGGTATGGTTATCATTCTATCAAATATTTGTGTATGTTCTTAATCTAATAATATAATGAATTGGAGGATCTCCTAAAATATTGTGATATAGACCAAAATTTTGAACTTTCTAGCCAAAAAATGCCACTATAATAAAGCCAGAAAAGCTGCCAGGAGAGGCTGAGAATCAATCTCAGAGCTTCAAAAACCTAGAGCTTCCAGGTGCCTAGGCGGCCCCTGCGCTCTGTTTCAGGGATTTTAAGTCAGATACCCTCTTTCATCTCTGATGAGGGCCCGTTGGTCCATGGTTAAACAATTTGAGCAAACGTACCAGTCCTTACCTCGGGCAGGACCAGTTCGCCCCCCCCCCCCTGGTCATGCATCAGCAGACTTTGGGTGGCAGCGTGCAGTTCTCGGAGATTCAGGCAACCAATCCTCCAGAACACCCGCACACTCGCCTTTGGAGGCTGTTCTGGGTGGGGAAGTCTCGATGTCCGGTGCTGCTCAATGCGCTCCAGCCAAAAGGCCTTCTGACGCTTCCCCACGGCGCCGTGGCCCACCCCATTACGAGGGTCGGTCTTGTTCCCCTGGAAACGTCATCCCACGTGATACGTCCAGGCCTGCTCCTCTGCCGTCATGGGATCCTAGTGGTATGTCATCGACGTTTATGTCAGCTTGTCAGGACCACCTGCATTCGGGAGATTCGGTGGGGGGGTTTTCTCTGGTCAAATGGATCCTTCTAATTTTATCTTTTTGCTGACCTTCTGGCATTGGGGTGGGCAATAGCTTCCTATACTTCTCATGGCGTCTGATGGCTTTGACGACGATGGGCAAGAATCTCGGGCTGATGGTGGTTCCCACTGTCGGTTGAGGATTCTCTCGTTCCTAAGGAACTCGCTTTGCGTATGGAAACGACACGGGTCGATCTCTTGTACAAAACTTCATCACAGGATATGTGTCAACTGACTTACACAAACTTTGCACAACTGTACCAGTCTTTACCTCGGGATGTACCAGTTCGAGCCCCATGGTCCTGCACCAGCAGTCCGTGGCAGGCGGGGTGCCGTTCTCGGAGATTAGGGCAACCAATCCTCCAGGACAATCGCACCCGAGCCTTTGGAGGCTGTTCTGTGTGGGGACGACTCGCTGTCAATAGCGCTTTCTATTTTGGAAGATATCTACAAAAATCACTCTCATCACATGAAAACGAGAAGAAGATGCAGTGAAGTAAGCAGCAGAAGAAGAAGTCTCGACTTGCTCGGTTTCTAGCTGGCGCGTATGGTGTGGCACTGCCTGGGACGTTTCTTCCTAAAACCAGGGGGGGGGGGGGGGCAGGTACAAGCTTGAGCAATACTGGAATCTGAATTTATGAGCTCTTTCACATAACATATCAAGGCTGATTCATGACTAAATCACATTTACATGAAATCTGTTTTCGGAAGAGTACATTCCCGTCAAACTGGGATATTAAATTTATTGCTCGTTGCCTCCTCCTGGGCTTGCATTCTAATCCATATAGTTCAGTTGAGGGCTTCTCCTTGGCGGAAAAATATAATTTTAAAAATAAAAATAACTTTTTCCTTAAGGGAAGCCTGAAACTGAACTATCAGAGATCCCTCCCATGGCGGTGCCGTTCCCAACCCTGCGACTCGCAAATCCTATGATTCGGTCGGAAAATTAAAAACTGACTAGATTGATTGTTAGAACGCGAGACTCACGCGAGAGTTACACTGGACGCATTCATGCGTGGCAGCCGTGACTAATCCGAGCGCTGATTGACCGGAGTAAGCAATAACCGGACAATAAATTTTAACCCTCCTGATAACACAAGGCCGAGGATAATAATCCATATAGTTCAGTTTCGGGCTTCCCTTAAGGAAAAAGTAATTTAATTTAAAAAATTATATATTGGGCAAAAAATATATAGTTCTGTTTCAGGTTGCCCGACTGACCCTATTTCTTAGAACCCGACCCTAAACATTTCCAACTCCAAAAATTTTCTCCAAGGAAATTCTAGTATGTAAAACACGTATTGTTCAAATAGGGAATCAAATTAATACAGGAATTGTATTATTGTAGAGTTGTTCCAAGTCTAGAAACAACATACATGTATATGGACTGTAGGTTAAACTAAAGTCACTTATAACTGGAAAAACCATCAGTGTAGACTACCATTCTCATCGACTCAACCATTTCCGCTTCGCTGAGAAAATAACCTCTTCCATAAATAGAAACCATAATCGTGCAATGCTACAATATTCGACCCTGGTAATAAGGCGATGAACTTGACTCGTTGATGCATAGATGTGATTGGAGCAGAATGTATTCACTGTATGCCTAGTTCTCACACAAAATTCAAGTTTATAGTTGTAGGGTTATGGGAAATAAAACCCATTTTTTCTTGAGTACAAAGGACACAAATTTACTCAAATCATGACTTGAACACAGAAATTTTCATGTCATCTTCATTAGTTTTCCGACAGTGCAAGATAGTCCACATGTGATCTCCTTATCTAGTAGGATTGATCTTAAAGGCTTATTCCTAGTATATAGTTTAGGCATTCGGTAAACCTTGTCATTCTCCGTTGTCGAGGAGTTAATCCTTCCATGACTGGAGCTTTCCTGAAATTTTTTGAAAACAGTGTGCCAATGCATTGTCTAATATATGAGAGTCTCCCTTGGCCTAGCAATATTTACCTTGACCTTGTAAGCCTGTGCATTCACTTATATATGTGAGGCTCCATATGGGAGACTCGCATATATAAGATAATGTACTGGCATTGTATCCTTAATGCTGCACCAGTGCAGCTCCCTCGGTGAAAGGGTTAAGAATGAAAGTTTAGGATACTATTATTGGACAGTTAATGCAAGGAATTTAACTCTAAATCATTATTTAGTAATCGGGTCCACTGTCTTGAAATACAGCAAAGTAGTTCCCAAGAATGCCATATTCTGCTTTTGCTAACTCAACAACATAAATATGATGGAACTTCTTACTCTGATGATTTTGAGACAAACAAACCCCCTACAACCCGGACCCCGTGGAGCTATGTATATAGCCGAGCCAAAATAGATGGCCTAAGAAATCTTTTAGCATAGACAATTCCTGCTAATTAATAGGGTTGTTTGAAAGTAGTAACTCAGAAAAATGACTCAAATATATATACAATTAAGATGGTCTTACGAAGTTAGAAAATGGAAAATGTTATGAAATCAGGCAAATTCTAAGTCGAAAAAGGTCCATACGTCATGTAAAAATAATTGGATGGAACTCTTATTCAAACTTGGCGTTTATTTTTGGCTGAGAAACACACATACCAACTTTGGTCAAGATCAAATAATCCAAACTCGAGTTTTCGGTCAGAAACCAAAAATGTTAACAGACTGATAGACGGACAGATTGATTTCATAAATAAACTTCTCTTTTTTTTTAAACGGGTTTAGAATAAAGTATTGTTCAATGGTTTTTGAAGTATGTCCATAATTCTGCTGTGGTTAAGTGGTCAATTACTTTGGGCATTACTGTACTAGCGGCTAATCATTGATTTGATAAGCATGTGTGACTTCTGATAAATTGTTATCCAGACATAAATGGGTGGGCAAATAATGGTTAACTGATGACTGTAAGGGTTTCAGTGAGATCTGGCAGTATATGGAGAGGTGATTGTTTAAAGGCTTGAAAGTTTTTGGCCAAAAGTTTAACCAAATGAAATTATCTTTGGCCATTTTCCAAGAAAGCTGCCCATTTGATAATTTGATCACCAACAATGTGAATCCTGATGAAAAACGTCTTCATCAGCATTTATATCAACTGTTGTAATGTTTGGAAAATATGAAGGTTAGTTGTTCAAAGTCTTCCACTGTTCTGTTTTCAGGTCCTTCTGCGGAGACGATGAAGACACAATCCGAGTGTCTCAATATTACATGTGATGGAGAGGAGACAATTGACCTTGATAGTGATGATGAACCAGACTCTGGACTCATCGATGCGATGAATAATAGCATGGACAAACCTGAGGATGTACATGAAAAGGATGCAGATGTTATGGATTCAGTTGTGGATGGGTGTTCACCTGTATCTGGCGAGAAGAATAGCATGACCAGTGAATGGTATGACCCATCACAAAGCTTTAGTTCACATATGAAAAGGGTACCTTCAGAAAATATTCTCAAGGATATTATAAATACTGAAAATTCAGTGTTGAAAGCAACCAGAATGCCAGATATGCCAGATAATAATACTGAAAATTCAGTGTTGAAAGCAACCAGAATGCAGCATATGCCAGACAATAATAATACTGAAAATTCTGTGTCCAACTTACTTGGAATTGATCACATTGCTGAACTTCATACTGAAATTTCAGTGTTGAGCAGACCCTATTTGGACCAAATTCCAGATGCTAAAACTGAAAAATCAGAGTCTAACACATCTAGAATGGATAACATACCAGAGGCCGATAAATCAACATCTGACCCTGGATTTGATCGCAGCTCTGTTATATATAAGGGTACTGGAAAGACACTATCTTCCACATCAAATATTGATCAAACTTCATTAATAAATATCACAAGTAACAGTAATCAGCCGCATGCTGGGAGAGGAAGGTCTGCCGGAGTAACCATATCTGAGAAACTATATCATGAACATTCAAAACACAACACTCCATCAGAATCTCACGATTCATTAGCATCAGATTCAAAAACGAAAAAAGCACCACGCATGCGATCAATCTGGATGGATCTTCTGTGTTCAGATAACCTCAAGCAACAGGAGAGTGAATCTGACATAAGTGCGGAATTAATAAAAAATATCAGATCGGAGTCAAATATTCAACAAACTGCTGATATGGACGTCGATGATTCATCGATAAGGGTTACGATTATTCCAAAAAGGTCAACACAATCATCCTATTCACGGAGTTCTACACCTGATTCACATGGTCATGCAGAGAAGGAGGTTTTGAAGGAGACAACTCTATCTTCTGAATGTACATCAGGATCTGAAGCAGTTAATAGTGGGACAATGCAGTTATGTTATAATAATCGAACTGAATCTGCATCAGGCAATCTGAGGCCATATTCCGATAAGGATCCTGCATCTAAGACATTTAATCCATCTGAAAGAATCCCAATTACAAGTCTACAGTATCCCAATTCTATCAACTCATCTGAAAGAATCAGCCCAAAGACAAGTCTACAGTATCCCTGTTCTATCAATTCATCTGAAAAAATCAGCCCAAAGACAAGTCTACAATATCCCTATTCTATCAATTCATCTGAAAGAATCAGCCCAAAGACAAGTCTACAATATCTCAATGTTGTCAATCCATCGACAAGTCTACAGTATCCAAATTCTATCAATTCATCTGAAAGAATCAGCCCAAAGACAGGTGTACATTATCTCAATGTTGTCAAGCCATCTGCTATTGTCAGCCCAACAACAAGTCTACAATATCACAATGTCAGTCCATCTGCTAGTGTCAGCCCAACGACAAGTCTACAATATCACAATGTCAGTCCATCTGAAAGAATCAGCCCAAGGACAAGTGTACCATATCCAAAAGTTGTCAATCCATCTGTTATTGTCAGCCCAATGACAAGTCTACAGTATCCCAATTCTATCAATTCATCTGAAAGAATCAGCCCAAGGACAAGTGTACCATATCCCAATGTTGTCAAGCCATTGACAAGTCTACAATATCGCGATGTCAGTCCATCTGAAAGAATCAGCCCAAGGACAAATATATCATATCCCAATGTTGTCTGTCCATCTGACAGAATCAGCCCAATGACAACTATATCATATCCCAATGTTGTCAATCCATCTGCTAGTGTCAGCCCAATGACAGGTCTACATTATCCCAATGTTGTCAGTCCATCTGAAAGAATCAGCCCCAAGGACAAGTGTACCATATCCAAAAGTTGTCAATCCATCTGCTATTGTCAGCCCAATGACAAGTCTACAATATCCCAATTCTATCATTCATCTGAAAGAATCAGCCCAAGGACAAGTGTACCATATCCCAATGTTGTCAAGCCATTGACAAGTCTACAATATCGCGATGTCAGTCCATCTGAAAGAATCAGCCCAAGGACAAATATATCATATCCCATTGTTGTCTGTCCATCTGAAAGAATCAGCCCAAGGACAAATATACCATATCCCAATGTTGTCTGTCCATCTGAGAGAATCAGCCCAAGGGCAAGTATACCATATCCCAATGTTGTCAATCCTGCTGCTAGAGTCAGCCCAATGACAAGTCTACAATATTCCCATGCTGTCAGTCCATCTGAAAGAAATCATTCGAACCTTCCTGGAATATGCTGATGTTGAATCTACATCCAAAACAATCAACACTGAGACAATTCTAACACAGTGTGATGATGGAAGAAGATCTAATACTGTCAAAGCTGGGATGACATTCAAACCAGTCAATCCTGGTCAACACAGTCATTTTCATATGATGTAACTCAACATAAAACAGCAACTACTACTACTACTTCTACACTGTATTCTTGTGGTGTAGAACGATCAAAAGAAGTCAACTTGTGGACATCTGCACCACATTCTGATATAGCTGGATACAAACCTAAGACAGTTCCGCCATATAATGATAAATTAGATGGATCCAAATCAGTCAATCATGGGTTAGTGATGTCATATTCTGATAATTCAGCTGATTTCCGATCTAATAACCATCGACAAAACTGTGCCAAATTCAAATGGTCGATCTGGGTCAAAAAATATACAAATCTGGGATAACTCAGCTATGTTATAATAGTCAAGCTGCACCCAAAACAGCCAACCTTCAGTCCGCATTGCCATATTCTTATGCTCAATGTGGATCAAACATTAACTCTGAAGCACACCTACCAACATCCTATGGTGTAGATGGATCAAACACCAAAATTGCAGTGAGCAGTTCATCATATTTAAATACTAGAATGAACAAAGCGGCAAGTCCAGAAACAATTCCACCAAATTCTAATGTGGTACGTCGACCCCAAATGACTGTGTGCTCTGAAAATATAAAATAGTTCAACGTATTCCGATGTTGGAGCCACAACTACAGAGGATCAAAGACCAAGTATTTCACTCGCTGAGTGGCGTTTAGCTGCAGAGCTCTTGGAAACAAATACTCTTGATGAAGTGTCGTCATGGTTACATCTCCCTTATGAAACATTAATATCAGTGAGAAGAAGCAGAGGAGAAATATTCCCAGCAATTAAACCTAAGACGGAGCCTGATTTGGAGTAGGTCAGGTTACCAGCTGTTAACCCTTTCTGTACTAAATGAATTCCCCCATTCAGTTATAAAAGTATATATTGTAATGGTCTATTATTCATTTGGAGGGGTGTTCTGGTAATAAAAGCAGACAGATAATGCAAGAGCAGAATGATTCATATTCATTGGTGGGAAATGTTCAGATAATAAATTCAACAAACAACCTATGTTCGTTTGTTGAACTTATTATCTGAATATTTTCCAAGGGAACTACTTGTTAGTGAGTATTTAGTAAATAAAGGGTTAACTCTTTTATTGCTGGAGCTGTTAAGATTGTCAAGGTGATGAATGTCAGTCCAGTCATATGTTCACTAATTGAAAAATGTGAGGCGAATGGAAAAGAGTCCATATGATGCAATGGAATTAGCTCCAAAAATACTATCCGTGGTCCAAGATAATGCACTAATTTTTTATTGTCCAGACTTAAGTGGTATTTTCAAGAAGGTACAAAATGCCAATTTACGTCTTTCTGAAAATACAGACAGTGTTCAAATTAAGTGGTAAAATTGCCACTTATTGACTGGTTTATGATACAAAATACCACACAATATACATGTACACAACGTATGTGCGGACACATGTAAACCTTTGGGATTGAGGTATAATAATCACGGCATGAAGAACCGTTATCTGCTTACTGCGAGCTATAAGCACGATTGACATTGTTAAAAAAGCTAGATTCTCATTCCTTCCAAGCTCTATTTTTGTCCCTTCTCAAATTCCTCTATGCATCTAGTAACAACACCCACCCCCCCCCATTTTTTTTTTGGATGCCGTATTCGGGGGACTGTTATGGCATATTTGAGATGCCGGACTTGCGCACGCTGGACACTGTGCTATCTATATCTCCGTCAAATATATCTTGGACACTGAAACTAATGGTTATATATTTCTTGCTTGCAAGATTCTAGAAGTCGTTTTAAAAATCGGTACCCAATACCTCGAGTACACGCACTTGTCAAATGCCAATTAATGGCGATTATATCTGTAACCATGTAACCATGTTGGCCAACAAATGGCAAACCTTGAACTTTCATTATGCATTCATCATTTTGTTACTGGTACATGTGGCCAAATATGGCCACATGTATGCATAGCTCTGCTGTTGTCAATTTATTTCTCTGTTGAAAATTAATGGACAGGGGTATCCATTTTTTAATTTAGGCTACAAGAAATAAATTGCTAGTTCCTGGGGCAGGAGAATTATATATGTATTACATGTATACTACTTTATACTATGGCATGTGTTTTGAAACCGATCAAGTTGATAAAATGTGATTAATGAGATATAATATTTTTTTACCCAAAATATGTATCTCCTATAATAAATATCTTGGACACTGAAACTAATGGTTATATATTTCTTGCTTGCAAGATTCTAGAAGTCGTTTTAAAAATCGGTATGCAATACCTCGAGTACGCGCACTTGTCAAATGCCAATTAATGGCGATTATATCTTTGGACCAATCATGCGAGTCCTTTCGCTATAACAGCGATTGAAAGACAAGACCTCATTCATTTTAAATTCTTCTAGACGCAAGATAAGTTGCATTTTTCATCTGTTCATTTCTCATGAACTTTTCTCTTTATGCTATTGCGAACGACAACACGCAGTTGCCTAATTTTGTGCACTACGCACGTGTTTTCCAATTTTCGCAATTTAGTTTTCCAATTGTTCAACAACCTTTTATTCTACAATACTGTCTTATTAATGACAGTAGTCCATGGGTGGATATTTTCAGTAACAAATATTTCAATTTTGTTTTATTTACGAGAATCACTTCGAACAAATATCGTTTTTGTTTGCATAAAACAATACTCAATAGAAAAAACTGATGCTCTTTAGAGTCATTCAGGTTCTCGTCGGGATTTTTTAACACTGCACCGGATGCAATATTGTGTTGTCGTCTCCACTAAGCTCCAGTTTGGAGTTTGGTCCCTGACAAAATCCTATCCAAATGTATTAGAAGTAATAATTTACAATATTTTACATTACAATATTTTACAATAATTTTCCTCACAGATGCTAGATAAAATAGCCACAGTGTGGCTTGCCTCTTCTCTCTACATTGAACATACGTCTCAATGCTTTTACGATGAAAACTTCGTAATGTTTTTTTCCCTCCGACTGGTAGGCCGGGGTGCCACGATTGATCGTATAATCGATGAAACGTTGATACAGCCGATATTCAATTACCACTTTCGGCGGCGATTACTCTGAGTTGTTTTTTTCAGATGTCGAAAAGTACCGGACATATTTGGATACCCTGTTTTACAGTTTAATATCCATCGGACAGGTTAACGATCGTTGATCGTGCAAAGATATTTGTAACGCATTGTGCTCATTATTAATTACCGGCTTTCCTTCCCACGAGACAGTAACGATTGCTCTCGCACCCGTATGCACTCGCAATTTTCTATTCACGGGTGTTCACCATTTGCACTTGTCCACCTGGTCACAATCAATATTAAAATATGTGAAGATATATTTAGCACATTTCCCATCTGCGTTAATTTATGGGCATGTGACAGTGTCAGTGGACTTGGGTATATCACACAATGACCTTTGATTTGAGATAACCCCAACTTGCAATTATATTACCGGTGCAATTACACCTTTCTAATCAACGAAACTGTAATTTTTGTCATGGGAAGGACTGTCTCGGTTGTTTCCGATTAAATTTATGCACATTTGAATATTATGCACTACTTCCTCTGTCCTTGCTATTAGATACGCTTCATCGATTCTAATCTAGTATTGACTATCGATTATCAAGTTCAATGATCGTCGCACCTCGGCTGACGTGGCACCTTCTCTTGCATCCTCCATTAACTTGGAGACTCCGCTGGAGTTGGTTGGTGGACATGCCTCCTCCCTCAGGGTCGCGGCGTCCATAGCCCCTGCAGAGAAGGGCAGCGATGGTGGTCCAAGTGCAGCTGCCCTTGGTCCTGCCGCCGGGTTCGCACCATCGCTGCACCAGCCGGCCACTTGCTACAGCTACCACATCAGTGGTCCGTTTAGCTCGCAAGCCCGGTGCCCTCGGCACATTGCCTGCCTACGCAGTTCAATGTGTCAACTGCCACTGCTTCCACTCCAGGGGATTTGACCGCACGGGTTCTGACCTGTCCTCCATTCGTCAACGTCTTTTCCGGCATCCGTCCCTCCCGGTTTTGGGGTGGGTATGTATCCCTATTATTCACCTGTGTTCTTTCCTCCACCAGTGTGGCCTTGCTTTGTACAGTTTCTGGCCTCTTTTGGGCTCCTAGGCCAGAACTTAGACTTAGTTTCCTTTCCGAGGCTCCGGAATTTTTTGCCTCATCAAACCAGGTGACCTGGTCGGGATACTTGCCCCTTTCCCCCCATCTCCTGGACGGACGGTGCTGTTCAGAGACGAGGACGTGCTGTCGCAACATCTCCTGGATTTGGCAGCGTTTGATGCGTGTCCGAGTTTGCCATGCCCATCCGAGAGTGCCTTCCCTGAGGGTCATTTCGGATGGGTCAGTCCTTCGGTCTTAGGATAACAATTGCGCACAATTTTGCATGCATCACCAGCACGATACTAACAGCACAGAAAAAGGAAGAACAAACCGCGCCATTTTCTTGCTTCCTCCATTCACATGGAGCCTCTGCTGGAGTCGGTTGCGGGACATGCCTCCTCCTTATTGATCGCGGCCTCCTGAGCCATCCGCAGAGAAGTACGCCTGTCTTCCACAACCGAAGGACTGAATGGGGCCCACATATCAAGAACAAAAACCAACGTGTGACGATTTTTCCTCTGCCAACTCGATACAGCCTGCGCGGCAGACTCAGGGTCTGTTCGTGGTCATGCCTCCTCTATTTGTAGTCGCAGCTTCCACAACCTTCGCAGAGACGGTCAACAATGGATTTTCCTCTGCCAACTCGGTACAGCCTGCGCTGCAGGCTCGGAGTCTGTTGGTGGTCTTGCCTCCTCTATTTGTAGTCGCGGCTTCCACAACCTTCGCAGAGACAGGAAACAATGAATTTTCCTCTGTCCATTCGGTACAGCCTGCGCTGCAGGCTCGGAATCTGTTGGTGGTCATGCCTCCTCTATTTGTAGTCGCGGCTTCCACAACCTTCTCCGAGATGGGCAACAAAGAATTTTCCTCTGTCAACTCGGTACAGCCTGCGCTGCAGGCTCGGAATCTGTTGGTGGTCATGCCTCCTCTATTTGTAGTCGCGGCTCCCACAACCTTCGCAGCGACGAGCAGCGATGGATGTTCTGCAGCATCTACCGCTGGTTCTGTCTCAGTCCATCCAGGTTCATGCTGTCACGGCACATAGCGGTTTTTCCGAACCCTTGCTTGCCTTGGCTACCTCATTGTTCCTAGTCGCCGACAAGTGGCATTCATTCGACTGAGTGTTTTGTACAATATTACCTTCTTTCTTTGTACTTTGAGGTTTCCTCGGTCAGTCTGCTTTCTGCCATATCGCATTGCTCTGGCTATGTGCCACATTCAGGAACTGCTCCTGAATAAGTTTCTTTCGCCTCCATTCTCACCTCCATTCTTATCCCGTCGGGGTATTCCAGGTGTTGTTGAGACCTGTCTTTACTAGTATAGTTTTGGGCCTTCTAATCTGTTAGATTTTTATTCAACAATTAGGCCGCTTTTATGAGACAAACCTAGACGTATTATGGACTTGATCGTGTGTGTGAACCTGATAAGTTAGTATGCGGGTGCTATATCTCACAGGGGAAATTGGCGCTCTACTCACTTAGACGAACATATCATGAATATCGACCGTTCAGCTCCATAGACACTATCGTCTGAACTACGCTCATTTTCAATTTTACTTCTAGATTTGGGATGTATCTTTCAGTGACCACCTAACATCATAGGATTTCATCATATAGCGTATCGGCATTTCATTGGTGTCTAGGCGTCATGTATGTAGTCCATTTTGTTATCGTATTTGTCACAGCACCGACTTTGAACCAAGAATATTTTCCAATTCTATGTTATCACTCGGGCCGAGTGTTTAACATCACTTGGCAGGCGTGATTCTAATTCTAATCTGATTTAGCGATTACTGATTCTCACCTTTGCGACATTTCACAATTATTGCTGCATGCCCATCGGTGCTTGAGCATACCAGTTGGCGGGTTATCACAGTTTTTGTAACTTTCTGCTAACCTACGGTATGGGTTCCCTATCCCACCACCTGACGAACGATATTAAACTAAGTTCCACATTTATTTTGAAACCATGCAGGCCGGTTCATTGCATCACAGATTGGCCGTATGATCAGACAGTGTTCCATTCGCGGTATTAGTTCCTCTCCTTGGTTGCCCGTACACTTCAATTTCCAGTTCCTTGGCTTGGTGTACCAGAGGCAGGCAATCTTTCCATCTTGGTCCCCTCCCTTATGTGTATGTTTTTTTCTTTCCAGGGACATGATTTCCAGTGCTCAACTCAGTCATGTTTTCCTGGTGTATCCCTGGTCCCCCCATTGGTCTGGGCCCAACGGTTTCTCATATCTCCCTGGGTCTCTCGGTCGGGCTCAAAATACTGTCAAGTCAGTCATACCGCACTGAGCATTGCCTCATTTTGTGAGATCCATTCTGAGTATTGATTCATCTTTTCTGGCGGGGGGGGGGGGGGGGGGGGGGGTGGTGTCATAACCGTGTTTTCCCCTCGGTGCCCCTTTTGCATGTATTGTGGGCCAGTCAGCATCCTCTGGATGTCGTGCTAGTGCTGCTTCATCCTCTAAGGAGGGGGGTGTGGTAGGTTCCTTTATCCTATAAGGTACATGAATGAATGAGTTATCCCCCTTGCCTATGACCAATGTTTATCTTGGACACCTTCACCCTGTGATCATTACTAGTAGGCCACATGAAGTACGTGGTGTTTCCTTTTAGGAGGCTCAGTTGTTTTTGAGTTTATCTGAACTATTACATATGGGACACAATGATCTATTTTTTGGCACATGTCTACCAAGAAATCTTTTTGGTACAGGATGCAGGTCTTTTCTGCTTCAGCAGGTGGGTTTCATGGACATAGTCGTATTATCTGCCTCGTGGCCTCCTCCTCTTCAAGAATTATAATTATAACCATTAGTTTCAGTGTCCAAGATATATTTGACGGAGATATAATATGTTTTTACCCAAAATATGTATCTCCTATAATAAACTTCTTGGACACTGAACACAGCAAGGGCCCTCCCAGTTGGGATCAACATTCCCGCCCCGCACACTCGGTCAAACGCATCAAACACACAGGAGGAAGAAATTAAATTGAATGAGGTCTTGTCTTTCAATCGCTGTTATAGCGAAAGGACTCGCATGATTGGTCCAAAGATATAATCGCCATTAATTGGCATTTGACAAGTGCGCGTACTCGAGGTATTGCGTACCGATTTTTAAAACGACTTCTAGAATCTTGCAAGCAAGAAATATATAACCATTAGTTTCAGTGTCCAAGATATTTATTATAGGAGATACATATTTTGGGTAAAAAAATATTATATCTCATTAATCACATTTTATCAACTTGATCGGTTTCAAAACACATGCCATAGTATAAAGTAGTATACATGTAATACATATATAATTCTCCTGCCCCAGGAACTAGCAATTTATTTCTTGTAGCCTAAATTAAAAAATGGATACCCCTGTCCATTAATTTTCAACAGAGAAATAAATTGACAACAGCAGAGCTATGCATAACCAGAAATACAAGCTTTGGCCACATGTACCAGTAACAAAATGATGAATGCATAATGAAAGTTCAAGGTTTGCCATTTGTTGGCCAACATGGTTACTGTAGCCATGTGGGGGGTAATGTGCACCAATTTAACCTGCGTAAATGGCAAATTACTATTTGTTTACCTATTCACTTCTTTTGCATATTTAGAATCTATGGGTAAGATCATCAGAGAACTTGTCAATTTTTCAAGTATCAATGCCATCTATTCAGGAAAAAGGCATCGGGGTTTCCGTCAATTTTGTTAATTGTAAATTTTTTGAAACTGTTCCTGGTAGGATAATTATACCCCCGCAACGAGTTGTTGGGGGGGGGGGGGTGTATACTGGAATCAGCTTGTCCGTCCGTCTGTGGACACAAATTTGTCTGGAGTTTTTCTCAGTCGTTTTATGATCATTTTCCGTGAAACTTGGCACAGACATCAACCACCATGGGAACCTGTGCACCTGTGATTATGACGTCTGTCGGGCTTTTTTTGATGGAGTTATCCCCATTTTTCCGACATGTATAATTTTGTCCGAGCTTTTATTCATACATTTTTAGTTCAATGTTTTTTAATCTTGGCACTGATATTTAGTACCATGGGAACCTGTGCACCTGCGATTATAACGTCTGTTCGATTTTTTTTTGTGGAGTTATTCCCCTTTTTCGACTAAGAACATTTTCGCGACATGCATAATTTTGTCCGAGCTTTTATTCTTGGTGGAGTTAGCCCCCTTTTTCAACTTACAAAATCTTCTCAAAATGCATAATTTTGTCCGAGCTTTTATTCCTACATTTTTCAGTCAATAGGTTTTAGGATTAGGATTAAGAGGTTCAAGATTAGTGTTAGGGCTTAGGGGATTTAGGGTTACCTGTTCACATAATTTCAGTACCCAATATACAGTAATGGCTACTACATTCAAATAACATGTTGAATATGGGGGGTATACCCATCTCTAGTTCTGATTGGATTCGACTGAAGGGCATTTCCTCCTTATTCTGAATGACAAACACTAGTCGAACCTGTGAATCATCAAAACTAAAATGTTGTATCGCACAACTTAGACATTTTTATACCCCATCCCAAAAAATGGGGAGGTATACTGGATTACATGCATTCTTCCATCCATCTGTCCATCTAGCTGTGCGTCCGTCCACTCATATATCTCAATCATGGGTAATCAGATCTCAATGAAATTTGATATGCAGGTTTGGCATCAGGAGGGCTTTCAAAAGAGTGTTCATTGACATCGTTCACATTTTCCGTTCAAGAGTTATCCCTCTTTGTTTATCTGAAAATTGGATTTTATCCGTCGGCTCATATATCTCAACTATGTGTTTCAGTTCTTGATGAAATTTGGTATGCAGTTTTGGCACCAGGAGAGGTTTCAAAGGAGGGTTCATTGAAATTGTTCACATTTTCCATTGAAGAGTTATCCCTCTTCGTTTGTCTGAAGATGATGCATTTCCCACCGTCCTTTGTTAGAATTGTCAAGTAATTTGTTCGTTAATCACATTTTTTTCACAATTTGGTTTCTGACCTGCCCATATTTGAATTTTCACCATGGGGGTCTCCCAGCACCCGTGGTGCAACCTCTTGTTACCTCTAAATTATTGTATACAATCATGTTTTTATCATCAACTAGGAGAACTATAAATATATAAGTTCATCTTTTATAAGAACGTCTGTGTTGTAAGGAATTGTCATGCAAATGTATTGGTTGATACCATTGTTATTTCCAGAGATAATTAGTTTATAAAGGTACTCAATCCGATCAGACGCTCCTAAATTACTATTTCTTTGGCTTTGGGATAAAAAAATATTTGATTCGAGTCAAGGAACCCACCCATCAAAGCTCAGAGTGATTAGATATCGATGTTTGAAATTTGCTGTTTCTATTGTTTGTGGACCAGATCTTTTCCAGGACTTGGTGCTCAAACGGACAAATTGCAGTTGTAAGATGGATAACTCTAAAATCAAGTGGTTATTATTGTTAATAGTAACCACTTGATTTTCGAGTTATCCATCTTATAACTTATTTCAATTCATTGATTGGCAAGTCCATATTTATTAGCATGTGGTATTATTTATATGCAACAGTCGGCTGACATTTTTTTTTATTTGAATAAATCAACTGGCAATTTAACATTGCCATCAACATAGTATGTATTTGCATTTGTGATAACACATGTTGGGGAATTCCAATTTGAACTAGGAATCACCATATATGGAAGTTGTAAACCACACTCTCCCATCCACCTAACTTCCAAGAAAAAACATTATAGGACTTTTTCGGCAAATAGGATATTGTGATTGGTATTGTTGCGAGTATTTATTGGTAATAAATTATTTGGATCGGAACTAAAATCGACTTTTGGTGAAATTCCATTGTTGTTATAATTGGATGATTTGGGGACCATCCAATCGGATTATGTATCTTTAGCTACAAACTATTTCTTTTGGAATGACAAAATAAGCAATATTAGAAATGATTGTTGCATAATTATGAATGTTTGAGAATGCAATCAATGTAAACAATTTCCCAGTGTAAGTTGGTGTACCCTGTAGATTAACCCTTTCTTTACTAAATACAATATTTCCCACCAATGAATGTTTATCATCTGTTTTATTTCTGCTTATATTTCTTCCCGATGAAAGTAGATAATTCCAAATGTGTACATTTATAACTGGTGGGAGAGGATCCATTCAGTAAAGAAAGGGTTTACCTCCACACAATGATGGCTCTCATTATGACATCTTATTGCCACCATAGTGACTTATAGTGACACCATGTATATATGTATTATATATTTACAACATGTACCTCTGGTTTTGGCTTTCTGGTTGGCCCCTGCGAATATTTTATATTCGTTTCGTTATTCGAATCGACCTTGATATTCAATTACCCTTGGAAACAATTTCCTCCAACACAGAACGTAATTGGCAACAAGTCACATGGTTATTTACTCGCAATATCCGATATAAAGATATTTATTAACTGTCGGTGCATCCGGACAGTATTTCAAAAATAAGATGCACACGAACCGGTATTTTCCAAATTATATTGCTTCTTATATTTGGAAGAAATAATGTACTTATTTGATCCACCATTGATCCAAACAGTGACAGTGTGTCATATTAAATAGATAATTCAGATATACATGTAACTGGCATAGAATACATGATTTATACTAATTTAATGTTATACTAAATGCAAAATCACTAACCACTAACTATTTCACTATTCCCTGCCCCTCTATAATATATTTGCGTACGCCACCGCTATTTTTTCATTGCACACTCCAGTGGCTTATCGCTCACTCACCCGGGATTATCGCGGACGCTTAATAGAATTCCCGCCAATAGAAAACTCCGCCCATCATTGAGAAACCCAATTTCATTCTACCTTTATAATTTTTAGCGCTAGTCGCAAGGAGGACAACTCTATTACAAAGAACTTATAAATTTATAATTCCACTGGTTATATTCTCGTGCTCATAATCAACCAGGGGTTTTATACAGACGAAAACAGAAAACACGACCAAGATTGTGAAATATTCAATTCGAAATTTGATTCAATTTTATATATAGTACACACAACGCAGATGTTAGGATCAACTGTCCGTAGACGCATGCTATATGACATGATAACTCAAGTATTTTTTCATCCGATCGTGTTCATATTTTATGTGCAGGTTTAGGATGACACACCCCTCACTTGTTTTTGGTATCAATTGGTTTAGAAATTATTAACACTTTTCATCCACCAATAGACATTTTCTATCTGATGCATAAACTCAAGTTTGTATTGTCGGATCATATTTTATGTGCAGGTTTATGATGACACACCCTTCACCACTATAGTTTTTGGTATCAATTGGTACCCATCCACCACCCCATCCCGCCACCCATAGTATCTTATGCGCCACAGGCGCCCCTCGATGATTAGAGTATAGAGGTTAGTACCCACCCACCACCCCATCCCGCCACCCATAGTATCTTATGCGCCACAGGCGCCCCTCAATGATTAGAGTATAGATTTTAGTACCCATCCACCACCCCATCCCGCCACCCATAGTATCTTATGCGCCACAGGCGCCCCTCAATGATTAGAGTATAGATTTTAGTACCCACCCACCACCCCATCCCGCCACCCATAGTATCTTATGCGCCACAGGCGCCCCTCGATGATTAGAGTATAGAGGTTAGTACCCACCCACCACCCCATCCCGCCACCCATAGTATCTTATGCGCCACAGGCGCCCCTCAATGATTAGAGTCAGGCCTCAGCTCACAAGGCGACTCGGGCGAGATTGTCGCCTTACTGTCGCTGACTTCGCCCTATCGTCGCTCTAAGGCGAAATCGAAGTCGCCTTCAATTTTAGGGGGAATATTTTTTTTTTTCTTTATTTTTTTTCTAGTTTTTTTTCCGGACATGTCTGGACATGTCCGTATATAGATGAATTGTGGCGGCCATCCCAAAAAGAAACAGACGATGCAGAGCCAAAGACCCAAGTGTTTAAACTAAAAAAATAAAATATGACCTATTGTTTTGTGTTGTTATTCCGTCGCCTTTGTTCCCTGTGCGGTAATTAATGTTAATCACGAATGTTTTGACACGCTGAAAACACGATGAGATGTTCGCATCTGTGTTGTTACTGACCATCGTGAGTGTCACAAATAAATGTTTTAATTAACTTAAAAGACCGCCGTCCCGCTTTTCAGATATAAAACAATTACGACATTATCAGAGTATGTACCAGGTGCTTCGGAAGTTCGTTTCGGTAACGCGTCGGACTTTTTGAAGAGACCGCGTCGGACTTTTTGAAGAGACCGACTTCCGTAAATAAAATAATGTCAAGTTTATTGCTTTAATCGGATTATACCAGTGATGTTGGCATTAATTAAGGGAGGCCATTAATTAATAAAAGCTTTTGCAACTCCTTTGTT
This sequence comes from Siphonodentalium dalli, assembly GCA_032622095.1. NCBI lineage: Eukaryota > Metazoa > Mollusca > Scaphopoda > Gadilida > Siphonodentaliidae > Siphonodentalium > Siphonodentalium dalli. The sequence goes on along the minus strand of CP136063.1, from coordinate 188,756,481 downwards.
AGTTAGTCCTTATTGTTTATTTTAGCGGACACCCACATTACAGCCGTGACCAAATTAAACTTAAAAAGTTACATGCATCATGATTCAGACTGTAAAAACGTATCTTCCAAGTTCCATTCCAAGCTGCAGTCTACTAGGAAATAATACTACTTTCATTTAGTTAAAAAAGTAACTATTACTGTAACTTGATAATTGTCTTGCTTAAATGATAGCTACACAAAACATTTCCAAAATTTTTAAATATATAATAACAATTAATTAAGCTAATTTCAGATAAAGTCAAAAAATTTTTAGTTTTATTTGTTATTTTATCTTTTTTAATTTTTTATTGTCAGATGTTATAAAATAAAGCGATATTTGAAAATTGTAAATTTTTTGTAGTCTCCCCACCCTGAAGTCTCCCTAAATTTCCTGAAGTCTCCCTAAATTTCCTGGAGGGAGACTTCAAGTCTCCCTGTTCTGGACCCCTAGGCTGAGGCCTGATTAGAGTATAGATTTTAGTACCCACCCACCACCCCATCCCGCCACCCATAGTATCTTATGCGCCACAGGCGCCCCTCAATGACTAGAGTATAGATTTTAGTACCCATCCACCACCCCATCCCGCCACCCATAGTATCTTATGCGCCCCTCAATGATTAGAGTATAGATTTTAGTACCCATCCACCACCCCATCCCGCCACCCATAGTATCTTATGCGCCACAGGCGCCCCTCGATGATTAGAGTATAGAGGTTGAACAATTTGATTGGTTTAGAAAAAATTTAACCCCTCACACACATGCTATCCGATGCAGTAAGTTAAATATTTTTCTTATCTGCCTCATATTTCTTACCTAGGTTTTCTTAAGCACATTCTTTATCTGTTATTCTGTACGCCAGTGGACTATCGTCTCCGCAACAGTGGCTTGGCCGGATTAAGCAATGTGTGTGCTATATAGAGCCACATGCTGTTTCAAATATCGAGCCAGGTTGTGACCCTTGGGCATGGTCACTTGTACTGTGCTCGCTTCGCCGTACCTAGACGAGAAATAGGGACCTGGTTGTTGGGTAAGTGTAAGCCGCTCTTGTGAATCGCCTGTAAGATGGCAGCATGCGGAAGACTCCGCATTACTCAACAGCTGGGGTAATAATGTGAAGTGCTTGGGGTCCTCGCGGGGTAGGCGCTAAATAAGCAGCATTATTAATTAACCTTTTACTCTTGAACCAGGTTTATTAACCCTTTACCCAATAAAACGGCCAAAAACACCCAAATAAAGCTTCAACAGCCTAAAATATCTTCGGTCTGTCTCAATAACACCATACACATATGGATATCATAATTATCATTGGAACCGGTTCATTGACCACATTGCGATTGTTACAGTTATGCCCTGTGCCAATGCATTCTCTTATATATGCGAGTCGACCATAGGTCGCCTCGCATATATAAGAGAATGCATTGGCCTAAAAAAAAACCTTTTTTTTAACACTTTTTACCATTTTTTCTTACATTCTTTAAAAAATTTATAATATTTTTCTACATTCTTTGACAATTTTAGAATTTTTAATATGTGTTAAGCCAATGCATTCTCTTATATATGCGAGGCGACCTATGGTCGACTCGCATATATAAGAGAATGCATTGGCACAGGGCCGTTGGGTAAAGGGTTAATGAACACTCTATAATACACATCTTTAATAGTTTTAAATCATTAGATGCTATGTCCTGTTTTGAAAATATGAAGATTTTATTATACCTCCCGCAACAAAGTTGTGGGGGTGGGAGGGTATACTTAATAGAATTAGCATGTCTGTCGTCCGTCTGTGGACACAAATTTGTCCGAAGTTTTTCTCAGCAACCGTAAGCTCCTCCCACTAATTAATGTGTGGAAAACCTCCATTGGTAACAGGCCTTCTGGGGAGGCCACATTTTGCTCAAATAATTAGTGATATATAGAGTTTTAGTGTTTCTAAGTTTTTGTTTGTACAGTTGAGTTTATTTTTCTTACATAATCATCTTTAATATGTGATTTTATTTAGTTTATTTGTACATCTATTAATGCTTTTCATTTGGAATTTTTTTTTTATATCTGCATCTAGTTGCTGCACAAGGTCTGCACTGACCAGAAACATCTGTTGACCATTTTGGAATTAAAAACCAAAATGCAGGATCATTGAGAAAGTCGAAAATAAATAAAAAACAAAAACAATAAAAAAATTTAAATGAAAAATTCAAGAGAATAATCTGCACACTGACCCAAAAACGAAATAACTGATAAATTTGGACTGATTTTGGACTTGAGAAAATAGACACAGCATAATCTGTGGTATATCAACATACATTTGTATTGATTTTCTTATTGGCTAGAATTATTTTTCTATTGTAAATCACATACATATGTAATATGGACCCCTTTGCTGGCAGATTTACATTTCATGCTGTTCATTCACCATCCACAAGCTCTATCATTACACCTTATGTAATTATGTGTTCCAAGTTGGCAGATCGCAAGCCACATGAAAGGATCTCAGTTTTTGTTTTATGATATGATAGCATTTGTTAAGGTTACTTTTGTAATGCTCATTTGTTATGTTAATATTCAATATACCTATTTTTGAAATACGAATCATGGTCTCATTTCATCCCATCAGGCAAGATTTTCCAGACAAATACTCTCCAAAGGGTTAAAGGCCCACTTAATTTTCGAATCACCAGATCACATGATATACAACATATTCCATGTTATATGCCATTTGAAAGAGGAAGCTCCAAAACATTGTATTATCAACTGATCTGGTCGAATAAACTGGGAACATGTTGTTTTTAGCTCACCTGAGACGAAGTCTCCGGTGGAGCTATAGTCATCACTCCTCGTCCGTCGTCCGTCCATCCGTCCGTCCGTCCGTCAACATTAAAAAAAAACATCTTCTCCTCTGAAACCATCATACCGAATTGGTTCATATTTGGTGTGGATGTTCCCTAGGTGACTCTAATTCAGATTTGTTCAAATGAGGTCACCAAGTCAAATAGTTTTGATGTCAGGACCATAACTATTTTTCCACATAGTAATTCTTAAAACGACTTCTTTTCTGAAGTTGTCGGGCCGAATGGGTTCATATTTGGTATGAGGGTACCTTGGGTGACTGTGGTTCAGATTTGTTCAAATGAGGTCACCAAGTTGATTAGTTGAGAAACCAGGGCCATAACTCTATTCCTCCATAGTAATTCTTAAAATGACTTCTTTTCAGAAAACATTGGGTCGATTTAGCTTATATTTGGTACGGAGGGACATTGGGTGACTGGGGTTCAGATTTGTTCAAATTGGGTCACTGGGTCAAATAGGGGCAGAGCCAGGTACATAACTCTAAAAACAAAAATCCACACATAGGCATGAGCTATCCAATGCTGTAACCTAAGTATTTTTTGTCCGATTGTGTTCATATTTGATATGTAGGTTTATATTGACACACCCCTCACCTGTATAGTTTTTGGTATCGATTGGTTGATCTGTTTAGAAAATAATTAACCCTGCACACAAATGCTATCTGATGCATCTAAGTCAAAACAATTTCTTCTGATCTGCCTCATATTTCTTACCTAGGTCTTTCTTAGCACGTTCTTCATCTGTATGGATTTTGGTATTGTTTATTTAACCCTTTCCACTCTTTTTTTTAAATATAATTCATCCAAGCCAGGATGACTCAAACATTTTTCATCTGATCGACACCAAATTAAATTTCTGACCCCTAAATACAGATCAAGTTCGAATATGGGTTTGATCCCATATATTTTAACAGAGTTATGACCCTTCATAACTCATCTGTTTGTCATGTGCTATGAAAGTCTTTAAGAGAAGATTTCTCCATTGAGCACCCACTGTGTTATTGAATGAGATGATATAGCTACTGACACCTGATTCTATTAAGGCCACAATGTTATCTCAAGCTTGTCTGCCTGCCATCAGAGATAATATATACTGCATGGCCATGCTATAATGTCTACTGTGTATGAAATGGGACCTTATCTTAACTGACAGCTGTTGATAAATACATAACAGATAATGTTTATTTGTTTCATTCATTTCAATTTAAATTATATTAATTCCCATGTGCTGTATTCTAGGCAAGTGTTATATTATGTTTATCTAGGCTATTAACTTCTTTTCATCTGTGATAATGATGTGTGATATTTATGATTTCAAGGAACAATTATCAGAGATCAATGAATCTCATAGATTGGCATTTACATTTGGTTCAAATAGGGGCAGAGATAGGAGATTTGAAACTCCTGCACCCACCATGTCTATGCTATGAATTCATGTTTGGTACTCATAATTTTGATATAAACTGGTATTATCAGTAAGGTTTTGATAAATTTCCAACAGTTGATGATCTTTTGTTCAGATAGGGTCAAATAGGGGAAATGCCAGGGGAATACTTTCCCTCTATAGTAACCCTTGAAAAGTTTTCTTTGAAAGAATTGCCAGGTCTATTTTAATAGCTCACATTTAATATTGAGGCTCCTTTGGTAATTCATAATATGTCTTGGCAAGAACCAAATGGCCTACATGTCTTGCATATATTTGGTATGAAATGATCTTGGGTGACAGGAATTCATATTTGTGAAAATTGGATCACAGAATCAATTGAGGGCAGACTAAGGGACATAACTCTCCATACTAATTCTTAAAACGTGTTTGCAAGAATTAGTTGGCTTATTTAGCATGGAATGTTCTTGTTTGATTGAAATTCAGATTTGTTAAAATGGGGTCACCAGGTCAAGTAAGGCCCAAGCGAAAGTCTGTTTCCCTTCATAATAATTCTTAATATGCTTCCTTCACAAGAACCCCCATCAGGTCTATTTTACTGATAATTAGTATGAAGGGTTCTTTGGTGACTGGGATTCAAATTTTGATATAAACTGGTATTATCAGTAAGGTTTTGATAAATTTCCATAGTTGGAGATCTTTTGTTCAGATAGGGTCAAATAGAGGAAAGGCCAGGGGCATACCTTCCCTCTATAGTAACCCTTGAAAAGTCTTCTTTGAAAGAATCGCCAGGTCTATTTTAATAGCTCACATTTAATATTGAGGCTCCTTTGGTAATTCATGATATGTCTTTGCAAGAACCAAATGGCCTACATGTACATGTCTTTTGCTTATATTTGGTATGAAATGACCTTGGGTGACACAAATTCAGATTTGTGAAAATGGGATCACAGAATCAAATAAGGGCAGAGTAAGGGACATATCTCTCCATAGTAATTCTTAAAACGTGTTTGCAAGAATGCAAGAATTAGTTGGCTTATTTAGCATGGAATGTTCTTGTTTGATTGGAATTCAGATTGGTTAAAATGGGGTCAAGAGGTCAAGTAAGGCCCAAGGGTGGGGTGATCAGTAGTGTACAGTTGGTAATTTAAAAGTAGGTATTCACCGATCTACACACATGAAGCCTCTCTATCCACATATCCTGTTTAGATCTACTTCTTTTAAAGTGATTATGAAAAGTTCTGACTGTTATGGTCTCCAGAGTCCTAGTCTTATCAGTCTTTGCAGTCTGGTGAGCGACCCCACAGTCTTTGACTGTCTTGTTGTTAGTTAAAGACCCACTTAATTTTTGAGTCACCGATTATTATGCCCCCGATCTCCGATGGAGATTTGGGGGTATATAGTGGAGCCCTCCGTCCGTCCGTCCTTCCGTCCATACGAACGTTTCAACTCATAACTTTGGTTTCGCTAACTCAATTCAGTTGATCTTTGGTATGCTAATAGACCAGCCGGGGGGACAAGATTTCCCGATAACTGCATTTTCTGCTACTTTTTTTGGTTTCCAGATGATAACTTGATTTTGGATTGTTTATTTGCAAAACCCGTTTTTTTGTGTATTACCAATATCGCAATACAGGTCACGGTAAAATTTTGGTTCAATCGGATAATTTTTGTGAGAGTTTTGACCCTTTTTCGACTTAAAAAATTCCGGTTTTTTTTTATAGAAAATTCAGTTTTCCTTCTATTTTTGTGGCACCAGACCAAATTTGAAGCTAATATGGAACAACATGTGGCATTTTTATAGTGCTTAACCAGAAATTTCTCTGATTGTACAGTCGGGGGTGTTACCTCCGCCCAGCGGTGCACTTGTTTTTTTTAATAGTGACTTGATATACAGTTTTAAATATAATTAAGATAATATAGTTCATCACCGTTTGAAACATCTGTGTCTCATAAGAGCCCATAGAGAAATAGAAAACAGGTGAAATTATATAATGATTACCCTGTTTCGTCTCGCAGAATTCAAACCAAAGATGAATTTTCAATGGAAGGGGAATAACTCTATCTTTAAGATAGAGTTATTCCTCCTCCATTGAAAATAATACACTTTTTACTACAATTTTGATAACAAAAACATGTTAACTCAACAAAAACAACATGTTCACAGTTTATTACACCGGATAAGTTGATGATACAATGTTTTTGAGCTTCCTCTTTCAAATGGTATATAATATGGCATATATTTTATATAATGTGGTCTGGGGGTTCGAAAATTAAGTGGCCTTTAAACATTTTTATTGCCAAATAATATATGTGACAATAAAGATAGGGGCACAAGTGCTGGCCACTTAGGCTTGCCCTGCTCGGATACAAATCTGCGGCAGTATACAGTAATGCCATAAATAATCAACTCCTTAACCACAGCAGAATTATGGGTAACTTTTCAGATTTAGTCGGAAATATGGCTTGTTGCCATTCATCGGAAAGCTCTCAGTGAGAACTTTCCGAACAATAGAAAGAAATAAAACATTAATAAGTGTGGACATATATACAGTAGATCAGAAACATGAAGAACAATTTGCTATGCGTTATGCATGTTGTTTTTGTTGAGGTACCGAGGTGTGTTCTGTGCTTAATTTTGATCCAGACTACTGTAAAGTCTCAATGGAAGGGGAATAACTCTATCTCTTAGTTTGAATTATGATGCATTCTGGGCTGACAATGGGGGGAATGACTCTGAGAATATCTATCACTTTGTGGACACTCCTGGGCCACAGCTGTTCCATATTCTGGTGGAATATATATATTTTTGGTTCCTCTTCCAAATGTCTTGGACCAAACCAGCTAAGGAAATCGGTTGGGATATAGACAGAATACAACGAGCATCTTAATCGAGACTCTTTTATCGAATGAGTTGCGGATGGCGCAAGGATATATTTTGCGAGAGCGCCTTCCACAACAAGTTCGATAAAAGATTAGAAATTATGATGCAAGTTGTGTTCTGTATTTATTCTACACCGTTCAGTCAGATAAGTTCAATCCATGAATGTCACCTTCATTGTTACTATAGCTACCTTTATTGTGATTTAAGTCTGACAAATAACCAGTCATTATGGGGCGATCACCTGAAGTGGATGATCGACGTAATGTACGTCATCTTTCTTGGCGACAACGTCAACAAGAATAGTTCCGGCTTGTATTCCACTAGAGGTATACACTAATATGTATTCAATGGCTGGGATTTGAATACATGTGACTCACGTCAATGGGTGTGGAATAAAACACTGGTTTAGTCCAAGACCATCCGTATACTGTTTTATAGCGGACTTAAAGTGTTCTCGACCCACTCACCCAAGACTACCAATAACTGTAAATATGTTGACAGTAACTGGTGTGCTACGACATCTCCGCCACCTGCACATCTTCCCTGGTTTTACCTAGTTTATCTCTTCCCCAAGTTTTTCTTCCCTTGACATGCAGAGGCCAGTTAGTCTCATTTTATCATTCAATATGACCATGTGACTTATCAGTGGTGATATTAAAGGAAGCATGGTGTCTTCAGCAGAAGCATTATAGCTCAGAATTTTGTTTGTTTTCAAAATAAATTACCCAGTTTATCCACAGCCCCCCCCCCCCCCCCCCCCCCCCACCCCTGAATGTTTTATCTCAACATCAAATGGCCAGTTACTCATTTTATCATTCAACATGTCTATGCGATCATGAAAACTATCATTGGTGACAATGAAGCATGTATTTTCTGTGAAATAGGCCACTACATGTTAAGGGGGGGGGGGGGGGGGGTGGTGGAGATAAACTAGGTAATTTTCAATGAAAGTTCTCTGAACTTAACTTGTTGCCTCTTTCACAGAAAATACATGCTTCATTGTTACCAATGATAGTCTTTCTTAGTCGCATAGTCATAGTGAATGATAAAATGAGAGTAACTGGCCATTAGATGTTGAGGTAAAAAAGAATTCAGGGGTGGGGGAGGGGGAGATAAATTGGATAATTTTCAACAAAACAAATTCTCAACTGTAATGGCTCTGACGAAAAAAACACATGCTTCCTTGTCACCAATGATAGTTTTTCTAGGTCACATAGTCATATTGAATGATAAAATGAGACCAACTGGCCGCTACATGTTAAGGTAAGAAAAATTCAGGTGGGGTTGGGGGGGGGGGGGGGGGGGGGGTGAAGATGCACAGGGGGAGGAAAGATAAACTGTTACACAGGTTTATTTTGATAGAAAACATGATATTTGTTCTGAACGCGTCATTTGACCTCATGAAGTAATGTCATATGGTAAATAAAAACAGAGTACACTTGTTCGTTGATAGAAAGAAATTCCCAGTAATTTGTAAATTAGAAATTACATCGCGAGATGTCCAGTGTAAGGCCAAAAAAAAAAAAGGTTTTGGTTCTCAGGCACCGCCGCATTGAATAAAAAGGGCCGCATTAGGCCTTTTTATTGCAATGCCTGATGTTATGACAAAAAAACTTACGAAAAAAAAAATTTAAAAAAAAAAAAAAAAAAAAAATTTCTTTTTTTTCGGGGGATACAGATATGTGTTGAATAATAGTGTGCATTGAGCTCTAACATGTAATGTGTTAAAAAGTGACTTGCAGGCTTACAACATGAAGTAGATGACTACAATTAAGAAAATTATAAGCTGACCCTCATGCTCTTCTTACAATTAGTCATTGTGAACTAACTTACACTAATTGTAACAAAAGAACATAATAGTCAATGATGTGCGAAAATATTTCTTTTCCCAGAGAGTGATTACAATCTGGAATAGTTTATCAGATTACATTGTTTCCACTGAATCGGTTCAACAATTCAAGGAGTTATTCGATAACAACTGTTATAACGAGCGATATATGTACGACTAAACGTCATGGATAATTTTAAAACAATTAATTCATTTACGTTATTCTATACATGTATGTTATTATGTGAAAGGGGTAAAAGTCATGGCGACTTACTCCCCAAACATTGATGATGATGATGTAACTTTATACAATTGAAAGGCACAGAACTAAATTCAGGATCACATATTAGAATGGAGCGGTATCAGTTTTTAGACAACAATAACAGTAGTTAATGTCAGGTGCATTATATAAAGTTAGGTAATCCCAGTCATACACTGGTAGTACAATGTCATTTTTATATAAGATTAAATGAGTTTATATGCGTAACAGTTCCCTCTACATTTCTGGTTATTACTAGACAGAGGAAGGTATCTTTGTCCATGCTTACTATGCGCAGAAAAAAATAAAAAATAAAAATAAAACCCTCCCTCCCTCATTGATTTGAAAAAAAAATTGCCCGAGAACCAAAACTCTTTTTTTTTTTGGCCTAAGAGTTAATGTTTAACTAATAAGTAATATGGGCACACTTTGTAAAACCTGATAATAGTGAATGAAGCGATTACACAGGTTCCTCTTTTTGCAGTAGGTGGCTTAATTCCCATATCTGGGTTTCAGCCTGTAGACGTTAAATTTATTTTCATGGTGTGAATAATAAACGGTCCAATAATTATGATTGTTGCTCTGTCAGATCATTTCGGGAATTATATAAGTTGTGAAGATGATAGTTTATCATATTTTATTTCGGGGAAACAAACAGTGATAAAATGGTAATATAGACACCTCAAGTAAACAGCACATCACGGAAACAAACATGTAAAAAATTACTTTGCTTTGTGGTTTCGATACAACACCACACCCAAAACAATAGGCAAATTTTATGTGGAGGTTGAATGATTTTTTGGAATGTGCCCCAGAAGTAACATAGAATTAAAATGCCACCCCGTCAAAGTGTGCCCCGAAAGGTGGCTTCATTTGGAGCTGGGGCTTTGTAGAATAACTGCGGTAAAAAATATCATACCGAACCTAAATTCGAACATGATCTGTGTTTTCATATGAGTAATCCATATGTCAAATTTGAAAACAAACATAACTAACTAAAGCTATCACCCGGAAACCAAATGTAATCTTCAAATTATAAGTCAACAAGGACCATAACTCCAGTGAAAATTGGCAGACGGAACCCCAATTTGAACTTGAAGCATGTTTTGTTTATCTAACGAACAATAGTGGTTACTGTTAACAGAGACGATAAATTTTATTCTGTAATTTTGTCACATATAAACGTTAATTAGACTCATTATCACTTTTAAAAATGGAATAAAACAATACAAACAATTAATCTGGGACATTTGATGTTTGGAACGTAGCTATGTTAACAGCCTAATGACCTCTATCGAAATATGGTATCGCCTGGATGGTCTGTTCTAAAACTGGAATAAGAAAGTTTCCCATATAATCATCTCATTTCATAATAAAATATTTGAAATACAAGAGGTGGCATCAGAGATGCTGTGTCTCGTTTTCGGTGGCTTACCGCCGGTGGCTACCGCCAATTGGTGTGCATCAGTATCGGTAGACTACGTGTAATTAATAGGTAAAATCGAAAAATGACTAATTAAGGGCCATAACTCCATCAAATTTTATCGGGCCAGGCTGGTTTTCGAACTCGTCCGAAATATTCTTGGCAAGTATGTCTATTCCAAATTTTAAACAAATCGGAGGACGTTTGTTGAAGTTATCGCGCTAACGAGCTAAAAATTCACGAAAAATGACTAATTAAGGGCCATAACTCTATCAAATTTTATCGGACGAGGCCGGTTTTCGAACTCATCCGAGATATTCTTGGGAGACACCTATATACCAAATTTCAATCAAATCGGATAACGTTTGTTGAAGTTATCGCGCTAACGAGCTGAAAATTCGTGAAAAATGACTAATTAAGGGCCATAACTCTATAAAATTTTATTGGACGAGGCCGGTTTTCGAACTCATCCGAGATATTCTTGGGAGACACCTATATACCAAATTTCAATCAAATCGGATAACGTTTGTTGAAGTTATCGCGCTAACGAGCTAAAAATTCGTGAAAAATGACTAATTAAGGGCCATAACTCTATCAAATTTTATCGGACGAGGCCGGTTTTCGAACTCATCCGAGATATTCTTGGGAGACACCTATATACCAAATTTCAATCAAATCGGATAACGTTTGTTGAAGTTATCGCGCTAACGAGCTGAAAATTCGTGAAAAATGACTAATTAAGGGCCATAACTCTATAAAATTTTATTGGACGAGGCCGGTTTTCGAACTCATCCGAGATATTCTTGGGAGACACCTATATACCAAATTTCAACCAAATCGGATAACGTTTGTTGAAGTTATCGCGCTAACGAGCTGAAAATTCAAAGGGCCATAACTCTGTAATAAATGTGCGGACGAACCCGATTTTTTGTCTGCAGCTTACGAGCATGGATATGTACTCACACACCAAAATTTGTTTTAATCCGTCAATAAACGGTTGAGTTATAAGCAAAACACGCCGCCCGCCCGCCCGTCCGTCGCCCACCGTCCTCATCAAACTATAAGTCGAGTTTTGGAAAAAAACTCGACTAAAAATCAATATTAATTGATAGAAGCGTTTCCAGACAGGGGCCTTCAGTTCATTAGTCGAGTTTTTTTTCTCCAAAACTCGTCTTATAGTTTGATGAGGGGCGGTGGGCGGCGGACGGGCGGGCGGGCGGCGTGTTTTGCTTATAACTCAACCGTTTATTGACGGATTAAAATAATGTTTGGTGTGTGAGTACATATCCATGCTCGTAAGCTGCAGATGTTCGTCCGCACATTTATTACAGAGTTATGGCCCTTTTAATTTTCAGCTCGTTAGCGCGATAACTTCAACAAACGTTATCCGATTTGATTGAAATTTGGTATATAGGTGTCTCCCAAGAATATCTCCGATGAGTTCGAAAACCGGCCTGGTCCGATAAAATTTGATAGAGTTATGGCCCTTAATTAGTCATTTTTCACGAATTTTCATCTCGTTAGCGCGATAACTTCAACAAACGTTATCCGATTTGATTGAAATTTGGTATATAGGTGTCTCCCAAGAATATCTCGGACGAGTTCGAAAACCGGCCTGGTCCGATAAAATTTGATAGAGTTATGGCCCTTAATTAGTCATTTTTCACGAATTTTCAGCTCGTTAGCGCGATAACTTCAACAAACGTTATCCGATTTGATTGGAATTTGGTATATAGGTGTCTCCCAAGAATATCTCGGATGAGTTCGAAAACCGGCCTGGTCCGATAAAATTTGATAGAGTTATGGCCCTTAATTAGTCATTTTTCACGAATTTTCAGCTCGTTAGCGCGATAACTTCAACAAACGTTATCCGATTTGATTGAAATTTGGTATATAGGTGTCTCCCAAGAATATCTCGGATGAGTTCGAAAACCGGCCTGGTCCGATAAAATTTGATAGAGTTATGGCCCTTAATTAGTCATTTTTCACGAATTTTCAGCTCGTTAGCGCGATAACTTCAACAAACGTTATCCGATTTGATTGAAATTTGGTATATAGGTGTCTCCCAAGAATATCTCGGATGATTTCGAAAACCGGCCTGGTCCGATAAAATTTGATAGAGTTATGGCCATAAATTAGTCATTTTTCACGAATTTTCAGTTCGTTAGCGCGATAACTTCAACAAACGTTATCCGATTTGATTGGAATTTGGTATATAGGTGTCTCCCAAGAATATCTCGGACGAGTTCGAAAATCGGCCTGGTCCGATAAAATTTGATATAGTTATGGCCCTTAATTAGTCATTTTTCGTGAATTTTTAGCTCGTTAGCGCGATAACTTCAACAAACGTCCTCCGATTTGTTTAAAATTTGGAATAGACATACTTGCCAAGAATATTTCGGACGAGTTCGAAAACCAGCGTGGCCCGATAAAATTTGATGGAGTTATGGCCCTTAATTAGTTATTTTTCGATTTTACCTATTAATTAGTCTACCGATACTGATGCACACCAATTGGCGGTAGCCACCGGCGGTAAGCCACCGAAAACGAGACACAGCATCTCTGATGCCACCTCTTGTATTTATAATTTACACTCATGCAACTATTTCAAATTTGTTATTTAAAGAGATAATCCATCTTTAACGTGTAAGATGAGAGTGCTCTATAAATTACCATGAAACGCTCTGATATGTTAAAGACATAGAGCGTTCGTGAACTTGTATTCAGAATAATATATAGGTTACTGTAATGAAAATACAATTACCTTCTCAATGCCAGTGAAATGTCATAAATGATGTCAATTAAAAGCACATTTTTTGTAATAGAAATATAGACCACTGTCTTGTAATAAAGAATCTAAATGTTTTTATGTTATCTGGACGCACTATGAATGCGGACACTGAGTGCATTCAATGCAATTTTGTAGTGCATTGAAAACAGCATACCCAAGGTTAGACCTAATAATGCGGCATAATCTATACGTAATTCAACATAAAATTTAGATTATACTAGTAATACATTATTATGACCACAGGATGTCACTCTTTCTGATGTTTAGTTGTTGGGATTTGACAGGTTTGACATACAGAAATATGGCTTGTTGCCATTCATCGGAAAGCTCTCAGTGAGAGCTTTCCGATGAATGGCAACAAGCCATATTTCCGACTAAATCCTGAAAAGTTACCCATAATTCTGCTGTGGTTGAGGAGTCGATTATTTAGAGCATTACTGTAATTGTACAATTAATTTATTACAAATGGATTGATTTTCAATATTTCATATATTCTAATATTGAACTTATAAGCTGAAGTTATTAATCAGAATTTCTGCATAAAAATGCAAGGAACACATCCGTGTGAACAGTTTACCACAGTCAATGGATTGTGTAAAATGCATCAGTTCGTCCGAATTCTGCTTTACGAAATGCCTAGAGTTAGAAAAATGTACCGGTTTCATTCAGTATCGAACAAATGAATGTCTTGTCCATTAATCCCGTTTATCTTTCATTATGTGATTCAACATGACTCACTAAAAAAGCTTTCCTAGAAAATCCTCGTCCACATGTTTCACATGTGTACATTTTTTTCCCAGTGTGTGTAAATTCATGTTTCTTCATATTTGCCTTGTCATAAAAGCGCCACCCGCACACCGAACAAGCGTATGGCTTATAATCTGAATGAATGACAGAATGTCTTTCACGGTCAATTTTGCGGAGGAATGTCTTGTGGCAAACAGAACAATTGAATGTCTTTTGTCTATCATGGATGATCATGTGAAGCTTGAGGTTACCCTTTGTTGAATATGATTTACCACAAATGGAACAAATCACAGACGTATCTGTTACATGAATATCAAGATGTGCTTTGTAGCTATCCTTCTGCACAGATTTTCCACAAATATGACAAACTTCCCGTGGACGAGGTTCACTTGAGTGCTCAAAAATATGACGATCCACTCCACTTTTTGACTTGAATGGCTTTTCACATATATGACATTTAAATGACTTCGCTGTTGAGTGTGTTCTCACATGATAGGACAAATTCCTGAACAGTTTGAACTGGACACCACAGAAATGACACAAGAAGGGTGTTTCGCCCATGTGAATTGCAGCAATGTGCCTTTTCAAATGACACTTATGGTGAAATGCTTTTTGACAATCTCCACAAACAAAGCGTTTTTCCTCATGTGTTAGTCTGTGCTGGTGCAACCCGGAAGGTGATGAGTATAATTTTTTGCAGATGGGGCACTCATAGATTCCATAACTTTCCTCGAATGAATTCAGATTATCTTGCCAATCACTTTCTGGACAACTTTCATATTGTTGACTATCTAAAGAAGTTTTTGTCTGGTTTGGTAGCATATTGTTGCAACTACTTGAGTCAACATCTCCACCAACTGGTCCTACAATAGAAAATAATATATGATTGTCAAAGATAATCCAAATTTATAGCACTCCTACATTACTATTTCTTTGGCTTCGGGGGTAAAATATATATGATTCGAGTCGAGGAATCCACCCGTCAAAGCTCAGTGATCAGATATTGATTTTTGAAAAAAATTATTTTCCAAGATATGTAATTTTTGGCGGCCTGGCAAATATGAGTCTCTAACCAAATTGCGGAATAAGATGGATAACTCTAAATTCAAATAGCTTTGGGTGTTAGATATTTGACAATCCGGCCAAATTTTGTTGAACAAAATGTTGATAAATAACACTTTTGGGGCAATTTTATACTATAGCTGACAGTGGTTAGAATTATTTTTTGGCAATTAATCAATTCTGATAACTGAAGCGGCATTTCAATAAATGTTTTTGTTTTAATCTGATGATATGGTGACCATCGAATCAGAATGAGTACCTTTAAATGTACTCAATCCGATCAGATGTCCCCCATATCATCAAGTTCCAACCATGGGCATAGCCAGCATTTTTAAAAGGCGGGTTCGAATATTAACTTGAGGGGCACAGGACCGAGGTGAAAAGATCCGACCGCGGGGTGTCCCTTTTAAATTGAACCCATCGAGCGCGAATCTGGAGCATATTTGACGATTGTTTGTGTAATATTTGCATGTATATTAGAGAGGTAATAATGTTTTGGATTTGATCTATCGATTATGTGACAGTGTTTGTCTTCATACATGATCAAGTTTTATGCTCTAATGATTTCTCCATATATGGGACCATGACCGCGTGTAGTACCGACTCGGATAATAAAGAATGATGATAAAACCCAACCATCCCCAGATATAATCGGCGTATTATATCCCTTTGCGATCTTATGAAGTTATGTATAGGCCTGCACTCAAAATTGTTTTCTTATTGGCTGAAGTGGGCTATTTCATATATGGAATTGAACGACAGTTACTCACTCATTGCATATAGCCCATTATCGTTGGATCTATTATGCACGTAGAGCATGATATGTAAAGCTTGGAATGTCGTGCGTATTTATTTTCCTATACAATATACATGAACAAACTGTATATGACTTATTCTATATACATGTAATCTATAACCCTGACCTATTGCATGCTGACTGGAATTTTTAACAAAGTTGGGGGAAGACCCGCAAATCCCCGTCACCACGCCCCGCCAATGGACACTCGGGATATTGAACCCTCGGAGTGTCGCACCTTCGGATTATCGTTCTAATATCGGACTATTGAACCCTTGGACCAATGAACCCTTTGACTATTGAACCATGGGAGTGGCTCGGACTAGCGCGCTGTACCCCGGCATGTAGTCAAACCATCGGACTAACGTGCTGTTCTCACCCTGGGGCTATATCGGACCTTATCGAAAAGTTACTGGGCATATACAGTCCCACACAACAAGGTTTTAATTGACATCCCACCCACCAACTAATAGTATGCTCCTTTTTGGTTGATAGGAGTGGGACTAAAACCCTGTTTTTGGGGGAACTTCATGTCCAGAAACTGTGCTCAAATCCTCGCAATGCACGCATCGTCCTCGATATACTACGTGGCCACACGGGAACACAACTTGACACCCAAAAATGTACCCTATATATACATGTATATGTAGTGTTTGCATACACTGCGTCTATTCGTTCATAATTGCCAATGACTGTGAAAACAAATTTGACATGCACGTACTAGTATATAGCATAACTTTAATTGAAACTGAACACAATGCTGTCCACTTTAGACTAGCAACGTCATATGCCGACATGCCATGGGACTATATTGATTTGATTAACATTAAAATCAAGTTTCACCCCGGCGTATATGTGGATTTCACTGAAACATTATACGGACCTCAATTATCCAGTATCGGCCGATCATGCTTTTGCTGACTGCTTAAGTGCCCTCGTCGCATGACTTCCAGGGTTCGACGGTTAGTTGGCTCGGGCAACTTCGGGGGGCATGCATTAACTCAACAAACCCCCGAAGTTGCCCCACCCAACGACCTGTCGAACCCTGGAAGTCAGGCCACGAGGGCACCTCTGTCTTCAAGGGCGGGTTCGTCCGAACCCATCGAACCCTAGCTGGCTACGCCCATGGTTCCAACCAACAAGTTGCAACAACATTTCTTCAAAATATGCTTTAGTTATCAGAATCGATTAATTACAACAAAATAATGCTAACCACTGTCAACTATGGTACCGGTATATAATTTCCCAAAACATGTTATTTATCAACATGTTGTTCAATGAAATTTTGCAGGATTATCAAATATCTGACACACAAAGTCACCTGATTTTAGAGTTATCCATCTTCATTCGCAATTTAGTCTGAGAATGTTGGTTTAATTGACAATATTTGCCAGGAAGTAAAAAGTACATATCTCGGGGAAATAACAGATTAAAATTTTTTATATCTGATCGCTCTGAGTTTAAGTGGAATCCTCGACTCGAATCAAATATTTTTGGCCTCCCATATAAGAAATCCCCATATAAGAAATCCCCATTCAAAATTGGTCACTTGAGTCTTGACCTCCCTCTTAATAAACCATAATGCCCTCCAAAATAATGTTATTGGTATATTAATTGTAGCTGCATTTTCACTTTTCCGAGAACTGGTTAGTCTTTCGAAAATTTTGGATAACAATTTAAGGACTTTGCTTTTGCTAACCCAATTTCCCCCAAATTTGATGGAGTCGAAAAAAGGTTTATGTCCACTTTTGTTAGTAATCACAGTAACCAAACACATGAATGCAACATTTTAAGAGTATTATTCATGGTGGAATATGTTAGAAATACTAAATGTGAAATTTATAGAGGTTAATTTTTAAAATCTATTTTTTCGAACCCTAAATCAATAAACACAAATTTAAGTCCATTATATCAAAGAAAAAAATATGGCAATGTCTACTGAACACTGAAGAATGATGAACAATAAAATAATATTCATATTTATCAAGCATTCTTTGATAAAATTACTAAGAACCAATTGTTTACAAATAATTGAGTACCGGTAAGTTACCTGACAACGCTTGTAGTGAGGTGGCAGTTAAATGTTAATATCTGTGGACAGTGGTGTGTTGTGAATCTCTTGACAAAAGAACTGTATAATCCCCAATCTGGTGTACCCAATAGCCTAGAAACTAGGTCACCAATCAGCCTGAGTCAGGATAAAGTACTCTCATAGTTCAGCACTGGCTCATGGTCATAATCCCAGCAGGCTTGAGTGAACATTATCTTGACCCATCAAATTCAGTTCCCAAATAGCTTTGCTGAGCAATGAAATCTACCAATTGTAAACAACTGCTTCCAAGCGAAAACTCTTAATAAAATTGAAGAAATGTGAGTATATCTTTATTGTTCATCATTCTTCACAGTGTTCAGTACACAATACCCATATCTTTTTGTTAGATATAATCTTTGTGTTTGTTGAATTTGGGTTCGAAATAATAGATTTTAAAAACTTCTACAAATTTCACATTTTGAATTTCTAACATAATCTACCATGAATTATACTCTTAAAATGTAGCATCCGTGGGTTTGGTTACTGTGATTACTAATAAAAGTGAACATAAACCTTTATTTTGGACTCCAATAACTTTGGGGAAAATTGGGTTAGCAAAGTCCTTAATCAGGTCAGGGAGAACACAATATCGATGTACTAAACCTCGATTTGTGTAAAAAACCTAGATCGAGGTTCGTCGAGACCATTGTGACCACTGGTCAAAACATGCACCCATGATATACGGGGAAACACTCTAAACCAAATATGATACTAATGGAAGTAATATAGTGTAAGTGGTAAATGTGGAGTATTTCATTTTACACATATGGGAGGGCAATTTCACATTTAATAATTAATTGTGCTTAATTTAAGCGCAATCAAGCACAATTAATTATTAAATGTGAATTTCGCCTCCCATAAGTGTAAGTGAAATACTCCACACAATATCACCAGTGGTCATATGGTCTTGAAAAACCTTGATCTAGGTTTTTTACACAAATCGAGGTTTAGTACATCAATTTTGGGTTCTCCCTGACCTGTTAAAGGTACTCAATCTGATAAAACTCCTCTCAATTACTATTTCAATGGCTTCGGGGGTCAAAAATATTTGATTCGAGTCGAGGAAGTCACCCATCAAAGCTCAGATTTGTTAGATATCGATTTTAGAAATCTATTATTTTTCATTATCGGGAATTCTTTCTGGCCCAGAAGACAGTCAAAATTTTGTTATTATTACCACTTGATTATAGAGTTATCCATCAATGTCTGTTTGAATAGAGTTTTGGCGTAAAATCTCGAGCAGGTTACCAAATTGATGGCAGTTATTAGTACTCATCTCGAGCAATTAACAAATTTCAAAAATCAATATCTAATAACTCTGAGCTTTGTTTGATATAATCAAAATATTTTTTACCCCAAAAGCCAAAGAAATAGTAATATAGGACCCTCTGATCGGATTTTTGTTGTTGGAATCTGTTGAGATGGGGACCCTCTTTACGGATTGAGTACCTTTAAGGTTTAACCAAACCAGTCCAATATGGCCTCCAGGGATATGTTTTTCAAATTTTAAAATTGGTAGAAAAGTATCAAAAACGTCACAAAATTAAAAGAAAACAACAATCAATGTATCATATGTAGTTAACAACACTATACTGGTAGCAGATTAAAAAATATATAGCACATACTTACCAACCACGCTCTTGACTTTGTGCGCACGTACAGACAAAACAGTCAACTAATTTCCTTAAAAGAAAGTACAACAGGATTCAGGAGAACTCCATAAGAATCGCTTTGTTGCGGAGAAACCACATTTTATAATAACAAAACCTATTTAATTAAAATTTTCCAAAGCCAGGGTATGTGTAATTGTTGCTCAACTTCACCAGAAAGCAAACAGCTGGATTTGACTGTGACTGTACTAGTGCAAGGTCAGATTCCCTCAGCAAGCCAGCTTATAATTTAACATGGCCAGCCTGGTCTAAATCCCAATCAGGATTAATCAAGAGATTACTCAATGAATTCCCACCAGCAAATTTACAATGGATACAGTCATTGCCAAATATACTGATGTGTGATATCTGGTTGTGTCATTTCAAAATTTGATCACTCGCTTCAAAAACATGAGAATTAAATCATCTTATGTGCTGTAATATATGGATTTCTCAACAAAGCGTTCTTGACAAAGAACTCGGATCCCCAACCAGGATTCAGTTTTGTTTGTGGAAATTTCTCAACAACAGACCCTGTAAGTGTGCACAAAGTCAGATTTCAGTTCGGAAGAAAGTATCATGCAACTATTTCCAATTTCTGTCACAGGTAAAGTGTTATTTACTACATATAATATACGTATAGTTGTTTTTAGCTTCTCATGTTAATTAGTTTGTGCCATTTTTTTCTCCGTTTAAAAAATTACCCAAATTTGAACCGGAGTCCATATTGGGGTGCTTTGGTTAAGCCTTAAAGGGGTACTGTACACCATTTTCATTAAATTTCCGGTGACAACAACGATCTAATATCGATAATATATAGAAACATAAGTAATTTGAGTCGAAGATGTATTCTGTAAACGCTCAGGTTAATAGGCTATCTTAAAATTTTATAATTTAAAAGTTAATAATTTGATATAAATTGAATTTATGACTGGAGCCATAAAATGGCGTCAATTAAATTACGAATTACCGTAATCAAAAACAGTAATTGAGGGATACTGGATTTTAAACCGATCGCACACACGATCGCTTAAAATATTATGATGATACGGGGAGAACACTCAAGCCACTCACTGACTAGCGATGATACAATAACTTAAATGATTATATGGGACTAGTATGCATATAATAAAACTTTTATTTGATTCATTTGGTTGAAAACTTTACAAAAATTACTCGACAACGACAATTTGTATTTTTGCATTCCGGTAAATTTGTCATCCGTAACATGACTTCGTACTCAACATACTTTCAAATAATGGAAAAATTGTTACCTTATTCTCCGACTCGGAGACTATAGAAACCAACAACAACATTTGGCGTACAGTACCCCTTTAATAGTCACGGTGAATTACTGATTTAGCAATGTTAATAACATGGACATTTAATTCTCACGTCAAATCACATTTAGGTATAAATGATTACTAACGTTTCAATGCTCATAAAGTGACTTTTATTGTGGATGTGTTTCTATTAAACGTGGACTTGTTCTAGCTGTTTGTTGACACATCGAATCGTTAAAAATAAAATATATATATGGTTTCTCTTATCGGGAACCTTGAAAGGGCGACGGCCATGGATGCGTGTTGACTGATGGAATCGCACAAGCTCCATGCAGAGTTCAGTCTCCTTCGCAGGAATGACCACTGTCCGTACCTATACTACACGTGATGTGAAGAAATCATATCGTGAGTTATACATGCCGATGTGATCATGTGACATGTTGGTACGAAACGCCCGTTCGATACTCAATGGCACCGAAATTTCAAGATGGGCTTTTAAGTACTCCGGATACGCACGGCATCTTGATTCTAAGCGATTGATTGATTGGGGTTTATTGTCGCTTTAGCCACTAATGCCATATCACGACATTGCCAGTTTAGTGGTGGAGGAAATCCGCACACTTGCGACTAATCTAACAGTGATTTTGAGGGATCTACTAAAAGACGGGACGGGACGATTTTCCGGGACGGGACGGAACGATTTGTCTAAAAGACGGGACGGGACGGAACGAATATTTAAAAGTCATTTTATTCGGAAATGAAAGAGTTTAGAGGCACAAACATGGTCTCAACTTGTTTATTGGTATCTACTCTATACGAATGTGATGTTTTCCCGATAAAATTGAGCGTATGCTGAACGGTGGGCGTTCGAATAACGAAGCGTCGAAATTAGGGAAATTTATCACTTCTGGGGACGATAATCTAAACACTAAAAGTTATATTTCGTTTACATTTTCATGTTTTGGGATGGTAAAAGTAGTGTTTTTATCGACGGGACGATGACACCTCCATTCTTGAAAAATCTGCATTCCGCCGAACGAAAATCTTAACAGAAAAACTAGCATTATGTTCACATTTTCATGTTTGGGTGACGGATTTTTGCAGAAAATGTTTGTCTTATATATACTAAATAGTAAAATAGAAGTTTGAACTTGTTTTCTGATGGTAACAGTAATGTTTTTATCGACGGGACGATGACACCTCCATTCTTGAAAAATCTGCATTCCGCCGAACGAAAATCGTCGAAAATCTTAACAGAAAAACTAGCATTATGTTCACATTTTCATGTTTGGGTGACGAATTTTTGTAGAAAATGTTAGTCTAATACATACTAAATAGCACAATAGAAGTTTGAACTTGTTTTCTGATGGTAAAAGTAGTGTTTTTATCGACGGGACGATGACACCTCCATTCTTGAAAAATCTGCATTCCGCCGAACGAAAATCGTCGAAAATCTTAACAGAAAAACTTATAGCATTATGTTCACATTTTCATGTTTGGGTAACGGATTTTTGCAGAAAATGTTAGTCTAATATATACTAAATAGTAAAATAGAACTTTGAACTTGTTTTCTGAATGCAGATTTTTCAAGAACATAATGAGCAGCGTGAATTTAGTTACATATTCCTTATTCCTTATTCCTTATTCAAAAAAATTGGGGAAATGTGGCAAATGACCATGGCAACGTCTTAAGTAGGGCGAGACAAAACTTCCTGTGAAAAAAACATTTCGAAAAAAAGTTCCAAAATGCACGAAATTAGGCAAAGTCCAAAAATGAACGGAAATTGGCCGAAACAAGTGCGGTGCCATAAATGGCCACCTCGGCCAAATATTTTGGGCCGAACAAAATTTGGGTCGAGTCCGAAAAAGTGGGTCGAATCCCAGTTTTCGCTCTGCTCGGTCGGGAAAATTTCGGAAAATGTGGCAAACTGTCACATATTAAAAAATGGCCACCTGGGCCGAACTTTTTGGGCTGAAAAGTTTTTGGGTCGAGTCCCATAAAGTGGGTCAAATAGAAATTCCCGCTCTGCTCGGTCAGGACAATTTGGGGAAATGTGGCAAATGACCATGGCAACGTCTTAAGTAGGGCGAGACAAAACTTCCTGTGAAAAAAAAAATTCGAAAAAAAGTTCCAAAATGCACGAAATTAGGCAAAGTCCGAAAATGAACGGAAATTGGCCGAAACAAGTGCGGTGCCATAAATGGCCACCTCGGCCAAACATTTTGGGCCGAACAAAATTTGGGTCGAGTCCGAAAAAGTGGGTCGAATCCCAGTTTTCGCTCTGCTCGGTCGGGAAAATTTCGGAAAATGTGGCAAACTGTCACATATTAAAAAATGGCCACCTGGGCCGAACTTTTTGGGCTGAAAAGTTTTTGGGTCGAGTCCCAAAAAGTGGGTCAAATAGAAATTCCCGCTCTGCTCGGTCAGGACAATTTGGGGAAATGTGGCAAATGACCACGGCAACGTCTTAAGTAGGGCGAGACAAAACTTCCTGTGAAAAAAAATTCGAAAAAAAGTTCCAAAATGCACGAAATTAGGCAAAGTCCGAAAATGAACGGAAATTGGCCGAAACAAGTGCGGGGCCATAAATGGCCACCTCGGCCAAAATATTTGGGCCGAAAAAAAATTGGGTCGAGTCCGAAAAAGTGGGTCGAATCCCAGTTTTAGCTCTGCTCGGTCCGGAAAATTTCGGAAAATGTGGCAAACTGTCACATATTAAAAAATGGCCACCTGGGCCGAACTTTTTGGGCTGAAAAGTTTTTGGGTCGAGTCCCAAAAAGTGGGTAAAATAGAAATTCCCGCTCTGCTCGGTCAGGAAAATTTGGGGAAATGTGCCAAATGACCATGGCAACGTCTTAAGTAGGGCGAGACAAAACTTCCTGGGAAATTTTTTTTTCGAAAAAAAGTTCCAAAATGCACGAAATTAGGCAAAGTCCGAAAATGAACGGAAATTGGCCGAAACAAGTGCGGTGCCATAAATGGCCACCTCGGCCAAATAAATGTGGCAAATGACCATGGCATGTCTTTAATGCCAAAGGTAGAATTTCTAGGTTTTTTAAAATTACTCACAATGAGTTAAAAAGATGCCAGAATGTTTTGATAAGACCATCATCAGTTCCAGTTTGCTGACTATATGCCATGCTAAGCGCATGTCATATCATGTTTCGACTCTTATGCTGATATGCATGTGGGTTTTTTCAACTTTCCAGACTGTATGGGGCTACTACTGTGGGTCCATGATAATATAATATGAGATGGACTCAATCATTCACATCAGAGGGATGTAAGAGATTGTTAGGTATTTGCGCTTAAGCGCAAATAAATTGATAGACACATGTTTATCAATTACGCTTAGGCCAAAAGAAAATGAATGCATGTTTCCCGTAACCAGCCCAACAAAAATTGGGGCGGGCGATAGGCTTTTCATTTTATTTTATTTGTTCATTTTATTTTTTGTATAGTCTCGAGTGGGCCATGCCTAACCACCATCAAACACAATACAATGACCCGAGCAACCAACAAATTGGTGATAAAACTGATATATGCAAACAAGCCATAATTATATATTTACGAAATAAGTTTAATTATTCACCAAACAGTAAATATATTGTAGATATAAAATATCTAGTTTGATGCCATCAAAATGGGAATGACAATTATGTGTCCTCAGAGATTAGTATTAAAAAAATATCTCCCCGATAAGAAATTCTCATATCAGAGTCGGGGTACAATGTTTACTTTAGTGATAGTAGTCATTCATTTCCCTGGCCGCTGTCGCTTCCTACTGCGCATGTCTTATAATTCAAAGCCGGCTACTTCTTTTTTGCTCAAATACACTCAACAATAGTCCATATCAACACGTGCATACGGTCAACGAAGAGGAACGATAAGCTGTAATCTTCCGGTATTGCGTCCGGTCGTAATTTTACTTTCTGTTTTAATGATGGATTGTCTCTTTAAATAACAAATTTTAAATAGTTGCGTGGGTATAAAATAATAGATATGAACCGAAGATCCCTGTCCGGAAAAGCTTCTATCAACTAATATTGATTTTATTTCGAATATTAAATCGGGACCGTTCATGTTACTATTTTTAGAACAGACCATTCGGATGATACCATATTGCGATATAGAGCACTGGACTGTTCCTTTGGCTACGCACCGAAAGTCATATGTCCCAGATTGATTGTTTGTATTGTTTTGTTACACATATATAAGCGATAACCAGTATAATTGACGTGTATTTGTGACAAAATTGTACAATAAAATTTATGGTCTTGGTTAACAATAACCACTATTGTTCGTTAGCTGAACAAACAGGCCTTTTTTATGGAAGCGTATTGGTGCCACATAAAAATAAAAGTTGGGTCCCAGTATGTCCTAATTAGGAGATAGTAAGTCCTAATTAGGAGATAGTAACTCCTAATTAGGAGATAGCTATGTCCTAATTAGGAGATAGTAAGTCCTAATTAGGAGATAGTAAGTCCTAATTAGGAGATAGTAACTCCTAATTAGGAGATAGCTATGTCCTAATTAGGAGATAGTAAGTCCTAATTAGGAGATAGTAAGTCCTAATTAGGAGATAGTAAGTCCTAATTAGGAGATATTATCTCCTAATTAGGACTTAGTATCTCCTAATTTGTATCCGGTTGTCATTGAATAGATGATTTAAAACTATTAAAACTGAGCCTTACCTTGTCAATGTGAATTGATATATCTTTGGTGAAAACACTTAGCAAACTGACCTTTTTTAAAACTATTAAAACTGAGCCTTTCCTTGTCAATGTGAATTGATATATCTTTGATGAAAACACTTAGCAAACTGACCTTTTTTATTACCCATTGATGTCATCCCTCATTACTAACTGACAATGAACTCAACACCCCTACTAAGAGTTAAGTTCATACATAGTACATAATAGAAGCATTCTTAATACCTTTTGTCGCATTATTTTGAAGAAAAATGACAACAGGGAAAAAATAACGAAGTCAGGAAAAATTGTGTTAGCCGGGCTGTTGAACCCCCCCCCCCCCCCCCCCCCCCCCTAGTGTTCGGAAAAAAATGCAGACCCCCCCCTGGTTTTATTTGTTTTTTTATACATAGATTATCACACACGCGATCATATCTTCTACGAGAAAGCACTGCGATTCTATGGAGCCCCGCAGGTGACAATGCGGAGAAACAAAATATTACAATTCGTGCGCACGAATTGCAATTCATGGGAACGGACTCAGTTTGTGGGAACGGACTCAGTTCATGGGAACGGACCCAGTTCGTGCGCACGAATTGCAATTCGTGCCCACGAATTGTAATATTTTGTTTCTCCGCATGTCACCCACGGGGCTTCATATAATTCATCATTTCGATACCGGTGTTAAATTAAAATTCGTGCGCACGAACTGAGTCCGAACCCACGAACTGAGTCCGTTCCCACGAACTGAGTCCGTTGCCACGAAATGCAATTCGTGCGCACGAACCGAGTCCGTTCCCACGAACTGAGTCCGTGGCCACGAATTGCAATTCGTGCGCACGAACTGAGACCGTTCCCACGAACTGAGTCCGTTCCCACGAACCGAGTCCGTTCCCACGAATTGCAATTCGTGCGCACGAATTGTAAAATTTCTCGGCATGTCACATGCGGGGCTCCATACGCTTCCACCGTTCTGCCTACCAGCTCTGGTTTATTCATGTTTGACACGTGACTCGTGACGTCACCAAAATATCGCCTATTCTTAAATTGATACCTATCTGTTCTTAATTAATTGATTGTGCATAATTTTATTTAGTTGAATTGACAGAGTCTAGAGAAAACAATTGCCGAATAAGAGTTCGTGTTGTTTACATTATATGTTATCGTTCTATTAAGGTTGTTGGTTTGTGTGACCAGAATACAATATATTCAAGTTTGTTCCGCGCGAAATTGGACGATTTCCAACGAACTTTGTGTGCTCCAATGGCAATGTTTATATCTTATTCTTATCTGATTGACTCAATGTAATTCATCTGTGAATTGAAAGTAAAGATGGTTTTCAACAAACCCGACATTTCATAACAGTATTAACACAAGTTGGTAAGAACAATTATGTATAGTCTATATTAAATAATAGGCCTACCGATACCACGGTCATTTGCCACATTTCCCCAAATTTTCCTGACCGAGCAGAGCGGGAATTTCTATTTGACCCACTTTTTGGGACTCGACCCAAAAACTTTTCAGCCCAAAAAGTTCGGCCCAGGTGGCCATTTTTTAATATGTGACAGTTTGCCACATTTTCCGAAATTTTCCCGACCGAGCAGAGCGAAAACTGGGATTCGACCCACTTTTTCGGACTCGACCCAAATTTTGTTCGGCCCAAATATTTTGGCCGAGGTGGTCATTTATGGCCCCGCACTTGTTTCGGCCAATTTCCGTTCATTTTCGGACTTTGCCTAATTTCGTGCATTTTGGAACTTTTTTTCGAATTTTTTTTTTCACAGGAAGTTTTGTCTCGCCCTACTTAAGATGTTGCCATGGTCATTTGCCACATTTCCCCAATAGCCCAGTGGATTAACAAAAAAATCGTGACTGGCCGGATTAAAGCATGACATTTGGTACATATGTTCTTTGAACATAGGGTAATCTTTTTGGCGGGGGGTGCCCGGACTACCAGATCGTGGTGAGGAATAAATCTGGTTTCCATGGCAACAGCATCTGGAAAATTGGAGGAATCGGAAAATACCTGTTTCTGTTAAACTAATTGGTACTATGTTTGATATCAGTATCTAAGTTCAGAATACAAGTGGTTGGCCACTTCATAATATAAATGGGGAGAGGCATTTGTGTCAAGGTCATCCACTAAGGTCAAGGTCATTTAGTAATTTGTTCATTTACAACTAGTAATTCAGCATTCACTTGCCCCTAAATGTCCCTATTTCGCAATTAACCCAAACCATGTAATTTATGTAGAATAGAAGGTTTCTTGCCTTCAATTTGGTGTATGAATAGATGTATTTTGTTTTCCAGTTTGAACTGTTTGAATTGTCATAATCAGGGCCTGAAATTTCAGAATTTTTCATCTGAGCTGCCAACTGCCATGGTAATAGCCTGTCATTTGTAATAAAAAAAATGGGTTTCGTAAAATGTTTTGTGGATTTTCAGCAACATATTTTTTCATAAAGCCCATATACTGGAGACATTGGAAACCAACGTTGACACGCTTCATATCACTCAGTTTCCTGAAAAATGGTGTTACCATAGCAACAGCGTGTGATATCTGAGAATTCTGGAAAATGATCATATATGAAGTATATTGGTGATAGCAGTGGACTTATTGGTGGATATAGTTATATAATAATATTTATATAAATATATTCTCCATAACGGACCGCCAGTACTCATCTCAAGGGTCAAGGTCATTGTGAAAGGTCAAGGTCATTGTAAAAAAAATGCTGTCTTTATCACTTTAGGTCATATTATTTGTCTGTATGATTAACCTACCTCAATTTGTTGCATTAGTCCATGAGCTGGTAGGACCCCTGGTGCACCCACTCCATAACTTAACTTCTTTTGTATTATTATGTACCCTAATGTGTTACCATTATGATGGGGGGGATAGTATCCCATTTATGGGGATGTCATTGAGATTGAATTTAACAGGTGATGTGTAATTTTGTAGGTATTGGAATACTCTATATCACTGACGACGTCACAAGATGTCAAAAAGGTCACGCGATGGCAATGCAAATGCAAATATAATAGTCTGGAAGCTGATAGGGTACTTGTACACCGCACACCACAGGTCTTAACTTCACCTCACACATTTTCTTCCTTGTTATGTCCCTCAACTTTTAAGCAATGTTAACACCGAAAGAAAGTGGCCGTGTAGACACGAAACAAGATGGCGTCCAACATGGTCGCCGTGTTTTAAGACGAGGCACTATAAGTTAGTTTGATGTAAATTATAGAGAGTAAATCTTGACATATGTATACAAATGTATATATTATTGTGAAGCTAAGACACAATGTTAGCGTTTTATGGCAAAATTGGAAATCCCATTCCAAGATAGCCATCAAAATGGTCGCTGGTTGTGGAAAATGTGACTATTTTTCACTAATATTTTCTAGATTAGTTTCTGCTGATTGGAACTGATGAGAATTGCAACTTTATTTAAAATTGTTTAAGTTAACAGATCATTGGATTTCAAATTTGAATCCGTAGCCGCACACTGCAACCCACATTTATTATATATTTTTAATGTTAACTGATCATTGGAGCAATGAAATATGCCATTCTGTGAGTCACAGTCCCTTCCGTTCTCTCAAAATTTTGATTTTACAGAACGTGCTATAAAATTTCACAAAAAATCACCATTGGGATCCTAGTCATATTACAAAATGAAATGAGCAGAACTGTGCATTGTGCAATGGGGCACACCTTTACCTATGAATATTCCTACTCAATGGAACCAAAATGGTCACTTTGACTCAAAATGACCGCCAAAATGGCAGTCATATTATGGAAAATGGTCGATATATTGCCCCAGCGCGCCTTGCAATCACTTACAAGTTGTGGTTCATGAATAAAATCGACTTATAATCCTTCTATACTTTGAATACTAACATTGCTGATGCACCTTGGTTAATAGTTACTATTGTAACCACTGACATTACAAGACATATTGGATTTCTCTCTCACAAACGCGATATACAAATTAACTTATCAGGTTTGGACCATTTTTTTCAAGTAAAATTGAACTATCTTTGGTATTAAAGGTGTTTATCGTTTTGAACTGTCTTAAATGTGTCACACGGGGGTGTGTTTTAGACAAAATTACTCAAGATGGCTTGCAAAATGGCAATCAGATATGTAAAAAATCCACATATATCCCATACATTATTCTATGCTGTTCCGAAAAGGTATCAAATTGTAACTCACTAGTACTTGGTTATTAAAATGTTACTTAATCAACTGACAACTAAACATCTCTATTGATTAGCATATACTTGAGTTATTGTGGAAATCGATAGCCACCATAGGCCCACCTTTGCGACACACCCATGGCCATAGTGTTACTCTATATATAGACCAGACAAATGACCATATAACCACTCACTTTATATACAAACACCTCACCCATGACCATGCAGCCACCATTGGGTATATCCGTACACCCCACCCATGACCATACAGCCTCGAGTCACCATACAGACACAACATGTATACTCATACACCTGACCCATGACTATTTAGTCACTATATATCTGTTCACCACATGCATGATCATACATTGATGGGCTATAATACAGTCCCTCCTTGTATATATATATTCACCTCACTATTGGCATCCATATATACATATTCGCAACAACCATGGTCCTATAACCACTCAAGGAGTACCGGTTCACAGCAGTGTGGATATGGACTGAGAGAATCATGCTCCCATGAGACCTTGAGGAGTTGGTGGAAAGTTTAACAGAGAGGGTAAAATTGTACACACTAAATGAAGTTCCCGTCCCAGACACCAAAATTAAAAAGAAATTCTGAGTCAAAAAGGGGCATAACAGATAACATTCATTGAACCAAACCATTTTCGAATTTGACCTGTATTTTTATGATGCTCATGTCACATCTGAGTCGAGAAGGGACATATCTCCGTCAAAAATGGTTGGACCAGACCCATATGTTGGTGTGGATCAAGTGGGAGAGTTCAGTTGAAAATTCCAAGGCAGACACTCCCAGCAGAGACCCTCCAGCCACGTCTCCGATCATAGAACAACGTGTTTTTCATTTTTGCATGGATTGAAGATATGTTTGTAACTGTGCTGCCATAGGACAGAATCGAATTACTGTACATGCAATAGTACAACAGGTATAATTAATTTATGTGGTTGCCTTTTTCGGCAATAATATCTTAGTTACCCATGTAGATTTTAGCATTCGATAATCTTCTAAAGTCTACTGAAGTTGACAGAAATGTTACTATGTCAGTGATCAAATTTGAAACAATTGCTATGGAAACAAGTACATTGGGTCCACCCAACATATTATTTGTAATGGACATGTATGACTAACTTACCCCGCGGATAGTATTACGCATTGAAGTTTTTCTGAACAAAATTGAGGAAGTAATGCACAAAAAGTCAATTGAATTGGCCATTGTGACATTATTTGGGATAATGGTTGTCATGGAAACCATAATTATGTTCATATAAGTCCACATTTTACCTCCGAAGTGAATGAATTTCTGATATAGGACATGTCGGTGGAATAAATTCTGAGAAATTATTCGCAAAGCGTTATCATTTTCATTTGAAAATGGTAATTTTACGATATTTTAGCTAGCAGTTGCCATGGCAACAAGATGTATGTTATGTATTAAAATTACCAACTCAACTCAAAAACTCTAATATTAATATTAACCCAACACAATCGCTCTATATTTACGTCGTATGACTATATTTAATATTTATTTGTGAGGGTCAAATTAAACTTTACTTGATTTATCTTTAGGATAGTCCAGGCCGTAATTGCACAAATACCATAAAAAGTGGTATCTAAAAAATGTGATGATCTAAACTTAAGGTTATCAAAAGTAAACAATGACCATATGAAATAAAGTATATCATATATCAAATTGAACATAGTGGTGATGCCCTATTTTTTTGTGCATTTATGAAAGGGAATGCCTTTATGACTAAAGCTTTAGGGTTGGCGGCATATGAGACCATCAATAAAAAATAGACAGAAAAATGATATATTTTCCAATGACCTTGACCTTAGTGGTTGACCTTGACCCTACATGTCCTAGTGACCCAGTTCAGTTGATGAACCATTGATTGCACTATGAGTTCACATCATTTATTCAAACACAAGTCTAACTGTTTCCATACTGGGGCATTTTTTCACTTTTCCCCAAATATGTTATGACGTTACCATGGAAACAAGAAATTCTCCTGAACCATGACCCGCAGCCCGGGCACCCCCCTCCAAATTTTTTCCCCATATTCCATTTTACATATCGGCAAAGTTTCATGCTTTAATCCGGTCTGTCACGATTTTGCTAAATTTTGACCCTAAGCCACCGGGCTACAAATTTTCCTGACCGAGCAGAGCGGGAATTTCTATTTGACCCACTTTATGAGACTCGACCCAAAAACTTTTCAGCCCAAAAAGTTCGGCCCAGGTGGCCATTTTTTAATATGTGACAGTTTGCCACATTTTCCGAAATTGTCCCGACCGAGCAGAGCGAAAACTGGGATTCGACCCACTTTTTCGGACTCGACCCAAATTTTGTTTGGCCCAAAATATTTGGCCGAGGTGGCCATTTATGGCACCGCACTTGTTTCGGCCAATTTCCGTTCATTTTCGGACTTTGCCTAATTTCGTGCATTTTGGAACTTTTTTTCGAAATGTTTTTTTCACAGGAAGTTTTGTCTCGCCCTACTTAAGACGTTGCCGTGGTCATTTGCCACATTTCCCCAAATTTTCCTGACCGAGCAGAGCGGGAATTTCTATTTGACCCACTTTTTGGGACTCGACCCAAAAACTTTTCAGCCCAAAAAGTTCGGCCCAGGTGGCCATTTTTTAATATGTGACAGTTTGCCACATTTTCCGAAATTTTCCCGACCGAGCAGAGCGAAAACTGGGATTCGACCCACTTTTTCGGACTCGACCCAAATTTTGTTCGGCCCAAAATATTTGGCCGAGGTGGCCATTTATGGCACCGCACTTGTTTCGGCCAATTTCCGTTCATTTTCGGACTTTGCCTAATTTCGTGCATTTTGGAACTTTTTTTCGAATTTTTTTTTTCACAGGAAGTTTTGTCTCGCCCTACTTAAGACGTTGCCATGGTCATTTGCCACATTTCCCCAAATTTTCCTGACCGAGCAGAGCGGGAATTTCTATTTGACCCACTTTATGGGACTCGACCCAAAAACTTTTCAGCCCAAAAAGTTCGGCCCAGGTGGCCATTTTTTAATATGTGACAGTTTGCCACATTTTCCGAAATTTTCCCGACCGAGCAGAGCGAAAACTGGGATTCGACCCACTTTTTCGGACTCGACCCAAATTTTGTTCGGCCCAAAATATTTGGCCGAGGTGGCCATTTATGGCACCGCACTTGTTTCGGCCAATTTCCGTTCATTTTTGGACTTTGCCTAATTTCGTGAATTTTGGAACTTTTTTTCGAAATGTTTTTTTCACAGGAAGTTTTGTCTCGCCCTACTTAAGACGTTGCCATGGTCATTTGCCACAATTCCCCAAATTTTTTGAATAAGGAATAAGGAATAAGTAACTAAATTCACGCTGCTCCCCTGTATATGGTTATGGCCCACCGATCATGATTACAAGTCATCATTAAACTCGACTAACTTTGTTATAATTGAGATAAACTGCGTTCGCGATAATCTGACGAACTGCAGCCGCCTTACTGCTGATCGGGATTTTGAACTGTTGAACGGCCATGTGGCGAACTGCAGCCACCGTACTGCTGAACGGGATTTTGAACTGTTGAACGGGCATGGCAGGCGGTCAAAATGTGTCCCCTTCCTGTATAGCACTTATATTACGTGTCATTTACACAACCCGCGACCGACTATACCGTCGGTATATTTGAGTTAAACTGAAATTTGTAAATCTGCTGATCAGCATTTTAATTGGTAACCTGCTTATCAGCAGCTGATTCAGCGTTTTTTGCATGGACGTATATACATCGCTGGTTTCAGGTACTCCCGTTATATGCATTCACTTTCACTTTCACTTGGAAATACCAGGAATCGGTATCACGTGATTGCATTTCCGCGAAATATTATTACCTTTATATTCACATTCGGTTTGCATGCTGGAACGTTCTTGTCTCCGAGATAGGCCGAATGAATGGGTAACAGTCAACCAAAAATGTGTTGGTAGCGATGCAGATAGCACATTGGTATTTCCAAAAATTGTAGAAGGTAGGTTTAACTTTTATTAGATCATGCACGACATGCATACATATATGCATCGCTGGATCATATATATCATGCATAATTACTAGTATGATGAATCTTGATCTACTATATATAGGGTACAGTAATCCATGTTGGTTAACGACAGGTTACCAAGATCGTTCCAAAATAGTAGCATGTCTGTGTGTCTGTCCCAGCAAAATGGGACAAATGGTGTTCCATCCCTGTATTTGGTTATGTTCCATCGATAGTCATTTGCACAACATATACCCGACAATCCTCGTTAAAAATCGGTTAAACTGCGTTCGGTGGAATCTGCTGAATAACGTGCTGAACGGGATTTTGAACTGTTGAACTATACCTGGGTGGAGGTCGGTCAAATGGTGTTCTCTCTTTGTATTTAGTTAAGGCACGTCGATCATGTCGTTTGCATAAACTATTCCCGAATAACTTCATTATAATTTAGTTGAACTGCGTTCGGGGAATCAGCTGCATGAGCTGCTCCGTATGAACTGCTGAACGGGATTTTGAACTGCTAAACTGGGGGTGAATGTCCGTCGAATGGTTTTCCTCCCCTGTATATGGTTATGGCCCACCGATCATGATTACAAGTCATCATTAAACTCGACTAACTTTGTTATAATTGAGATAAACTGCGTTCGCGATAATCTGACGAACTGCAGCCGCCTTACTGCATGCTGATCGGGATTTTGAACTGTTGAACGGCCATGGCGAACTGCAGCCGCCGCACTGCTGAACGGGATTTTGAACTGTTGAACGGGCATGGCAGGCGGTCAAAATGTGTCCCCTTCCTGTATAGCACTTATATTACGTGTCATTTACACAACCCGCGACCGACTACCGTCGGTATATTTGAGTTAAACTGAAATTTGGAAATCTGCTGATCAGCATTTTAATTGGTAAGCTGATTCAGCGTTTTAGCATGGACGTATATACATTGCTGGTTTTAGGTACTCCCGTTATATGCATTCACTTTCACTTTCACTTGGAAATACCAGGAATCGGTATCACGTGATTGCATTTCCGCGAAATATTATTACCTTTATATTCACATTCGGTTTGCATGCTGGAACGTTCTTGTCTCCGAGATAGGCCGAATGAATGGGTAACAGTCAACCAAAAATGTGTTGGTAGCGATGCAGATAGCACATTGGTATTTCCAAAAATTGTAGAAGGTATAGGTTTAACTTTTATTAGATCATGCACGACATGCATACATATATGCATCGCTGGATCATATCATGCATAATTACTAGTATGATGAATCTTGATCTACTGTAGGGTACAGTAATCCATGTTGGTTAACGACAGGTTACCAAGATCGTTCCAAAATAGACACAAAATGTAGCATGTCTGTGTTTCTGTCCCAGCAAAATGGGACAAATGGTGTTCCATCCCTGTATTTGGTTATGTTCCATCGATAGTCATTTGCACAACATATACCCGACAATCCTCGTTAAAAATCGGTTAAACTGCGTTCGGTGGAATCTGCTGAATAACGTGCTGAACGGGATTTTGAACTGTTGAACTATACCTGGGTGGAGGTCGGTCAAATGGTGTTCTCTCTTTGTATTTAGTTAAGGCACGTCGATCATGTCGTTTGCATAAACTATTCCCGAATAACTTCATTATAATTTAGTTGAACTGCGTTCGGGGAATCAGCTGCATGAGCTGCTCCGTATGAACTGCTGAACGGGATTTTGAACTGCTAAACTGGGGGTGAATGTCCGTCGAATGGTTTTCCTCCCCTGTATATGGTTATGGCCCACCGATCATGATTACAAGTCATCATTAAACTCGACTAACTTTGTTATAATTGAGATAAACTGCGTTCGCGATAATCTGACGAACTGCAGCCGCCTTACTGATGATCGGGATTTTGAACTGTTGAACGGCCATGGCGAACTGCAGCCGCCGTACTGCTGAACGGGATTTTGAACTGCTGAACGGGCATGGCAGGCGGTCAAAATGTGTCCCCTTCCTGTATAGCACTTATATTACGTGTCATTTACACAACCCGCGACCGACTACCGTCGGTATATATTTGAGTTAAACTGAAATTTGGAAATCTGCTGATCAGCATTTTAATTGGTAACCTGCTTATCAGCAGCTGATTCAGCGTTTTAGCATGGACGTATATACATTGCTGGTTTTAGGTACTCCCGTTATATGCATTCACTTTCACTTTCACTTGGAAATACCAGGAATCGGTATCACGTGATTGCATTTCCGCGAAATATTATTACCTTTATATTCACATTCGGTTTGCATGCTGGAACGTTCTTGTCTCCGAGATAGGCCGAATGAATGGGTCTCCGAGATAGGCCGAATGAATGGGTAACAGTCAACCAAAAATGTGTTGGTAGCGATGCAGATAGCACATTGGTATTTCCAAAAATTGTAGAAGGTATAGGTTTAACTTTTATTAGATCATGCACGACATGCATACATATATGCATCGCTGGATCATATCATGCATAATTACTAGTATGATGAATCTTGATCTACTGTAGGGTACAGTAATCCATGTTGGTTAACGACAGGTTACCAAGATCGTTCCAAAATAGACACAAAATGTAGCATGTCTGTGTTTCTGTCCCAGCAAAATGGGACAAATGGTGTTCCATCCCTGTATTTGGTTATGTTCCATTGATAGTCATTTGCACAACATATACCCGACAATCCTCGTTAAAAATCGGTTAAACTGCGTTCGGTGGAATCTGCTGAATAACGTGCTGAACGGGATTTTGAACTGTTGAACTATACCTGGGTGGAGGTCGGTTAAATGGTGTTCTCTCTTTGTATTTAGTTAAGGCACGTCGATCATGTCGTTTGCATAAACTATTCCCGAATAACTTCATTATAATTTAGTTAAACTGCGTTCGGGGAATCAGCTGCATGAGCTGCTCCTTATATATGAACTGCTGAACGGGATTTTGAACTGCTAAACTGGGGGTGAATGTCCGTCGAATGGTTTTCCTCCCCTGTATATGGTTATGGCCCACCGATCATGATTACAAGTCATCATTAAACTCGACTAACTTTGTTATAATTGAGATAAACTGCGTTCGCGATAATCTGACGAACTGCAGCCGCCTTACTGCTGATCGGGATTTTGAACTGTTGAACGGCCATGGCGAACTGCAGCCGCCGTACTGCTGAACGGGATTTTGAACTGCTGAACGGGCATGGCAGGCGGTCAAAATGTGTCCCCTTCCTGTATAGCACTTATATTACGTGTCATTTACACAACCCGCGACCGACTACCGTCGGTATATATTTGAGTTAAACTGAAATTTGGAAATCTGCTGATCAGCATTTTAATTGGTAACCTGCTTATCAGCAGCTGATTCAGGGGGGGGGGGGGGGGGGTCTTAAAAAAATTTCAGGCACGTATGGCATTTTTTCCCTTTCGATCATTTTTTGTACCCACCCACCCCCACCGCCAAATTTTTTTCCGTTTTCGGCAGTTTTTTTCCGACCATTTTTTGACACCCACCCCCCCCCTTTTAACACTAAAACAGAGATTTGCGGGGGGAAATTCACTGTAAACAGCTGTATATGAATTTCTGTGCATACTATTTATCATGGATGTTAACATGGACATGTAAATAGGAATGAATCATTTTGAGGTCATTCGGCCAAAAAAACATGGCTGCCAGTGGCCATCTTGGATTTCAAAATTTGCAACAAAATACAACACGATAACTGCCTGCAGTCAGTTTACAGTTAGAATTACATTATTTCTCTCATTCAAAGTGGGTTTGAAGTAGACCCCGAAGCCACGACAAATAGTTTTCACGGCTGGCTCAACCAATTTTGGTGGCTGGTTATCTAGCTAAGCCGGCTCAGTCGCGACGTTCGTGGCTGACGAAATATGGCGGCTCAGCCGGCTGAGACGTTATCATTCTGCGTATTTCGCTTCCGAAATTTTCCCAATCCCCGGTTATAGACACCCGCTTGTTTTTGGGCGTTTGTTGTGAACCCGTATAATTCCAGACCATGCGTATTATTTTGGTGTTGGGCTTTTCCATTATGGCGAAATACACGAAGGACTCAGTAAAGGACTCGCAGTGATGTACGATGTAGTTTCCCATCTATATAATCGGTATAAGTTACATTGGGACTTCTGTCGACTTCAGACGGCTAATCATCACTGGCATCTTGCGATATATGCATGCATCATTGAATGCTGAATCCGATAGTATCGATATATAATATTTCAAACTATTTTCTATTCTCTTCTACAGGTTATGTGCATATATTGACAAATGTCAGCGATGTCTGAGACTGAGATCGTGTCGAATTAAATAATTTATACGTTAAACCCTTTCAATACTGAATGGATGTTCCCCACTCCGTTATATGAAAGCATGCATTGAAATAGTCTATTCCACAATGAGAGGCCCCGGGTATTCTGATAGTGTAACAACCATACCGTGTCCATACGAGTATGCCAATATTAGGCAGTGCGGGTTAGTTATTTGCTATTCGCAGTACAGTTGTCCTTAACATATAAGTCCATGCACATGGCTCAGCCATTTTACAATTCCGGCGGCGGAGATTTTTTCATGCGGCTGGCGTTAGAGATAATATGGCTGGCGGCGGCTTGTGGCCAATATGGCTGGCGACGGCGGCGTGCGATGGCGGCTTCGGGCTCTAGTTTGAAGCCCAACTCATTGCCAAAACACTAAAAAACAAGCAGGAATTTTTTTTTTTAGTTGCGGAAAAAATTGCTTGTTGGTGGCTTTGACCACCCACCCACCCCGGCATACGTGCCGGAATTTTTTTTTTTCACCCCCCCCCCCCCTGGCTGATTCAGCGTTTTAGCATGGACGTATATACATCGCTGGTTTTAGGTACTCCCGTTATATGCATTCACTTTCACTTTCACTTGGAAATACCAGGAATCGGTATCACGTGATTGCATTTCAGCGAAATATTATTACCTTTATATTCACATTCGGTTTGCATGCTGGAACGTTCTTGTCTCCGAGATAGGCCGAATTAATTGGTAACAGTCAACCAAAAATGTGTTGGTAGCGATGCAGATAGCACATTGGTATTTCCAAAAATTGTAGAAGGTAGGTTTAACTTTTATTAGATCATGCACGACATGCATACATATATGCATCGCTGGATCATATCATGCATAATTACTAGTATGATGAATCTTGATCTACTGTATAGGGTACAGTAATCCATGTTGGTTAACGACAGGTTACCAAGATCGTTCCAAAATAGACACAAAATAGTAGCATGTCTGTGTGTCTGTCCCAGCAAAATGGGACAAATGGTGTTCCATCCCTGTATTTGGTTATGTTCCATCGATAGTCATTTGCACAACATATAGGCCTACCCGACAATCCTCGTTAAAAATCGGTTAAACTGCGTTCGGTGGAATCTGCTGAATAACGTGCTGAACGGGATTTTGAACTGTTGAACTATACCTGGGTGGCGGTCGGTCAAATGGTGTTCTCTCTTTGTATTTAGTTAAGGCACGTCGACCATGTCGTTTGCATAAACTATTCCCGAATAACTTCATTATAATTTAGTTAAACTGCGTTCGGGGAATCAGCTGCATGAGCTGCTCCGTATGAACTGCTGAACGGGATTTTGAACTGCTAAACTGGGGGTGAATGTCCGTCGAATGGTTTTCCTCCCCTGTATATGGTTATGGCCCATCGATTACAAGTCATCATTAAACTCGACTAACTTTGTTATAATTGAGATAAACTGCGTTCGCGATAATCTGACGAACTGCAGCCGCCTTACTGCTGATCGGGATTTTGAACTGTTGAACGGCCATGGCGAACTGCAGCCGCCGTACTGCTGAACGGGATTTTGAACTGTTGAACGGGCATGGCAGGCGGTCAAAATGTGTCCCCTTCCTGTATAACACTTATATTACGTGTCATTTACACAACCCGCGACCGACTACCGTCGGTATATTTGAGTTAAACTGAAATTTGGAAATCTGCTGATCAGCATTTTAATTGGTAACCTGCTTATCAGCAGCTGATTCAGCGTTTTAGCATGGACGTATATACATCGCTGGTTTTAGGTACTCCCGTTATATGCATTCACTTTCACTTTCACTTTCACTTGGAAATACCAGGAATCGGTATCACGTGATTGCATTTCCGCGAAATATTATTACCTTTATATTCACATTCGGTTTGCATGCTGGAACGTTCTTGTCTCCGAGATAGGCCGAATGAATGGGTAACAGTCAACCAAAAATGTGTTGGTAGCGATGCAGATAGCACATTGGTATTTCCAAAAATTGTAGAAGGTAGGTTTAACTTTTATTAGATCATGCACGACATGCATACATATATACATCGCTGGATAATATCATGCATAATTACTAGTATGATGAATCTTGATCTACTGTAGGCCTATATTGGGTACAGTAATCCATGTTGGTTAACGACAGGTTACCAAGATCGTTCCAAAATAGACACAAAATAGTAGCATGTCTGTGTCTGTCCCAGCAAAATGGGACAAATGGTGTTCCATCCCTGTATTTGGTTATGTTCCATCGATAGTCATTTGCACAACATATACCCGACAATCCTCGTTAAAAATCGGTTAAACTGCGTTCGGTGGAATCTGCTGAATAACGTGCTGAACGGGATTTTGAACTGTTATACCTGGGTGGAGGTCGGTCAAATGGTGTTCTCTCTTTGTATTTAGTTAAGGCACGTCGATCATGTCGTTTGCATAAACTATTCCCGAATAACTTCATTATAATTTAGTTAAACTGCGTTCGGGGAATCAGCTGCATGAGCTGCTCCGTATGAACTGCTGAACGGGATTTTGAACTGCTAAACTGGGGGTGAATGTCCGTCGAATGGTTTTCCTCCCCTGTATATGGTTATGGCCCATCGATTACAAGTCATCATTAAACTCGACTAACTTTGTTATAATTGAGATAAACTGCGTTCGCGATAATCTGACGAACTGCAGCCGCCTTACTGCTGATCGGGATTTTGAACTGTTGAACGGCCATGGCGAACTGCAGCCGCCGTACTGCTGAACGGGATTTTGAACTGTTAAACGGGCATGGCAGGCGGTCAAAATGTGTCCCCTTCCTGTATAACACTCCAATTATATTACGTGTCATTTACACAACCCGCGACCGACTACCGTCGGTATATTTGAGTTTAAACTGAAATTTGGAAATCTGCTGATCAGCATTTTAATTGGTAACCTGCTTATCAGCAGCTGATTCAGCGTTTTAGCATGGACGTATATATACATCGCTGGTTTTAGGTACTCCCGTTATATGCATTCACTTTCACTTTCACTTTCACTTGGAAATACCAGGAATCGGTATCACGTGATTGCATTTCCGCGAAATATTATTACCTTTATATTCACATTCGGTTTACATGCTGGAACGTTCTTGTCTCCGAGATAGGCCGAATGAATGGGTAACAGTCAACCAAAAATGTGTTGGTAGCGATGCAGATAGCACATTGGTATTTCCAAAAATTGTAGAAGGTAGGTTTAACTTTTATTAGATCATGCACGACATGCATACATATATATGCATCGCTGGATCATATCATGCATAATTACTATAGTATGATGAATCTTGATCTACTGTATAGGGTACAGTAATCCATGTTGGTTAACGACAGGTTACCAAGATCGTTCCAAAATAGACACAAAATAGTAGCATGTCTGTGTGTCTGTCCCAGCAAAATGGGACAAATGGTGTTCCATCCCTGTATTTGGTTATGTTCCATCGATAGTCATTTGCACAACATATACCCGACAATCCTCGTTAAAAATCGGTTAAACTGCGTTCGGTGGAATCTGCTGAATAACGCGCTGAACGGGATTTTGAACTGTTGAACTATACCTGGGTGGAGGTCGGTCAAATGGTGTTCTCTCTTTGTATTTAGTTAAGGCACGTCGATCATGTCGTTTGCATAAACTATTCCCGAATAACTTCATTATAATTTAGTTAAACTGCGTTCGGGGAATCAGCTGCATGAGCTGCTCCGTATGAACTGCTGAACGGGATTTTGAACTGCTAAACTGGGGGTGAATGTCCGTCGAATGGTTTTCCTCCCCTGTATATGGTTATGGCCCATCGATTATATATCAAGTCATCATTAAACTCGACTAACTTTGTTATAATTGAGATAAACTGCGTTTCGCGATAATCTGACGAACTGCAGCCGCCTTACTGCTGATCGGGATTTTGAACTGTTGAACGGCCATGGCGAACTGCAGCCGCCGTACTGCTGAACGGGATTTTGAACTGTTAAACTGGCATGGCAGGCGGTCAAAATGTGTCCCCTTCCTGTATAACACTTATATTACGTGTCATTTACACAACCCGCGACCGACTACCGTCGGTATATTTGAGTTAAACTGAAATTTGGAAATCTGCTGATCAGCATTTTAATTGGTAACCTGCTTATCAGCAGCTGATTCAGCGTTTTAGCATGGACGTACATACATTGCTGGTTTTAGGTACTCCCGTTATATGCATTCACTTTCACTTTCACTTGGAAATACCAGGAATCGGTATCACGTGATTGCATTTCCGCGAAATATTATTACCTTTATATTCACATTCGGTTTGCATGCTGGAACGTTCTTGTCTCCGAGATAGGCCGAATGAATGGGTAACAGTCAACCAAAAATGTGTTGGTAGCGATGCAGATAGCACATTGGTATTTCCAAAAATTGTAGAAGGTATAGGTTTAACTTTTATTAGATCATGCACGACATGCATACATATATGCATCGCTGGATCATATCATGCATAATTACTAGTATGATGAATCTTGATCTACTGTAGGGTACAGTAATCCATGTTGGTTAACGACAGGTTACCAAGATCGTTCCAAAATAGACACAAAATGTAGCATGTCTGTGTTTCTGTCCCAGCAAAATGGGACAAATGGTGTTCCATCCCTGTATTTGGTTATGTTCCATCGATAGTCATTTGCACAACATATACCCGACAATCCTCGTTAGAAATCGGTTAAACTGCGTTCGGTGGAATCTGCTGAATAACGTGCTGAACGGGATTTTGAACTGTTGAACTATACCTGGGTGGAGGTCGGTCAAATGGTGTTCTCTCTTTGTATTTAGTTAAGGCACGTCGATCATGTCGTTTGCATAAACTATTCCCGAATAACTTCATTATAATTTAGTTAAACTGCGTTCGGGGAATCGGCTGCATGAGCTGCTCCTTATGAACTGCTGAACGGGATTTTGAACTGCTAAACTGGGGGGTGAATGTCCGTCGAATGGTTTTCCTCCCCTGTATATGGTTATGGCCCACCGATCATGATTACAAGTCATCATTAAACTCGACTAACTTTGTTATAATTGAGATAAACTGCGTTCGCGATAATCTGACGAACTGCAGCCGCCTTACTGATGATCGGGATTTTGAACTGTTGAACGGCCATGGCGAACTGCAGCCGCCGTACTGCTGAACGGGATTTTGAACTGCTGAACGGGCATGGCAGGCGGTCAAAATGTGTCCCCTTCCTGTATAGCACTTATATTACGTGTCATTTACACAACCCGCGACCGACTACCGTCGGTATATATTTGAGTTAAACTGAAATTTGGAAATCTGCTGATCAGCATTTTAATTGGTAACCTGCTTATCAGCAGCTGATTCAGCGTTTTAGCATGGACGTATATACATTGCTGGTTTTAAGTACTCCCGTTATATGCATTCACTTTCACTTTCACTTGGAAATACCAGGAATCGGTATCACGTGATTGCATTTCCGCGAAATATTATTACCTTTATATTCACATTCGGTTTGCATGCTGGAACGTTCTTGTCTCCGAGATAGGCCGAATGAATGGGTAACAGTCAACCAAAAATGTGTTGGTAGCG
This sequence comes from Siphonodentalium dalli, assembly GCA_032622095.1. Taxonomy (NCBI): domain Eukaryota; kingdom Metazoa; phylum Mollusca; class Scaphopoda; order Gadilida; family Siphonodentaliidae; genus Siphonodentalium; species Siphonodentalium dalli. Next base: position 188,712,588 of record CP136063.1, on the reverse strand, counting down.
ATGCAGATAGCACATTGGTATTTCCAAAAATTGTAGAAGGTATAGGTTTAACTTTTATTAGATCATGCACGACATGCATACATATATGCATCGCTGGATCATATCATGCATAATTACTAGTATGATGAATCTTGATCTACTGTAGGGTACAGTAATCCATGTTGGTTAACGACAGGTTACCAAGATCGTTCCAAAATAGACACAAAATGTAGCATGTCTGTGTTTCTGTCCCAGCAAAATGGGACAAATGGTGTTCCATCCCTGTATTTGGTTATGTTCCATCGATAGTCATTTGCACAACATATACCCGACAATCCTCGTTAAAAATCGGTTAAACTGCGTTCGGTGGAATCTGCTGAATAACGTGCTGAACGGGATTTTGAACTGTTGAACTATACCTGGGTGGAGGTCGGTCAAATGGTGTTCTCTCTTTGTATTTAGTTAGGCACGTCGATCATGTCGTTTGCATAAACTATTCCCGAATAACTTCATTATAATTTAGTTAAAGTCTCACAATGAGACTTTTTCCGCAACAATAATTTTTTTTCCGAGTTATCCCCCTGCATAGCTTTTTTATATTATAATAGGTTGGCGATTATTGCAATACGATAGAGGAACACTCTGACTTTCGTACTCAGATTCATACATTTTTGTACCTCGCTTGCCTGACCGAAATTTTACGGGGAAATGGCTAATTTGGATTTATTTGTCGTTCTAGATATGGTTATTGTGCCTTTTATCATTCCTTTTCATGAAAACAAATTAAAAACAAGTCGAATATGTTATGATAATTTTTAAACATTCTTGTGCATGAAATTGGGGATAAATTGTTCCCAGAGTTAGAGTACGTTATTTCACAGTCCGTATTCGCCACCCCTGCACATTCGCAATGCGCAGCCGAACTTCCGGTGTCGAATTTTTATGTGTTAAAAATAAATAGTTTTTTCATCTGTCATATCTGCTTGTTTCGTTCATTATTCGCAGAAAATGTGTATCTCATTCTTTCGTGTACATAACGGATTAGATATAGACTGTTTTAACCCGTTTGGATGTTAGAAATACCGCTTAATTATCAGAAAATATCATGTGAAGTGACGGGACCAATCCGAATATCGCACACTGGACTTTCACTTTGTGAAGTTGGTCAACATGACCGCTTTTGCAGATTGCTGCTTCCAGCGTAGAAGGATACGCACTACGTTCATGACTGAACTAACACTGGACTGGTCACAGACACTGTGTGTGAGTCACTGAGTGTGGCAGGTCAGGCTATGCCGTATTCAACTGTTATTATCATGGACATTGACTCGAATAAGTGAATAGCACTGATTGACCCAAGGCAATGGAAGAATGCAAACAATGTGAATGTAATGATTATTGCAAAATATGATGATTATAGTTCTATTCTGGACTCCTCAGCCCTTCAATGCTGAAATGCAGTCAACGCTGAAATGCAGTCAACGCTGACGCCGTAAAAGGTCATTGAATGTTCAGAATTCAGATTCTATCATTCTGCATAGTACATTAGACTGATTAGAAGTACAGTAGCTACATGTGTGTGAACTTGTGAAGGGTAGAACATGATATGGAGATTGGAGAATCAGAATGGCAATGGCACCACTCACCAGTGTCAGTGAATCGAGTGAGGATGTTTACCAAACATGTCATGAAACATGCAGACATGGACAATGCTGTGAAATGGATTATAATTCACCAGACTCCCGGATCATGATCATAAGTTACCGGTACATACTAGTAACATTCCGCCTTTGATCATTAGATCAAGACTAAACCAGACTTGGATAATGAGTAATGGACAAAGACAGTTACATGTTACACATGCGGCTGCACATGGTTTTGATTCATTAAAATTATTTTGTAAAAATCATGAACTTATGTTATCAAAATCAATGACTAACAGTGATCACCAAAGTCACTTACTGGTACATTGTTTATGCCAAACAACAGGTCTGACACAACTTGAATTCCATTGTACCGGTACATGTACCGTATATATTCAACTATTATGAAGTGGTGAAAATATCTCATGTACGGTACCTACTACATGTACTAAGTACAGTATATATATCGGTGCTGGCATTTTTGATTATTTAACTGATTTACTTGTACTAGTAGTTAGAATTTTGAAATCATCTTGGTGAGAAGTTATTTATAATGTCATTCAAATGGCATACCGGTACATGCACATGTACTTCTGCCATTATGAAATAAACAGGTCTCCTGTAATAAGCTGTAGAATTCTTTTTATATTGGAATATGATGCCTTCTCATTTGCTCTGTTAAAATTATAGTGTTATATATACCGGTATGTACATTTTAAGTGGTTGTGCATTACGAAGTGAGATGATTCCATGAAGTTTTAGTAAAAATAGAGAAAACCTGGAGTTTACGTATATACCGTACCAGTATACATTGTGTATGGTAGTACAATTAAGATATAATACATGTAGTTGAATATCACTATGATAGTTGAATTCAAGAAGAGCCAGACTTGATAATGACTTACTCATATTAGCATCTACATGTACTAGTAACGGTACTCTCATGTGCAATAATAGTGTCAATAATATGATAGTGTCAACACTGTTATTATATTTGGAGAACACTTCCCATGATCAGATCACTAAGAGACATAGAGTGAAATTGCTGTGGTTACTATTATTAATTTTAGCTAAAAAATCCCA
>CP136063.1:188389458-188709783 GCA_032622095.1 Siphonodentalium dalli | reverse complement strand
TTAACCCTTTACCCAACAGTAATATGTCTAACGTCATTACCCACACCAATACTGATAGGAGAGAACGTCGTCATCCCAGCCAACATAACTTTCTGGTAACGTCAAAGTTATAGGAAAAAATGTATTATTAAATCTTATGGTGGCTCTTGTTTATCTGCAAGGATGGTTTTTTTATTTTAATTAATTGGTAACAATTGATTTTCATATTTATGAAAGTCAAGTCCCCCCCCCCCCCCCCCCCCATTGGCAATGTGCAATTTTTTTTTATTTAATTCATACTACATCCTTAGTATGGGAAGAGCAGGTAAGATGATTTGTTTGATCATATATTCCATCTGGCGATGGAGAACAAGGAAACACTATGGAGTTGGTAGGTATCTTTCCGGATTTTTCTTGACCCTGATTCGTTGCATAGAATTAAAATCAATTTCACATTGAAATGTATCAGATTCTGAATTTTATTGCTGTCATTTCAGCTGGTAATTTCCGAAAGTTTATCGTATTATTGTGTTCAATTTATCAACAGAAATATTGCAAAACAAAAAACGCCGGAGATCTGGTTGTGTACGGTACTGCGTGAGACAACACAGTCGCCATAATTTCTTTACTGTTAGCAATCACTTTCAAATAAAAAAAATGAGATCGTTTTGCAGTGCATTCCTTTAAATTTTCACATCTACATGTGCACCAATCACTCTAGTTCATGTCCACATGAATGCGTACCATAATTTGACATCGTTAAACAAAATTATCCCCCATTATATATTGCATATATAAATTTGCAAAACAGAAAACGTTGTCGTCGATTGAGTTGTGTATTACGTAAGACAGCAAGGCAACACAGTTGCCGTACTTTCTTTACTGTTAGCAATCACTTACTAATAAAATAATGAGATCGTTTTACGCATGCATTCCTTTAAATTTTCACATCTTCATGTACACCAATCACTCTAGTTCATGTCCATATGAATGCGTACCATACTTTGACATCGTTTAATAAAATTATCCCCAATATTTTATCAACAAAAACACCGCGAAGATTTTGTATGAAGTTTGATGTTGTAACCTCGATTTCCAGAATTACCTTCACTTTTCCACAATCACTAGCAAAGTGTTAACCAACTTCTATTTATTTGCATTTAATAATGTACCAACGAAATTCAATAAAATGTGGAAATGCATTGTGAAATTGATTCCAGTATTGTAAAAATCTGATTAACTGTTGTTGACACGTGATCACAAATAGTAACCAATGTAAACAAAACACAAGCCATGATCGTGAGGATACAGAAATAAGATGTTCAACGTCGACGTAAATACTTCGACAATTACTCCGTGTGTCATGTATAAAAAAAGACATAAATACAGCATTAATAGACTAAAATTTCAATTTTTTAAATCATAGGTTAGAAGTTGAAATGCTATTCAGTAACAATATAATGTTTAATATGTCGGAATTGAAATATATATCGCAAGAACTATATATTCAGCGCTGACAACAACTCCTTCTGTGTACCTCACGAACGTAATGCGTACGTACTTCGAACTTGACCCAGTTTATAACGATATATCTTGGCACATTTACATGCGTAGATCATGTCCATCACATATTGTCATTTGAAAAAGATTGAATGGCCATTAAGGTCGATAACAGTGCTTTTCTCTTCGTGAATATATGAGATGCCAAACTCAATAATAGTTAGTGCCAAAACACAAGGTGTGTACACAGTTAAACTACCGGTAATCGATATATTGTTTGGCCTATGTTCAACTTGTAACAAAGGACATACTAATAGTGCAATTTTGTTCGATTAAATGATAAATATCTCTTGAAAAATTATTGATAATTATAAGATTGAAATTCGCGCACAGCTTGGATGGAAGCCACGTGTTCAGAAATTGGTAAACGCGCTGTTTGCTGGAAGCTTCTAATTAGTTCCTCACATTGCTATTCAATACATTTTATACACTCTATAAAAAATATAATATTGTCAATATGATCATGTGAAGAATTAGGAAAAATAAAAAAATAATTGGAAACAGTTTTATTTGGGAATAGGCCTACACAGCACTGTCAGCAGTAAGAACAAACACGGCGTCCTTAGTAACAAAAACTAACATCAGCATGTCGTCTTGCTCTTACCGTAGCTTCGTTAGTCAAATTAATGGTAGTGATTGTTTTATATTTGGATGCATATGATATAAAAACATAAACAAGTCAAGTAAATATTTTATTGGAAATAAAAATAAAGTTCGAAAATAAATAAATGTCAGTTAGACGACCGTTCACAGTTGCCCGAGTACGCTGATTTCTCTAGTCGACGTAAAAAAATAGCACCGCCGCATTCCACTTTTCGTTTTATTGCGATTTTATTGACAACTATCGATTAAATTGTACAAAATCTGCCACAAAACCCCACAAAAACGTAACAATTAATAATGTAACATATATTTTATTATTTACATTAACAATGAAAGCAATTTGTTGTGTTATAATGCAATAGTTTTCTTGTAAACTATGACTGAAAAAAACGCAAAACTCCGGGCTCTCTGGGGCTCTCTGGACGCTACGCGGCAGGGCTCTCTAGGTTGTTCTGGACGCTACACGGCGGGGCGCTCTGGGGTGTTCTGAACGCTAAAGGGTTAAGGTAAACCTAACATTATCAACCGTTATATCTAATACAAGATAATTACCATTTGGATCTTTTTTTAATTTGTGTAGATTGTATTGGAAGTTATTTTTCAGAAGGACTGCTACTCCCCTCGAATTTCCACTAAATGATGCGAAAAAGGTGGTGTACCCCCATTCTGATCTTACTAAGTTTTCCATTTTGTTCAGTGAAGTCAGTATCTTGTAGGCAAACAATGGACTGATTTAGTTTCCTAATGTAATCAAACACATCTCTTCTTTTCTTAGCCTGTCCAAGCCCTCTGCAGTTGAAGGACATAATTTTAAGTGACTGCATGAAAAAGTAAATATGGGATACAAACATTCAATGCATATTGTAGCACAGAAATCATAATGTTTATAAAAGTAGAAATAATTTTAGCTATGATACATGTATACAGTTGGATATATAGTTTACACACTTTATTCTCAAGCACTTCCCGTTCATACACTCAATAATAAAATCCAAACATAAAGAACTCACACAATAACATCCAACCTCCCGGAATATGTGGAAGTTTTACTTTAAACTTAGCATCTATCATCAGATAAAAATAGACTTATAGTTCTGATTTTTCATGTATATAAATCTTGTTTCATGTGTATACATGTAAATCTTGTTAAGGTATTTTTCATAGATTTAAGCATTTTTTTTGTTTTAACCATCAGGCTGATTTGATTGTCTGAAAAGACTTTTTTTGTTTGTTTGTTACAAAATCTGAGAAACCCTGAAACAATATAGTTAAATTTAATATTTTATTAATCTCTTGGGAGATTTATTAAGTAAGATTAACCTTATCTGACTTCATTTAAAATTAGTTCAGATTTTAAATCATATAATTTTTTTTTTTTTATGTATATCTTAGATGTGAGCAATCTAGTTTCAAATTCTCCATCTGAAAGACAGGCGAGATTTGTCAATAACTAATTATTTTTTTTTCAGTAACTGAAAAACAAAAGCCTGCAATATATAATATAAATTTATAATACTAGGTAATTTTTCATAATTTAGGTGTACAATACATAATAAGAGTTTTTGTTTTTTTCAGTTCCAAATTTAACGCTTTAACTTCCACTGCACAGTTTCTCATCAAGCTGGTCTTCTGTACTGAATTTCATTGATTTTCCTTTCTTTGTTTTCATATATAATTTTCCTCCAAGACTCCATGAATTCTGAATGTTATCATCCCTGTATGCTTTCCTTAATAGGTAACTGTTTAGCCCTGTCAAGTCTTCTGATATTGTATGTCCAGTTCCTTTCAGTCCAGATCTAGCTTTCATCACCTCGAGTTTACTGGTTCTTGACACAAATTTAACTAAAATGTCTCTTGGTCTCTCATCTTCTTTCTTTTTCAGCTTTTTTTGGGGGAATTTTCCAACCATGTGCGCGATTGAAATATCTTTTCTTGTCTAATTCAAACTCAGTTCATTTTAAAACATTTTTAATGCCATGTCCGCCGATTTTTCTATGTCTTCAGTTTCCTCCGTATCAGGGATACCACTCAATCTAACACTATCCTTCCGACCTTGCTGTTCTAGATCATTCAACTTGTATGTCAGTTTCTTTTCAGTTTCAGCCATTGCTGCTGCCTGGTCACACAGATCAGAGCTCATCTCCCTGTTTTGCCCAGAAAGTATTTTTATCTGCGTATTGAACTTTTGTTCCAAAGTCTTCATCTCATCTTTTGTAACGAAGTTTTGTGTACATTCTTCCAGTTTTTCGATTGTTACAAAGTTTTTTGTGCCCTCTTCAAACTTCTCAATTGTCACCAAAGACTCCATTTTTTCCTTCATACCCTTCAGTTCGGTCATGATATCTCCGTTTGTTATTTCTTTGTTTTCACTGTAGTCATCCGAACTTGTTTTTCCTCCTCGTTTTGGGGGCATTTTTGTCTCCGGAAATGTATTCACGTGGTGTTGCACGAAAATAGGCGAAGCGCTTGTGCGGTTACGTCTTTTTTCTTGTAAACTGATCAAAAAAGTCTCTATTTCAATGTAAATACATGGACCAATTTAAAGTTTTTATCATCTCCGTTCTGCCCGTTGGAAATATTTCTATAACATATTCCGTTTGGTTTTTTGTTGGAGCTAAGAAATTTTAAATGGGCAGCGCCATCTTGGATGCGTTTGATCTGATAACATACATTATACCAATGGCCTGCTCCGGGTGAAGCCCCAAACAATTACCGGTTTTTAAATCACAATTATGGTATCAGTGGAGATCACGGTCTATGGTTGAACTTATGTGACACAATGGTATGGAATAAATACAGAATTCAATTTGCAATATAATCTCAAATCTTTTATAGAACTCATTGCAAACAACACATAGTAACATTTCATTCAGGCTTTTCTCTCGTGAATTATACCTTGCACCATCTGCAACTCAATTGATAGTATATTCTTTAGTAAGATGCATGTTGTGTATCTGTATTTCAGACCTTCAATTACAACAAACTGTCGTGGGTAAGTTGATTTATACAGAATGCATGTTCAATCTTCGGAAGGTTTACTATAGAAATCAGAAGGTTTACTATAGAAATCAGCTGTGTCCATCCGTTCCAGATGGTTTCCTAATGATAACTTTGGTTTTAGTTCTCTGATTGTTTTTATACGCCCTTTTAAAAAAAAGAAGAGGGGGGTATACTGTTTTGCACCTGTCCGTGCGTGCGTCCTTACGTCCGTCCGATGTCTGTTCATGTCATAACTTGAACAATAGTGCTCGGATCTCAATGAAATTTGGTATGGATGTTCACTACTATGAGGACATTAAATAGAGGGTTCCATCATTTGTTCGGATTTTCCATTCTAGAGTTATTCATCTTTGTTTATCTGGAAATGTTGAATTTTGGGTCCATCTGGTGTCTGTTCATGTCGTAACTTCAACAGTTGTGCTGGGATCGCAATGAAATTTGGTATGGATGTTCACAACTATGAGGACATTAAATAGAGGGTTACATCGTTTTGTTCGGATTTTCCATTCTAGAGTTATTCATCTGGAAATGTTGGATTTTTGGTCTGTCTGGTGTCTGTTCATGTCATAACATGAACAGTAGTGCTCGGATCTCAATGAAATTTGGTATGGATGTTCACTACTATGAGGGCATTCAATAGAGGGTTCCATCGTTTTGTTCGGATTTTCCATTCTAGAGTTATTCATCTTTGTTTATCTGGAAATGTTGGCTTTTTGGTGTGTCTGGTGTCTGTTCATGTCGTAACTTCAACAGTTGTGCTGGGATCTCAATGAAATTTGGTATGGATGTTCACTACTATGATGACATTCAATAGAGGGTTCCATTGTTCTGTTTGGCTTTTCCATTCTAGAGTTATTCAAGTTTGTTTATCTGGACATGTTGGCTGTTTGGTCCATCCGATGTCTGTTCAGGTCATAACTTGAACAGTAATGCTCGGATCTCAATGAAATTTTGTATGGATGTTCACCACTATGAGGACATTTAATGGCACATTCAACTGTTTTGTTTTGTTTTTTTGTGCTATAGTTATTCATCTTCGTTTATATGAAAATGCTGATTTTTGGGTCCGTCTGTCTGAGTATAGCAGTCATAAGTTATAGATATGCCCACACTAGGCGGTATGCCACTAGGGGGTATGTACCGGACGACAGTCCATCTCTTGTTGTATGTGGATTAGCCACATGAAAACAAAGGTCAAGTTCGAATTTGAATTCGGTCCACCAATTTTTGCCGGAGCTATGGTCTGTGTCGACTTAGAATTTGCCGATTTAGGGAGACTTCACGATAATCTGAAATATTAACTGAATTGATAACTTTAATTTTTTTTAAACTGTTGACTTTTAAAATCTGAAGAAATTAATTGTTGACTTCATAACTTTTAATATCTGAGACTGGATTATTATTATAAATTTTAATTTTTTGGAAATGGCTTTTGGCCACTGCTGTATTGTGGGTGTCCGTTAAAATAAACAATAAGGACTAATTAAGGAGGTGTAAAAGCTTTTAAAGAGCTTCTAAAGAGTTTATTGTTGAATACCAATATCACGACCGTGTGATCAGTGAATCAGTGATGTCTGATGATAATCCGATTAAAGCAATAAACTTGACGAGTTTTATAGCTGTGTCACAATAGGTAGTGATTATTAGTAATGTGTTCTTAACAGAGACCAGTTGAGCTTATAATATACACCGGCAGGTTATTTATATACCTGCATTGTAACAAAGTAGGCCTACATGCAATTAATTTGCAACCGTTGACAGATGTATATACGAGCACGTGGCCTGAGCGATAGATTGACAACAATTGTAATTTGCAATTAACACATAGTTTTGACACAAATTAATCATTTTAAATGAGTTTTGATAGTAATAGTTTATTATGTAGATCTTTGATTTAACTAAGAACATTAAATTAAGTACTTTCAATGCACATGCAAACCGCTGTGTTTAATAGTAAGCAATAACGTGTTCTTGTTTGTAAACATATAAATAAAAATGTGCAATTCCAAAAAGTAAAAAAGTTGGATTGGGAAACTGAGTCCGACACAAACTACTTTTGTAAAATTGAAAATTCATGGATATGTTTTAGTTTATATTCAAAGACAGTATTATTTGTTCACATTGTCTACTGCATGAGCGGTTGTGACCATGTATGGCTATACAATTTGCGGTTACAAAATGACCCGACGGAACAAAGTAATGTCTAAATTCCAGTCTCCTTAAAACGAACCAGTTGCTCATCATAAACTTCGTTGCTCAGCGCAATTTGCCATTTCCAAAAACACCCAATCTGATTAGAATATGTGGATAGGGTACACCATGTATAATCGATAAATAAAATGCCTCGTTGGAACAGTTGAGACTATATATATTTTTTTGCAAAACGAGTCAAATTTTCACCGTAAATCCTAAGGTAGTTTTGTCAAATTTGGAAGGCGACTTCGTTTTCGCCTTGCGGACATCCGAGGGCGACTTCGTCGGCCCGAGGGCGAGAATTTCGCCCGAGTCGCCTCCTAGCGTGGGCCTGCGCAGCAGCATATGGTAAGTTATCAAGAAAAATTCATCTCATATATCTTAAATATATGCTAGAAACGCATGGAAATAATCAACTATGAATTAGAAAAACACCACTGAAATCCAGCATGCATGGTAGGTAATGTATCGTGCTCAGTTGGTATAAAATTGATGTCAAAGTATTTATTTTAACATAATTTTTTATTTATTACAATGTACCAGCAAACAAGTATTTTATCACCCAATAATTGAACCATTGATGCAAAGTCTTATATAACAATAAACTTCATTATCATACAATGCTAAATTACACTTCAAACCTATTATTTTATTAATAAGTTCACAATACATGTAGGTTGACTCTGTTTTTTCGCATTTCCTCCACGTGGGCCGTGATGCGTTTGATTAATTTTGAATTTTCCTTGGTTCGTAAAAGTATAGTTATAAATACCAAAGAGTAAATAAAAATATATATGGTACTTCGCTTCATGTATGTGATACAATACCAATCAACTTGACAAAACATTCTTTCTTCCTGCACTATCCCTCTACTCCTTGTTGGCTTAATATCCCGTTATTTGAATATATGTGTTGTATAATTATGTCAACTTGTTTGTATGTGTTTAATGTTGTGTCCGAAAATTAAATATTGTTAGCACTAACAATAAATGAGAAAACTGCATTTCCAAATTACGTAAAAAAAACCCGACCCGACCCATTGTTAATTACCTCATACAATGTGTTTACAACATCCCCATTGTTCCCTAATTGACAGCTGAACTCAAGTGTTTTTATTTGATAATCAACAACCACTATTCAAAGTGATAATACCAAGTATTCACTCTGATTAATCTGCAGTGCAAAATTTGGAAATGCAGTTTTCTCAGTCACACCTGGTGTACCTCAGGGCTCTGTCCTGGGGCCCCGGATATTTCTGCTCTACATAAACGATTTACATCTCAAACACGACTATTTGCTGATGAGACTGCACTATACATGAAAATAAATAACTCAAAAGATTGCGAACAATTACAAAACGACCTAAACAATCTACAGACATGGGAGCAAAATTGGGATATGGCCTTCAACCCCTCATAATGTCAAGTCCTCACAGTCACCCGCAAAGCAAAACACAAGAATTTTTAGCTTGACTTTACAATGTAAAGTTTGAGCTATTGCCATGGGTTGGCATCTGTCATCCGGATGTCTATGCATCAATAATTTCCTTCAGCAAACCCTACAGGCCACATCCCTTATTCAATCTTCACCAAACTTTGTATGTAGCTCCAGGTTGTGATCATCTGTAGATGGAAGCTATCGAATTTGAACGTTTTTCGATGAAAAACGTGGCCGCTGGCAGCCATCTTTTGCATGACTAAATCCTTTGGCACATCCTACAGACCACATCCCTCATACGATCATCATCAAACTTCATGTGGATATTCGAGGTGACCTCTAGATGCGAGCCTCCTATTTTGATCGAAATTTGTTGAAAAACATATCTGCCAGGGGCCATTTTGGAATTTTCTCTTTGTATGACTAAATCCTTTGGCACACATTACAGGCCACATCACTCATCCAATCATCACCAAACTTCATATGGATCTTCGGGGTGACTGACCTCTAGATGGGGGCCTCCTATTTTGGCCAAAATTTATAAATAAACATGGCCGTCAGCAGTCATCATGTGTTTCAAATTTGAATCCATCGGCACAACCCCTGCCCGCATTTATTGGAGAATTGATTTGAATATTTATAGGCATGTTTCCAATCACTTCTAGACGGGAGCTATCAAATTTGAATGATTTTCGATGAAAAACATGGCCGCTGGCAGCCATCTTGGATTTTACTCTGCATGACTATAAATCCTTTGGCACAACCTATAGACCACATTCTTCATCTGATGATCACCAAACTTCATATGGATCTTCGGAGTGACCTCTAGATGGGAGCCTCCAAATTTGACTGAAATTAATTGAAAAACATGGCCGCCACAGTATCTTGGAATTTACTCTATGTATTACTAAATCCTTTGGCGCATGCTACAGACCACATCCCTCATTCGATCATCACTACACTTCATAATGATCTTCGGGAAGACCTCTAGATGGGAACCTCCTATTTTGACCAAAATTCGTTGAAAAACATGGCCGCCAGCATCCATCTTGTAATTTACTCTTTATATGAGTAAATTCTTTGGTGCTCTCTACAGACCACATTCCTCTTCCGATCATCACCAGACGTCATATTGATTTTCGGAGTGACCTCTAGTTTACTTTCCTTCTTTTTTATCATTCTATTCATTGGTCAGCAAAAAAATAAACTTCTTCCCAAGTTGAGCTACAGTGTCATTGACAATTTCATTTGTTACATCTTTCACTCTGAGTCTTTCAAATAATTGATCATGTTAATAATGCGCGATATTTGGGAATCGACCTCACAAGCAACCTTTCATTCAATGCCCATACAATGACCAACTTCAAGTGCAAATCAATCCCTGGGATTTCTAAAAAGGATGTTAAAACCCAAAATAAGGCACTAGAGGAAAGCAGCTTATCAGGCAATGGTTAGACAAAAGTTAGAGTATGCTGCTGCAATTTGGTCCCCTGTTACTTGAGAAAACATATAACTCAAATTGAACGAGTACAAAACCAGGCCCTCCATTGGATTTTTAATGACCATTCAAGATTCTCAAGTCTGTCAAAAATAGGGAAGAATTAAAACTGAAACTCCTTGAGGACAGAAGAGCCATCTCAAAATTATCCATCTTCCAGTAAAATAGTCCATAACCAAGTAGAATTCACTAATCCAGATTACCTCCAGAAACCATGCACTCAGATATAGCAACCCTGACACTTATCATCGAATTCACACTGGGCCAAATTACTTTAGTTTAGACATTCATTCTTCCCAAGCACAGCTATACTTTGGAATAAATTCCCATCTGATCTGATCAAGCTCTCTGATACAGTTCAGGTGGAGTGCTTATCAGCTTCTACCATAAACCCAACAGCAACCTTTGTTTTAACATGCTTTTATATGTACATATTCTTTTAAACTTGTCACTACTATCCACTCAAATTCCTACTCACTTGCACCGACACTCCTGGTAATAATACCCAAATGGGGGTCAACCAGTATTCAAAGATATAGATAGACAGTGATACAATTACTTTTCTAGCCAGTAGTAATAAAATCCAACATCAAAGATTACCGTTCAGCTGCAGTGCTACCAGTAGCCAGTGTGAGGTCATGAGCACATGCCACCGTCAGCAATCTGCATGCTTTGAATGTTTGCAGTACCAATCAAAACAATGTGGTGTCAAATCAAAAGCTGTACAGTTGGTGTGAAATTTTATCACACCTTTGCCATGAGGGTTGGCTGACACTACTCACCAAGCCTTGAAATAGCGTCTGTCATTTGCAGAATGAGGTCCCCAGAGGGTGAATTTAGTGATGCTACCCCGCATAGCGGGCTAGCATCACCAAATTCACCCTCTGGGGATCTCATTCTGCTTACACCTCAGCAGAATGAGGTTCCCAGAGGGTGAATTTGGTGATGCTAGCCCGCTATGCGGGGTAGCATCACTAAATTCACCCTCTGGGGACCTCATTCTGCAAATGACAGATGCACTATTTCAAGGCTTGCTACTCACACTGGTGACACAACTTTTAGGCTTTATGGCAATCTTTTTGATCAATATATATATTTGCAGTAAATTCAATGTGTTTACTTGCAATCTGCAACAGACATTCCCATTACGCTGTCACTGGACATCACTTAGGTCATTTCCCTGCTTGCAGTTTTCAATGTACAATATTCAGGGCTCATTTAGGGATGAGTTGATTGATTATAACAAACACATGCCGGTATAATTTAAGTGTATTTTGTTATAAATAACAATATATATTGACGATCATCACGTCATTATCTTCGTTTATGACATCGTCGTCAGACACACCAAGGTGCGTTTACCTACCGTTTTTCAGTATCTTAAAAATTGGAGTTATAAATTTAAATGTTTTTTGTGCGCGAATGGTGATTTCCACTGTGTTGTCACTGGATACCACCACTTGGTTAATTTTCCTCTCGTTTTCATTGTACATCATTCAGGGCTCATTTAGGGATGAAAGATTGATTAATAATTAAATACACATACATAAAGTACTTTATTTTATTATAAGTAACAATTGATGTAAGTATATCGGCGGCCATCGCTTTGTCATTCTTGTGACATCGTCTTCATCTGACATCGGCGTCGGACACGTCTCGTATACTTACCGTTTTCCAATGTCTGAAACTTTGGGGTGGGGCTAAACATGGATAAGGCATTAGGAAATATATTATTCAATACATTGGGGGTGAGCCTAATAGCAGGCATGCATTACGATGCAACACAGTATGGTATTGGTGTGTTTGTGGCATTTTATTAAAATATGATTTGTGTATATTAGGAGGTGTTATACACCTGATGAGAGATACAGAGCCGTGAAGCTGGTTAATCAGTCAGATAAATGCCTCACAACAGTAGCAAAAGAAATTGGTATCCCTCCAGGAACCTTATCAGGATGGATGAAAATGTCTCACAATCCTGTGACTGACGTCAGCAGAAAGTTCAAAAGGAAAGGAATATCTTATCAACACGGTGAGTAACGTCCAAATAAAAATCATGTTCTCAAATAGTCGAACAAAGAGCAATATCTCATCAACATGGTTAGTAACGTCCAAATAAAATCATGTTCTTAACCTCTTCGATGCTAAATGATGTTATAACATCATGTGCTGAGGTGCTGACATTATTGCCATTTTCCAGTGGAAAAATATAACGGGAATATCACTAAGAACCATACATCTGACTCAGTTGAAAGGTTATTATCATTCACAATCATGAGACATCACACACTGTTTGAAACTTCAAGATACAGTTATTCTGATGCACCAATCTCTGAGTTCCAGTTATGAATAATTGCCTACTGCTAGTGTGGTGAAGTATGTTTGTAGGTACTATGGACCATATAGCCCACGACGTGCACGTTTACATCCGTAATAGTTACTGACGTCATAGCAGCGAAGAGGTTAAATAGTCGAAACAGAAAGCAATATCTTATCAACATGGTGAGTAACGTCTAAATAAAAATCATATTCTCAAATATTCGAAACGGAGGGTGATAACTTATGAACATGGTGAGTAATGTCTAAATAAAAATCATATTCTCAAATAGACGAAACAAATAGAATATCTTATCAACATGGTGAGCAACATCCAAATAAAAATAATGTTCTCAAATAGTCGAAACTGAGAGCAATATCTTATCAACATGGTGAGTAACGTCTAAATAAAAATCATGTTCTCAAATATTTGAAACAGAGAGCAATATCTTATCAATATGGTGGGTAACCAGGGATTTTTTAGGTGTCCTCAGGGTCCGGTATTCGGCCCCATTCCCAATGGAAAAAAGGCACCTTTATTCCCAATTTTTAACCACCAAATTCCATATGCAGGCATGTATATAATACCATCAGGTTTATTGAATAATTATCAATTTTTTCTGATGTTTTGTACACTCAGTCGATCGATAAGCAGCTGAAAACCCGTAGTAAATCAGCAATATCGGGAGCCCGCATCATATAATGTACACGCGGCAACCTAACTATTAGCTTAACATGCGAATTACCTCCCCTCTACCAGTCAGCGCGTTTATGAAAGAGCGAGGATACCT
The DNA here is from genome assembly GCA_032622095.1 of Siphonodentalium dalli. Classification (NCBI taxonomy): domain Eukaryota; kingdom Metazoa; phylum Mollusca; class Scaphopoda; order Gadilida; family Siphonodentaliidae; genus Siphonodentalium; species Siphonodentalium dalli. Next base: position 188,696,406 of record CP136063.1, on the reverse strand, counting down.
CTAAATAAATTGCTGATTTATATAAAACACGTGTTCAGTCGTGTTATACACCGAAAATTATGGTATTAGTACTATTTACTTGTGTGTAACAGTGATTAATTGAATTTTTCTGAAACATGGAAAATTCCCAATTTTGGTCTGTAAAGACACATTTTTCCCAATTCGAAGGGACCCGGACCCATTCCCAAAATAGGCAGAAAAATCCCTGGTAACATCCATATAAAAATGATGTTCTCAAATATTCGAAAGAGAGAGCAATCAATATCTTATCAACATGGTGAGTAACGTCTAAATAAAAATCATGTTCTCAAATATTCAAAAGAGATGGCGATAACTTGTCAACACGGTGAGTAACATCCAAATAAAATCATGTTTTCAAATAGTCAAAACAGAGAGCAATATGTTATAGACATGGTGAAAGTATTGTCAAATATTCGAAACAGTGAGCAATCAATACCTTAACAACATGGTGAGTAACTTCCAAATAAAAGTCATGTTCTCCGAATGGCAAGTAACTTAAAAAAAAAAATCATGTTCTCAAATTACGGTGCGTATGTTAAAATTTTTTGGTTTAAAGGCCCAACTAATCCTATCATTAAAGCCAGATGACGGTTTGCGCCCCAAAGTACACCTTATAAATAACATTTGCTTTTGAATTTTTCCGGTATTCAAAATGGGTTGATAGATCTGAATTACCTTTCTACGAGCATTATATGTCACAGAAATACTCATAAAAAAATACAACTTCGATAACAATATACAGGCCCAGCACAAAAACGGTGCCATTTGTATTCATCAGATTTTAGGAGTAAGAAATGGAATGGCCGGAAAAGGTATATTGCGTTGTCTTAACCCTTTGAACCCGAGAGACCGAAATACCGGTCCAATCCTTATATTCCTATATCCCGGGAAACCGGAATACCGGTCCGGAAATCATACGATATTTGACACGAAATTACAGCACAATAAATGCACATATCAACTAGAGTTGTACTTCTACTTTGCACACATCCGTCACATGTTTACCCACGTGACTTTGATATAGACAAACTGATGACAGAGGGTATGTTTCTTCGCGCATGTGCAGACACCTATTTTGAGAAAAAAAGTCACTTTTTATCATCGGAAAAGGGGAAGTTTTTCGTTATAAATTTCGCGATCAAATTACAAATTAACTAGAATTGTGCTTCTACCTTACGCGACTGAGTCACATGTTCATACCTCTGACTTTAGCTGCCAAACTGGAGACAAGGGGGGTCCGTATCTTCGCGCATGCACAGAGGTGCATTTTGAGAAAGGCCTTTAACGTAGGCAAAGGATAAGAATTTCGTTATAAATATATAGTGCGACCAAAGTGAGCCGCAATATAATCTATATGAATATTGAACGTGGAATAGACTTGTCTCCTTGAAATACCGTGTAATATATTTCACCGCACACTATTTCAGTTAGCATAGTGGATTGCCATATAGTTGAGCGTTTATATATGTATAACTATACGTCCCAGTTAACGAGCATTACGAGTTACGTCAGGCGCCTCGGGTTGGAACCATTTAACGTTCAGGACGTCAGGGTTCAAAGGGTTAACCTAAAACAATTAAAAAAGAACTTCATGCACTGCTTTCTCTTCATTATAATCATCAAAATAATGTAGTATCATAAACATTTCAGAGTGACGACAGTTGTTGATTTTATTCCCATTGTCTACTGTTCAAGCCTTGAAATAGGGTGTCTGTCATTTGCAGAATGAGGTCCTCAGAGGGTGAATTTAGTGATGCGGGCTAGCATCACCAAATTCACCCTGTGGGAAGTTGGGAACCTCATTCTGCTGAGGTGTAAGCAGAATGAGGTCCCCAGAGGGTGAATTTGGTGATGCTAGCCCACTATGCGGGGTAGCATCACTAAATTCACCCTCTGGGGACCTCATTCTGCAAATGACAGACACCCTATTTCAAGGCTTGCTACTGTTGCAATATGTAATCGTCCGAGGACCAAAAATATAAGAAACAGAACATGTATTTTCAGAACTATAATGACAAATTTGTTAAAAACTACGCGGTTTTAAGATACCTCTTACCAAATTAGGTATACATATTTTGGGAGTCCGAACGAGTCATCGTTTAAGCATTGTTAAACTTTCAAAGTCTATTACATGTACTACAGCCAATCCAGGTCTTTCAGTCTTTCTCTTACCAGAAGTCTATATTCAACTCAATAAGTATGTAATGACATAGTAACCAGTATTACAAATAAACATATCTGAAATAGGTTTCAAATGTGACATCTACTTGTCAACAATATTAAATTATCACAAATTATTTATAAATCACCTTGCACTCTGGGCCTTTCACATTGGCCTGTGATTATCAGGGCCGTTTTATTTAGTATAGTATGGTGGACTTATACTACCCAAAGTCCATCAGGATGCCACCTGAATTTATGGAACTGATCACATTGAACAAGAAACTTGAATAATATGCACGAACATGTGTAATTAAAATATGAGATGTGAATATTATAGGGTTTTTTTTAGACAAAATTAGTGTTGAAAGGGATTTTCAGAAGTCTACTAGTCGATTAGTTGAACCCCACCGAAAAAATTCCATAATGGGTATAAAACGGGTGGTGTGCCATCAACAACTTTCTGCTTCAGAATGTTCAAAGCAAAACATGACGCAATTGTCGGCGGTGGCATGCTGGTGAACTCACCATACTTTGATTCCGAAAACTAAAGTGCAATGGAACAACAATGTGAACCGGTGCAACAATGTTTTGTTTTCCCCTGTGAAAATGTTCTGCTCTATCGGTGCCATGCCAGCATCATCAAAGGAACAATACAATAAGGCTTTAACAAGTCAATTATGTGTTAACTGATACAGTTTCCATGATAATATGGCCTTGCAACAGCGCTGTTGTCATGATGGCCTGGAGGTTGTGGTTTTTTCAGACTAGCAGATTACGGGATCGACTAATTTAATAATCGTGTCGATGTTGATTAGTCGGATAATCACTTCAACACTAGAGTCTTTGTGGTATTCCGTGTTTTTACGCAATAACAGAATGCTAATCGAACGGGCCTCAAAACATAATCGCCAACCACCAAACAATTCTGGCAATACGTACTCCCTTTAAATTATCCGATGTTACCTCATGTTACTGAATATATTTGGCGACAAAATTATCCGAGAGCACCATTTTATAGTGTGCAAATAAAGTTTTAATCGTTGTATTGCCTTGTTCGAAATAAAACGTGATCCATAAGTTGGGATAACCGGAAAATCGTAATTTTATTCCCAATAATTCAGTGATTTTAGAGACACTCGGTTGTCGATGTCAAGGACTCAAGGCCGTTAATTGTGGCATATAAACAATCTATATTACATTTAAATGAAAAAATTGAATTTTTTTCCATGATAATGTTTTTTTCGTTTGTTTAACCTATAGTGCTATACATATTAAATAAATTATCAGATGAAATTATTCTCCAGTCTCTCACTTCTCCCTATTTTTCCCTCACTTCTCCCTATTTCTGCCAGAGGGAGAAGTCACTTCTCCCTATTCTCAACCTGCAAGCTGAGGCCTGCACTAGACAAAATAAATATACAAATCATGTTGCTTATAATCACTTAAAACAGTTAAGTGTTAGCAATAAGATGAGGAGGGCAGAAAGCTTGGAAATAGTGTGTCTGTCAGTTGCAGAATGAGATCCTCAGAGGGAGAACCTAGTGGGCTAACATCACTAAATTCACCCTCTGGGAACCTCGTTCTGCTGAGGCGAAGTTGGTGATGTACACCTATTAGTCACCTCGATTGTGAATTTTATCTTCTGGAAATTAGGGGATATAGAAACTTCTCAGAAGGGAAAAAGTAACTAAAAACAATGTTAATTTGAGACAAAATATACATGTTTTTGTATTCGCCCTAAGTATGGCTTCCTCAGCTGAAAATATATATTAATGTACAAATAGATATTGCGATGATGACATAGAATTTGTTCTAAATATATCAATCCAGGTTCACGACAAAACTATGCCGACCTACGCAGTCGAGCCTTAGACTTGTTCAGGACAGGAATTAGTATAAAGTCTGTTGCTATGAAAATTGGAGTGAGTCCCAAAACAATTTATTGCTGGAGGCAGGCAAAGAGAAAAATGGAATCGAGCATGGGAGAGGTACTGCACACTAGAAATGGAGAATCGGAGGAGGATAAAATTAGTCCATCTGTGGACAATACAGGTATGTTGCAATACTTAAAGTTAAACATAATTTCCACAACTTTAAATACTTACATATTGAACAAACCTCCAAATTATATATATCATATTCTATTTTACACCACTCATGACTGGAGCTTCCAGAAATTTTGCGAATACCCTGTACCTCCCATAGGGAGCCTCGCCAGACCTGTTAACCCCTTCCGGATTATGCGGGAGACTCCCGGATTTGGGCCCAATCTCCCGCACTCCCGGAGGCCCATCACAATCTCCCGATTTGAGCACAGGACTATTTAACGTTATTTGCAAGAACTGATGAGAAGCGACGAGAAAATGTGTGTGTTTGACTACCGATGCTGTCGGGCATCAGTTTTTAACCCTGGACAATTAGTTATACCCCCCGCAACGAAGTTAGGGGGGGTATACTGGAGTCAGCTTGTCCGTCCGTCGTCCGTCCGTGGACACAAATTTGTCCGGAGTTTTTCTCAGTCGTTTTTTGATCAATTTCCGTGAAACTTGGCACAGACATCAACCACCATGGAACCTGTGCACCTGCGATTATGACGTCTGTCGGACTTTTTTTGGTGGAGTTATCCCCCCTTTTTCGACTTAGAAATTTTTCGCAACATTTATACTTTTGTCCGAGCTTTTATTAGCTCACCTGAGACGAAGTCTCCGGTGGAGCTATAGTCATCACTCCTCGTCTGTCCGTCCGTCTGTCCGTCTGTCTGTCCGTCCGTCAACTTTTTTTTAAAAACATCTTCTCCTCTGAAACCATCATACCAAATTGGTTCATATTTGGTGTGGATGTTCCCTAGGTGACTCTCATTCAGATTTGTTCAAATGAGGTCACTGGGTCAAATAGTTGCGAAACCAGGGCCATAATTCTATTCCTCCACAGTAATTCTTACAACAACTTCTTGTCCATAACCATTGTGCCGATTTAGCTAATATTTGGTATTGAGGGTCCTTGGGTGACTGGTGTTCAGATTTGTTCAAATGAGGTCACCCGGTCAATTAGTTGAGAAACCAGGGCCATAACTCATAGTAATTCTTACAATGACTTCTTCTACAAAAATATTGGGCCGAATTAGCTTATATTTGGTACTGAGGGACCTTGGGTGACTGGGAATCAGATTTGTTCAAATTGGGTCACTGGGTCAATTAGGGGCAGAGCCAGGGACATAACTCTAAAAACCAAAAAATTACACTTTTGCATTTTGATCATATTTGGGGTGGATGTTCCCTAGGTGACTGTCATTAATATTTGTTCAAATGAGGTCACTGTGTCAAACAGTTGCGAAACCAGGGCCATAACTATATTCCTCCTTGGTAATTCTTATAACGACTTGTCAATAACCATTAAGCCGATTTAGTTTATATTTGGTATGTGGGGTCATTGAATGACTGGGGTTCAGATTTGTTCAAATGGGGTCACTGGGTCAAATAGTCGTAGATCCAGGGCCATAATTCCCCAAAAAATAATAAAAAATTCAGGAACTCCTTGATCAATTTAACATACAAACAAAAAATATCACCCCCACATGACCCAGAACCCCACCCCCAACCAACAGCATTCCACCCTATCTCATATCCTAACTCACAGGTAAATAAAGTATATTTATTTAAATTCCCATTACAAGGCAACTCTCCTATGAACTGATAGACATAACACATGGCAAGGCAGATAGAGAGATAAAGAGAGCTTCTGCAGCCTTAGACAGAGTCCCCAGGGAGTGTATTCATGTCATCCATAATTTAAATGAGATTAATGGTGTTATCAATGAAGCACCCTTGTTGTTTATATTATCACTCAGTGGTCATTATAATCAGATTAATTTCATTTTCTCAAAGAGTGCCTGGCATTTGTAGAATGAGGTTCCCAGAGGGTGAATTTAGTGACGCTATCCTACACAGCAGGCTAGCATAACCAAATACACCCTCTGAGAACCTTATTCCGCTTAGGCCTCATCTTCTGGGAAGTATCTAGAGTCTCAAGATCTCATTCTGCTTAGGCCTCATCTTCTGGGAAGTATCTATAGTATCAAATTTACATTGTTGTTAGTTAAATTTCCCTTCTAGGAAGTTTCTGTATCCCTTAATTTGCAGAAGATAAAATTCATGATTGAGGTGCCCAATGGGTGAACATCACCAATTTCAACTGGGGAACTTCAATCTTATTCTAGGTCTTCCATAGCAGTTGAGGGCCTTATCAGAATGAGGTCCCCAGAGGGTGAATTTAGTGATACTAGCCCGCTGTGCAGGATAGCCTCACTAAATTCACCCTCTGGGGACCTCATTCTGCAAATAACAGACAGACAGACTCAAAGCTTGATTCAAGGCTAGCATCACCAAATTCACCATTTGGGGACCTCACTCTGCTTAGGCCTCATCTTCTGGGAAGTATCTATAGTATCAAATTTACATTGTTGTTAGTTAAATTTCCCTTCTAGGAAGTTTCTATATCCCCTAATTTGCAGAAGATAAAATTCATAATTGAGGGGCCCAATGGGTGAACATCACCAACTTCAACTGGGGAAATTCAATTTTATTCTAGGTCTTCCATAGCAGTTGAGAACTTTATCAGAATGAGGTCCCCAGAGGGTGAATTTAGCGTCACTAAATTCACCCTCTGGGGACCTCACTCTGCAAATGACAGACACACTATCACACTATTTCAAGGCTTGTTGTATAATACATTGTGTTGCTTGAGGCCAGGCATACACAATATAGGAACAGACACGCTTTTTGTGATGCTATCCGGCACAGCAGGCTAGCATCACCAAATTCACCCTCTGACCTTATTCCGCTTAGGCCTCATCTTCTGGGAAGTATCTAGAGTCTCAAGATCTCATTCTGCTTAGGCCTCATCTTCTGGGAAGTATCTATAGTATCAAATTTACATTGTTGTTAGTTAAATTTCCCTTCTAGGAAGTTTCTATATCCCCTAATTTGCAGAAGATAAAATTCATAAATGAGGTGCCCAATGGGTGAATATCACCAACTTCAACTGGGGAACTTAATTTTTATCCTTATCAGATTTGTGAAAATGGGATCACAAAGTCAAATAAGGGCAGAGCAAGAGACTTAACTATTTCACTACATAGTAATTCTTAAAATATGTTTGCAAGAACTAGTTGGCTTATATAGAATGGAATGTTCTTCCTTGACTGCAATTCACCTGGTCAAATAGGGGCCAAGCGAAGGACAGTTTCCCTCTTAATATGCTTCCTTCACAAGGACCATCAGGTCTATTTGACTGATATTTATGATATGTATGAAGGGTTCTTTGGTGTCTGGGATTCAAATTTATTCAGATGGGGTCACCAGGTTAAAAGGGTGGGACCAGGGACATAACTATATGTCTCTATAGTAATTCTTAAAATGTCTTCTCAAGGGATTTTGGACTATTTAGCTTACATATAGTATGGAGGAATCAGGAAGATCCTTTAGTGACTGAGATACAGATTTGTTAAAATGAGGTCAACCTGTCAAGAAATGGCAGTCTATGGGGAGTTAACACTTTTGTGTCCAATAAAATCATAGAAATACCAAATTCATTAAAACATCTACCTTGGAACCACCTGACTGATTGGTCTGACATACATGTATTGTGTTTTGGGTCCATGGATAATTGGGCTTCAAACATGTTTAAATGGTTTTAGAAAAAGGCGCTTGTGAGATTGGAAATTTCCAACAATTGAGAAAGTTTGAGGTGTCGGTTGTAAAATTCCAACCTAAGACTTGGGAGTCTGGATCCCGGTCGGGAGGGGACTTGTTGAGCTGGAGGAGGGGGGTGATCAGTAGTGTACAGTTGGCAATTTCAAGGTGGTTTTTTACCAAGCTACATACTTGAAGTCTCTCTAGCCACATATCCTGTTTAAATCTACTTCTTTTAAAGTGATTATGAAAAGTGCTCACTGTTTTGGTCTCCAGAGTCCCAGTCTTATCAGTCTTTGCAGTCTGGTGAGCGACCCCCCAGTCATTGACTGTCTTGTTCCTACATTTTTCGGTCAATTTTTAAAAAACGTGGCACAGATATTTAGTACCATGGGAACTTGTGCACCTGCGATTATGACGTCTGTCCGACATTTTTTGGTGGAGTTATCCCCCTTTTTCGACTTAGAAACTTTTTTGCAACATGCATAATTTTGTCCGAGCTTTTATTCCTACATTTTTCGGTCAATGTTTTTTAATCTTGGCACTGATATTTAGTACCATGGGAACCTGTGCACCTGCGATTATGACGTCTGTCCGACATGTTTTGTGTGGAGTTATTCCCCTTTTTCGCAACATACATAATTTTGTCCAAGCTTTTATTCCTACAGTTTTTGGTCAATAGGTTTAAGATTAGGGTTATGGTTGTACACCTGCAATGGGAACTGTTATTTTATTATTTTAACTAAATGTTTACTGACATGTGAAACATCTTAGTATTTTAAAAACAGGGGGGTATCCGTAGTCCCATTGGGACAGTCACACCTCTAGTTAATGAGATGGATTCTTTAGATGCTAACACATTTGAGTAAACATAGCATTATGAATTGGCTTCTTGTGCAACAAAAGCGCTTTAAATATTTTATGGTGGTTTAGTCATATATACGCTCAATTAGAAACTTATGATGGCTTCTCACATTTCATTTACGTTAATGCATATAGGAGAATTTTGTCTCGTCTTTGTTTCCGAAGAATGTATAAATACATGCATAAGTCAAACTAAGTTCATTACGACTAAAAGGATTGCCTTTTGGTCCGGGTCTAAATCAAATGTGGGCGTGGCGTGACGTCGCATCAAGAAAGGGTGAAGGGACCTGCAATAGTCCAACCCAAGCTTGCAAACAGTGTGTGTCTGTCATTTGCAGAATGAGGTCCCCAGAGGGTGAATTTAGTGACGCTATCCCACATAGCAGGCTAGTATCACTAAATTCACCCTCTGGGGACCTCATTCTTCTAAGGCCCTCAACTGCTATTCGCAGACCTAGGATCAGATTGAAGTTCCCCAGTTGAAGTTGGTGATGTTCACCCATTGGGCACCTCAATTATGAATTTTATCTTCTGCAAATTAGGGGACATAGAATTTCCTAGAAGGGGAATGTAACTAAAAAAAATGTTAATTTGATACTATAGATACTTCCCAGAAGATGAGGTCTAAGCAGAATGAGGTCTCCAGAGGGTGAATTTGGTGATGCTAGCCTGCTGTGCCGGATAGCATCACAAAAAGCGTGTCTGTTCCTACATTGTGTATGTCTGGCCTCCAGAGGGTGAATTTAGTGATGCTAGCCCGCTATGCGGGATAGCGTCACTAAATTCACCCTCTGGGGACCTCATTCTGCAAATGACAGACACGCTATTTGCAGGCTTGGTCCAACCATCCTACCTGGCCGTCGGCTGGAAACGACTCAACTACTAAGTTCATTAAACACAAACTTGTTCAAAAATGGAAACTGAAAGTCCTGCAAAATGGCGTAAAAGTGGTGAATGCTGTTGAAAGCTATACATTGAATCGTGGTCTGTTGGTTTGTCATTGTTGACTCGCAGTGATCACAAAGAAAATTTTGCATACTGTAATGTATCATATCACATGGTGGAAAAAACGAATCACAAGACATGACAGTTCCACTCAACACGTGCATTCTTCAAAGGCATTGACAATTTTTTTCAAGACAGATATAACGTTTATTTTATGTAGAATGTTAAAATATGTTTATAAAAATGTTTTTATTGAATAAATTGATGAATAAAAGCTTCTACTCTTTTTTCATTTGAAAAATTTTGGGGGGATGAAAAAAATCTCCCTGATAGGACCCTCAATCTCCCTGATCCAATTTTCTAGGTTAACAGGTTTGAGCCTCGTACAGTAATGCCCTAATTAATCGACTCCATAACCACAGCAGAATTATGGCTAACTTTTCAGGATTTAGTCGGAAATATGGCTTGTTGCCATTCATCGGAAAGCTCTCTTTTCAGGATTTAGTTGGAAATATGGCTTGTTGCCATTCATCGGAAAGCTCTCCCCGAGAGCTTTCCGATGAATGGCAACATGCCATATTTCCGACTAAATCCTGAAAAGTTACCCATAATTCTGCTGTGGTTATGGAGTCGATTAATTAGGGCATTACTGTATGTATAAGAGAATACATTGGCCTAACAATATTTACCTTGAACTTGTAAGCCAGTGCATTCCGTTATATATGCGAGGCTCATCTACATAATCATAAATCAGAACCAGTCATTAATCTGTGGATCAGGTAGGGGAATATGCCGGATGAGAAATTTGGGTGAGGAGAAAGGGACCCTAGAAGGGATCCGCTGCACCTATAGTGGAAACCCTGGATGCAGTGTCAACACCAAATTGGGTCCCCAATTTCATATTTTAGTAATTTGTCCCAATAATTAACATATTGGACTGGATTTTCATTGAATGACAAAATAGTAATTATGCATATGTAATGATGTTGCCACCTCGTGATGTGCTAAATTGTCAGAGGTTTGTTCGCTCCCGTGACGTCATAAAGCACACACAACTGAGATACTCGCATGGTTAATTGTGTTATCATGTTTATGTGAACCTTGTCAGCTCAACTTGACAAAGTCAAGCTTGACCTATTGCCATTGGTTGGAGTCTGTGCATCTGTTTGTCAACAATTTCCTTTGGCTCTCCCTACAGGCCGCATTCCTCATCCGATCATCACCAAACTTCATATGGATGACCTCTAGATGGGAGCCATCATTATAAACATGGCCGCAGGCAGCCATTTTGGATTTAAAATTTGAATCCATTGGCACACCCTGCAGCTCTCATTTATTGGATAAATGTTTTGTAAGTTTACAGGCATGTTTAGGATCACCTCTAGATGGGAGCTATGGAATTTTAGTTATTTTCGTTCAAAAACATTGCCGCCAGCAGCCATCTTGGATTTTACTCTTTTGTATGACTAAATAATTTTCCACATCCCTTGTCGATCGTCAATAACTGACGAATATTTTAATCGTCACTAAACATATAGATCTTCGGGATGCCAGGTAGATGGGAGTCACTGAATTTCATTAAAAACATGGCCAACGGCAACCATCTTGGATTTTATTCTTTGCATGACTACATTCAATCGTCACCAAATTTAATTTTGATCTTCGGGATGACCACTATATTGGAGCTATCAAACATGGCCAACGGCAACCATCTTGGATTTTATTCTTTGCATGACTACATTCAATCCTCACCAAATTTAATTTTGATCTTCGGGATGACCACTATATTGGAGCTATAAATTTTTTTTAAATTTCATTGGAAAACATGGCTGTCAGCACATGGCTGCCAGCAGCCATGTTGGATTTTACTTTATATATATCTCTTCATGTTGACATCTAGTATTACTTAGACTTTTTCAACTTTCCGCATTCATAATTACTCCATTGACTGTAACACTTTCATTATTGATCCTCGGTCAAACATATTCACTCTTATAGGAAAAAAACTCGACCAGAACCATCTTTGATGCGCAACCGTTCTTTATTTCATTTCCATGGCAGTGATGGATGACTACTACAATCCTACTGTGATTGACGAATCTTTATGGTGGGCGTGGCCAACTCCCTGCTGAATATTTTGTTGACCGTGGCCCAGTGTCAGACCATCTTATCACGGAAACCACTGACCATGTTTTTAATTTTGTTATTTTTGTATGATATATCAACCGAAAGCAGCATGTTTTCCTCATTGATAAACGGAAATTTCCTGATTGGGTTTTCCGATTTTGCGAAATTCGAAACTAGGTAAAATGGAAATAAGTGAAATAATAACAGAAGTGAATGAAGTGAAGTTTTAAGCAGTAACTGTCTCTTGCAGAAATAATTGAAAATTGTTCCATTTTCGAAAATTGTATTTCCACATTCAGAAAGACAGATGTAACATCTTTATATCAAGTAGCATTCTCGGCATGTTTCGTTTTGTTTTGCGCCCGAACATTCTCGATTAGAAAGTAAAGCTACTCGGGAGTTTCCCACTGACATTAATCTTCAAATGATAGATCCATTTTTGATTGCATTCAGGATTTTGGCAGGCTATCGCATCTTTGTGTGCCAATCAACCATAGTTATTCACAAGTTATTAAATTGCACATCTTTTGCTGTACAAACTACTTCATAGGTATCTATTGTGTTTTTTCTGCCGTTTGAACATGATTTGAATGCTAAATTTTATTGGTTTTCTATGAAAGTTTTACATTATCCATAAAAAATGGTCAACTCGGGCCCAAAAATTCTGGATGGTCTCATTATTTTAATTTAATTGTTTAAATATCAATTACATAAATGGAGAATCGCACATGAGATGTTATTTTCATTCAAAAATACTTACACTGGTTAATCTGTCGTATTCCGAATAGGAACAAACCTGACTCCGAGTGAGACCAAATTCGAGGACCTACACCATGCACTGACGGCTGTCCTATTTCTTTCGATATTGACATGGTCCACCTGATCAATTTTGAATCTGTGGAAAAGTGATGATTCCCAGGGCCCATCATACTAAATCAAATTGTCTGATACATCGACTGTAGTGCTAGACCAAGTCTTTTCGGTCCACAACAGCTTGGGATATCGGTTGGGATGATGCTGTTTTTGGACCGAGTCCCACCCCGTTGCTCTTCTATGACAGATATTCATTAAAAGATGTACTACACGTAAAGGTGGAGCCCGGGCATTCACGTAAACCCCTGAATGTGATAATCACCTGACATGTCCGTGATTAATCATTCTTCAAAATGATATATCATCTACAGTAATGCCCTAATTAATCGACTGCTTAACCACAGCAGAATTATGGGTAACTTTTCAGGATTTAGTCGGAAATATGGCTTGTTGCCATTCATCGGAAAGCTTTCGGGGAGAGCTTTCCGATGAATGGCAACAAGCCATATTTCCGACTAAATCCTGAATAGTTACCCATAATTCTGCTATGGTTAAGCAGTCGATTAATTAGGGCATTACTGTACCTTGATAGAAAAATGTATAGTGATGATACGATCGTTTAATGTATTGTTTACATGCATTTTCTGATAAAACGACAAATTGAAATTTTCTAGAACATTAGGCTTTGTTTACTAATATATCTTGTTGCCATGCCTTGAAATATGTGTGTCATTTGCAGAATGAGGTCCCCAGAGGGTGAATTTAGTGATGCTATACCGCATAGCGGGCTAGCATTACCAAATTCACCCTCTGGGAACCTCACGCTGCAGAATGAGGTCCCCAGAGGGTGAATTTGGTGATGCTAGCCCGCTATGCAGGGTAGCATCACTAAATTCACCCTCTGGGGACCTCATTCTGCAAATGACAGACACACTATTTCAAGGCTTGCTTGTTGCTTTGACATTTAATGTATCTCTGATATATGCATGTTTGATGTCATCAGGCTTGGGTAAGGCTGCCCTCTATGTTCATACACGCAAAGCTTCCATTTGACATCAAAGCAGTATAACTCCTGCCTACGATTCTGAGCATTTATAGCATCATTTTTAGAAGAGCAACGGAGTGGGACTCCGTCCAAAGTTAGCACCATCCCAACTGATATCCAAGGTGTTGTGGACCGAGAAGACTTAGTCTACTGAAATACATGCAATCTTACCGTGTGTATCATGTGTAATCTCAAACAAGTTGTATGCTAGTCTGGAATCCTGGAAAGATTTGGAATTTTTAAAAATTGCTAACAGATTTGGTATTTAAAAAAAAAATTTAAATCTCCCCAAAAAATGAGACGGAGTAAGATTACTCTTTTACGAGTGTCAACAAAATTTTTATTGGAAGTGTTTTTGTAAGCACCAGTTATAAGTTCTTTCGGTCTACAGAAGACCATTTTAACTAATACTGAGTTCTGAGGAGAAATTAGCTATTCAAGATATATCTCACATTAATTTTTAAATGCTAAGTCTGGAAAAGACATGGAATTTCATTGCCTCGAAGTCATGGAAAATTCCAGAATATCCTAGAAAAGTTATGGAATTTCATCCTTGGATCGGTGTATGAACCCTGTTTTATTTGCTCTAAATCTTGGTCTGACAATTGCAGCACTCAAAATCTGTAAGGATTGTACGTAATTATTTGCTTATACTTCAGCTGCTCAATCTCGCAACTCTGGAACAGACATTGCGGTCAATAATCCCACCTCTGATGTTCCTTCTGACGAGGCTCGTCGTTTGTGCAGGTAAGGTAGCTGGCTAAGGCGTATTGTTGCATTACAGACCAAAGTTGATTTTGGTTATTTTTCATGAGAAACAACAAACTTATTTACTTTAATTTGGCTGTTATTTATAAAGTGTAACTACTATTAATGTCTGAAGAGAAGCAAAACACACACCCTTTGAGAATATATTACACTAGCCGATGTGCCTGACTTCATCCAGGCTATTTAGGGATTTCTTTGTGATCGCTTCTATGAGCGAGGTCATGGTCAAGGACGTGGTCGTATATGAAATTGGACCCGCCCATATTGTTCTCAGGATCAAAGTAGGCCTGCATGCCAAATTTGAGTCGGATCGGTTGATTTCCAGAAACATGGCTATATGAGCGTATATGAGCGAGGTCAAGGGCATGGTCGCACGTAAAATTGGACCCGCCCATATTGTTCTCTGGATCAAAGTAGGCCTACATACCAAATTTGAGTGGGATCAGGCAAGCAGTTTTCGGGTCAATAACAAACATACATACACACATACATGTATACATACAGACAGAAGTTCTAAAATATATAATAGATTATCCCTAACCAAACTAATATGCTGCGAATAATCACTCAAATAATCACTCAAAAACATTGCTGATACAACTTTTTTTCCAGGGCTGTTTTGTTGTCAAGCTAAGATGTTTTAGTATCAAAAGGACACATCTCGCCGTCGTTGGTATTGATGGGTTAATGATTAAGGAGGGTTCGTATCTGCGGTGTCGTTGTTAAAGAGCGTTTATATACACGAGTATAAATACGGCTCAATCGACCGTTTCGGAAACTGGGGATATCAAGACGAAATTTCCTACTTAGGGCTTCCAAGGGACAGGGGGAGATTTTCGTTGGGTCAGTTTGTCCGCCTGAGGTGACCTTGACCTTGAAACGGGTACCCACAAATGACCTTGGGCGATATCTCGGTCGTCAGCGGTGACATCGACGTGAAATTTGTTATGTATGGTCAACTCGGGACGGGGAATATTTTTGTCGGCGTGCCTGTACGGGGTTACCTTGAAAAAAAAAAATTAATGGATCGACCAAACCCATGGGACCAATCCCACCAGTGGCGGGCTAATCTGCTAGTATAACATATATGAAGTCCGTCTGTCTGTCCTTCTGTCTGTCCGTCTGTCTGTAGACACTTTATGCATAGTGCGATAACTCAAACATTTTCTATCTGATCGGAACCAAATTTTGTATATGAATTTCTCAGCCCAAAAGACAGATCAAGAATGAAATATGGGTTTGATCCGACTATTTTCAACTTGAGTTATGGCCCTTTTTCAAAAAATATTCACTCTTAAAAAAAAAAAAAATGGATTTAAATCCTTGCTCAATTTAACAAACAAAAAACAAAAAACAAAAAATTAACAAATGAAAAAAAATTAACAAAATTTGAAAAAACTTAACAGCATTATAATGCCAAGGGTACCCCAAGTCACCAACCCAAATCTTGTTTTAATAGGTCCAAAATCTTGTGTTATGTACTGGTAAATTTGTTTGGAGTGATATTAAACCCAATTCACCAATTCTATCCTATGCCTTTGGACTACTTAGCTATTATTATGGCTATATCATTTTCTGATGCCTCTTATGCCAATATGAAGATAAAGAAAGATATGGTATTTCATTTAAAAAAAAAATTCAACAATACACATGACATGCTATTAATAGTAGAATAGAACATCTTTGCTGCATTGCACAGTATATCACTCTACAGATGGTCTGATGTAATTATAAATGTTATAGGTTTAATGGAGATGCCAAGGTTCAGCATAAACAATGCCAGTGATTAGTTGCCAGCTCTGCTACATAATTTATATTAATGGGTCAGCAGTGATGTGGATTATCTTGATGGCTGTGTTGTTGGTAGAATTTGAAACAATATAATTGTAAACTTAAATTGGACTCTATTAATCCAAGTATTGCATGTTCGGGTCACCTTATTACATTTAATCCAAGGCTGTGCTGGTGCGTCAATACAGATTCTGTGCCAGTGCATTCTATTATATATGCGAGTGTCCCATAAATTTCAATAATTTGTCTTATGTACATTTGTCTATAATAGTACATAACAGTATACTCTATAATTCAACATAAAAACTCTTAATTTATTATTCCGATCATAGTAATTATACCCCCACTTTCGAAGAAAATGGGGGGTATACTGGATTGACTGCGTCCGTCCGTCTGTCACGCTTTCTCCCTCCGTTTGTCCGTCGTTCCGTCCGTCCGTCCGTTCGACCTCATAACTCGAACAACTATGAACCAATTTCAATAATATTTTGTGTGCAATCTCCTTAGGACTGCCTCTCTGCTTGATGTTAATTGTGGTTTGGTCCGACTTTTTTTTTTAAAGTTACGCCTCATTTTCGACTTATTTTGACTTAGAAAATTCTGTCCGACTTAATAACTTTAACAAATATGAACCGATTTCAATAATTTTTGGTATACATGCTGCTCACAATACCCACTCTACATGATGCAGCTAGGGATTGGCTCAGACTGTTTTTCGTAATATTACACTTCATTTTCGACTTATTTTGACTTAGAAAATTCTGTCCGACTTAATAACTTTAACAAATATGAACCAATTTGAATAATTTTTTCTGTACAAGCTTCTTGTGACACCATATCAATATTATTAGTCCGAATTTTTCTTTAAAGTTAAAAATCTTTTTTGTTGGGTTTACGGTTGAATTTGCCACGGTGGCGGTATGCTAGCACTCGAGTGCACACCTCTTGTTTACAATTGCCAAGGGATGGGTTAAACATCTGCCAATCGTAATTGGCCTCTCATCTATTTAGAAGGATATATTCTCCTGGTGAGAAGAGAGAAATGGTGAACCGGTTAAGCAGAGCAAAATTATCTGACATTTCTAAGGAGACCGGCATACCTCAGAGTACATTGTGGAATTGGAGAAGCAAACTGACCTCTGAACACACCAATAACTTAACAAAGAAACTGAAGCATAAAGCCATATCTACGCTACATCAGTGTGAGTAACACTATACTTTGAAGTTACCCTTTCTTTTTTGAATGGTTCTCCCATTCAGTTATAAATGTATGCATTGGAATGGTCAGGGACCAGCCGAGAGGGCGACGTGGGCGAAGAAGTCGCCCTATCGCCGTCCACTTCGCCTTATTTTTGCAGTCGGGCGAAGTTTAAGTCGCCCTCCAATTTTTCAATTTTTTTTTTTTTTTTTTCAATTTTTTTTTTCAATTTTTCAATTTTGAGAAGTCGCCTAACAAAAATGGCTAAGTTACTAGCAAACACTGTCTGCAGTAGTATCTCAGTGGTGTCCGTTTGAAGTACCAACACCTCTAACATCAATCACAATGCACCACTCACATATGATCATTGGCACGCGGCGTATATCCTTTGTGTACCATGAGACAGGCCTGGGTGTTTTTACTGTTTATCGAAACAACGTCGTCGGCGATCTCAATAAGTATACAGTTGGCATTTTGAACTTTCAAGTTGAGAGTCTCCCTGGCTTCATTTATAGTGAAGATATCTCACTGACATCTGGTGTTCACACATTTTATTGTTTCCGCAACCATTCATTTCCCTATTCGCTGATGAATATTTTTCAACACTCATTCAATTATATGAAACACGTGGCTTCAATTAATATTTAAACACCCATTTTGAGCCCCAGTCATTCTTTATTAATACGTCGATAATACGTATTTTCTACTTTCTAATGTTCATCAACAGTATAGCATGTGGTTTTAAACACGCATCGATTATATGAAACACGTGGCTTCTATTTAAACACCCATTTTGAGCCCCAGTCATTCTTTATTAATACGTCGATAATACGTATTTTCTACTTTCTAATGTTCATCAACAGTATAGCACGTGGTTTTAAACACGCATCGATTATATGAAACACGTGGCTTCAATTTAAACACCCATTTTGAGCCCCAGTCATTCTTTATTAATACGTCGATAATACGTATTTTCTACTTTCTAATGTTCATCAACAGTATAGCACGTGGTTTTAAACACGCATCGATTATATGAAACACGTGGCTTCAATTTAAACACCCATTTTGAGCCCCAGTCATTATTATTACGTCGATAAAACGTATTTTCTACAATCTGTTTATCAACAATATAGCACGTGGTTTTAAAACACCCACGATGAGCCCCACGCATTCTTTATCACAGTGTCGTGACGACATGAAAACAAACGAGCATATTTCGTTTCGTTTCGTTTCGGTTTGATAAATATTGTTGGCATTTTTAAAAACCCGAAAAATATGAAATAAAATCCTGTCATTCTTCGGAATTTCTCCCACAATTACGATATAAAATGCTGCTATCCTCTCACAATTATGTTTGGGTATTATTAATAGTTATTAGGGTCATGAAGTGAACATAATGACTCCATATATCAACCATTGTTTCATAAGTTTAATTGACATATTTCATCTCTCCTATTTTCGTTCTATAGCGACTCCTGTCGTAGTAATGATCAATTTAAATTTTGTAGACTCACTTCGCCCTATAGAACGGCCACTTCGCCTTATTTTTATAGTAGGGCGAAGTCATTTCGCCCTGAAAATCGGGTCTAGGCTGGTCCCTGGGAATGGTCTATTATTCATTTGGAGTGGTGTTCAGGTAATAAAAGCAGATGGCAGACAGAAAAATAGATAATACAAGAGCAGTATGATTCAATTTCATTGGTGGGAAATGTTAAATGGGTTAACCCTTTCTTTCCTGAATGGATTTGGTAACTTAGTTATTAAGTATACATAAGAATGGTGTGTTATTCATTCGGATAGATGTTCAGGAAATACATTAATGTCTAAATAATTGACTCCTTAACCACGGCAGAATTATGGGTAATTTTTCAGGATTTAGTCGGAAATATGGCTTGCTGCCATTCATCAGAAAGCTCTCAGACTGACAAACAGATAATACAAATCCAGAGGGATTCCTATTTATTGGTAGAAATGTTTGTATAACTTATTAACTGAACATTTCCTAAGTGAACTACTCATCAATGCGTATTTAGTACGGAAAGGGTAAGGATTAAACTATCATGATTATACTCCCACTTTTATAAATGGGGCAATACTGTATTGACTTTATTTGTCTGTCAGTCTGGGCTTCATCCATGCATATAACTCAACCATGGGCTATTGGAATTGAATTAATAGGAATGCTTTTAACCCTTTCATGATGGGAGCTGTACTGGTGCAGCATTAAAGACCCTGTATGAGTGCATTCTCTTATATATGCGAGTCTCCCATAGGGAGCCTCGCATATATAAGAGGATGCACTGGATTATACGGTCAAGATAAATATTGTTAGGCCAATGTATTCTGTTGTATATGCGAGGCTCCCTATAGGAGACTCGCATATATAAGAGAATGCATTGGCACACGGTTTTTGCTAAATTTCAGGAAGCTCCAGTCATGAAAGGGTTAAAAGTTATTATTATTATTATTATTATTATTATTATTAAAAGTAATTTCATTGACATTTGCTTCTTCCATTCTTGAGTTTTCATTCTTTGTTTATCAGAAAATAATGGTTTTGGTCCCTCTGCTCAGATATCGCAGCCATGGAATTTCAGATCTAAATTCGCCATCAGGAGAGCTTTCAAAAGGGAATCATTGTTTGCATTTTCCATTGTAGAGTTATCCATCTTTATTTATCTGGTTTGATCTGCATTGAGTTGTGAAGCAAGTTGGCTAGTTGAGTGACTTTTAGCTGAAATAAGAGAGGCGACTTTAGGAAGAAGCGATGCATACAAGATAGCAAACAGTAATGCTCTAAGTAATCAACTTCTTAACCACAGCAGAATTATGGGTAACTTTTCAGGATTTAGTCGGAGGAGAGCTTTCCGATGAATGGCAACAAGCCATATTTCCGACTAAATCCTGAAAAGTTACCCATAATTCTGCTGTGGTTAAGAAGTCGATTACTTAGAGCATTACTGTACATGCATCATATATATCTGTAGAGTCAAATTGAGGAATTAATTGTGATCCAAGTTTCCTTCGTCGTGAACCAGCTTGTGATGTCGGAGATCCTTTCCATTAGTATCCTAGGACGGTCTTTTAAGTGTTAATTACCCGCTCATCTAAAATCACAGATTGTAACAGTAACCCTTATTCCACGAAAGACATGACACTTGTTCTGAACTTTACATGAGTTGTCATGAGCAGTAATTTAATGTGAAAAAATAATTTAACGCTATGTATGCATAATTTCGAAAGATTAGAAAGTCATTTGACCTCATGAAGTGACCTCGTCTTAATCCATTTTATGTAAAGTTTGTTTACACAGAAAGCATGGTCGCTTTGAAAAAAAAATATCATGCTAAATGGAAACTTGTTTAAAGAAATACATACATCGTGATACGTCCAGTGTTACAAATGTATAATTATTCAGCAATGGCATAGATTTCCATTTAAAAACCTCACAACAGCATTGGAATAAAATATTGGAATATATTGTAATAAAATAACATTGCATGCTTTCACATATTTGTTGTCATTGAGTGAGTTTTGTTTTGTTTAGGTACTGACGTATTTCTGTGCTTAAGTTTCATCTGGACTGTACAACAAAGTATTTTCAATGGAAGTGGAATAACTCTATTATCTTAGTTTGAATTATGGGAAAATAATTTCAGCTATTACTCTATGGGCACCACTGAGACACAGACGTTCCAAATGGTGATGAATTATAGTATTTTAATCATAATTTATGTCATAGATTGTTGTTAAAACTGTATATCAAGGTGACTCGAAAATTAAATGGGCCTTTAACTGTAGAAAAAGTAACTGATTGATATAACCATCTTTAATTGCAGCTTCAAAAAAGGTGAATAAAGGAGACGAAAAAGAACACTGTGTAGATAAATCATTACGGAACATCCGTGTCCGCCAGGGAAGGTAAGTGATACAATAAAACCTCTCCAAACCAAACACCCTTCGAACTAACCTTATTTGTTTGGTTTAAAAAGCTAATGCTTGTTGCAGTTTTTAATGACCCCGCTCGGCGCGCTTGCGCGCCCGAGCTCGGTCATGTGTAGGTAACAGGCGGGCATGCGTACTTGTGACGTCACACATAAATTACAGTATACCATGAAATTTTTATTCACACATAATTTTTGTGGAAAAATCACGTGACTTCCGGCAGTGGTTTCACAAAATCGCGCAATCAGCAATGAAACAAATTTTATACTTGACAACTTCTGATATGTGGCAATGGACAACTGAAGTATTTATTTATTTGTAAACAATAAGTTGTTATGAATATGTCCTGCAAAGGTTAATATTAGATCAGTTTCATTTGTTAGCTAAATGAAGGCAGTTACGGCGTCGTAACGTCATTTGTCTCTGCGGCCAGAATCCAGACATGACTGGACGCGTTGTGTCATCTTCGCTTAATCGCAGCGACGTACATTGTAGTCTATAGCATTCACTATATACATTGCAATATAGAGGCTTTTATTATCAAAGTCCGATAGGCTATATTAAGGCATTATGAGTATTTTAAAACTATCGGGACTACTCGTCAATGAGTATTTAGTACAGTCTAATTTTAACTAATTATAACTAAATTATTTTCTCTTTCCATCAATCTCCGCCTATCGACACTATTTTCAAGGTTTTAAAAATGTTGTTGTTGTCATCATCATTCTGGGGCCCTAAAGAATTTCCAGATTTCTATCTCCGGGTATATAAGCACATTGAGTCATATAAAATGTTGTTGTTGTCATTCTAGTGGATAGAATAACATTCATTTAATTTCTCAAATCGCTCAGAATTGCTTACATCGCTCAACTTTGAAAATAGAGAGATATTTAGTTTCTCAAATCGCTCATAATTGCTTAAATCACTCAACTTTGAAAAAAATAGAGAGATATTGAATCTCTTTCCGGGTATCTCTGGTATATTGAGAACTTTGTATCTCTGGGTATTTTCAAAGAACTTATCTGAATATTGGAACTACTCGTCGATGAGTATTTTCTGGGACTATGAGTCATATGAGTACAGTCTAATTTGAACTAATTGTAACTAATTATTTTCTCTTTCTATCTCTGATATATTGAGAATTAATCTGAATCTCGGGACTACTCATCAATGAGTATTTACAACTAATTATCTTCTCTTTCCATCATAAATTAAACGCTCTTTATAAACGCTCTTTATTAGTTATTTAATAAATTATTTAACTCGCAGAAATGTTCCATTAACCCTTTACCCAACAGTAATATGTCTAACGTCATTACCCACACCAATACTGATAGGAGAGAACGTCGTCACCCCAGCCAACATAACTTTCTGGTAACGTCAAAGTTATAGGAAAAAATGTATTATTAAATCTTATGGTGGCTCTTGTTTATCTGCAAGGATGGTTTTTTTTATTTTAATTAATTGGTAACAATTGATTTTCATATTTATGAAAGCCAAGTTCCCCCCCCCCCCCCCATTGGCAATGTGCAATTTTTTTTTATTTAATTCATACTACATCCTTAGTATGGGAAGAGCAGGTAAGATGATTTGTTTGATCATATATTTCATCTGGCGATGGAGAACAAGGAGACACTATGGAGTTGGTAGGTATCTTTCCGGATTTTTCTTGACCCTGATTCGTTGGATAGAATTAAAATCAATTTCACATTGAAATGTATCAGATTCTGTATTTTATTGCTGTCATTCAGCTGATAATTTCCGAAAATTTATCGTATTATTGTGTTCAATTTATCAACAGAAATATTGCAAAACAAAAAACGCCGGAGATCTGGTTGTGTACGGTACTGCGTGAGACAACACAGTCGCCATAAATTCTTTACTGTCAGCAATCACTTTCAAATAAAAAAATGAGATCGTTTTGCAGTGCATAATATTCCTTTAAATTTTCACATCTACATGTGCACCAATCACTCTAGTTCATGTCCACATGAATGCGTACCATAATTTGACATCGTTAAACAAAATTATCCCCCATTATATATTGCATCTATAAATTTGCAAAACAGAAAACGTCGTCGATTGAGTTGTGTATTACGTAAGACGGCAAGGCAACACAGTTGCCGTACTTTCTTTACTGTTAGCAATCACTTACTAATAAAATAATGAGATCGTTTTACGCGTGCATTCCTTTAAATTTTCACATCTACATGTGCACCAATCACTCTAGTTCATGTCCATATGAATGCGTACCATACTTTGACATCGTTTAATAAAATTATCCCCAATATTTTATCAACAAAAACACCGCGAAGATTTTGTATGAAGTTTGACGTTGTAACCTCGATTTCCAGAATTACCTTCACTTTTCGACAATCACTAGCAAAGTGTTAACCAACTTCTATTTATTTGCATTTAATAATGTACCAACGAAATTCAATAAAATGTGGAAATGCATTGTGAAATTGATTCCAGTATTGTAAAAATCTGATTAACTGTTGTTGACACGTGATCACAAATAGTAACCAATGTAAACAAAACACAAGCCATCGTGATCGTGAGGATACAGAAATAAGATGTGCAAGTCGACGTAAATACTTCAACAATTACTCCGTGTGTCATGTATAAAAAAAGACATAAAAACAGCATTAATAGACTAAAATTTCAATTTTTTAAATCATAGGTTAGAAGTTGAAATGCTATTCAGTAACAATATAATGTTTAATATGTCGGAATTGAAATATATATCGCAAGAACTATATATTCAGCGCTGACAACAACTCCTTCTGTGTACCTCACGAACGTAATGCGTACGTACTTCGAACTTGACCCAGTTTATTACGATATATCTTGGGCCATTAAGGTCGATAACAGTGCTTTTCTCTTCGTGAATATATGAGATGCCAAACTAAATAATAGTTAGTAAGACATCGTATTGAATAAGGATGACGAAATATACTAAAAATAAATCACATTGAGACACAGGCGTTACCTTGACCTTGATGTAATGATGATGCAATGTATATCACAGTTAGTGCCAAAACACAAGGTGTGTACACAGTTAAACTACCGGTAATCAATATATTGTTTGGCCTATGTTCAACTTGTAACAAAGGACATACTAATAGTGCAATTTTGTTCGATTAAATGATAAATATCTCTTGAAAAATTATTGATAATTATAAGATTGAAATTCGCGCCCAGCTTGGATGGAAGCCACGCGTTCAGAAATTGGTAAACGCGCTGTTTGCTGGAAGCTTCTAATTAGTTCCTCGCATTGCTATTCAATACATTTTATACACTCTATAAAAAATATAATATTGTCAATATGATCATGTGAAGAATTAGGAAAAATAAAAAAATAATTGGAAACAGTTTTATTTGGGAATAGGCCTACACAGCAGTAAGAACAAACATGGCGTCCTTAGTAACAAAAACTAACATCAGCATGTCGTCTTGCTCTTACCGTAGCTTCGTTAGTCAAGTTAATGGTAGTGATTGTTTTATATTTGGATGCATATGATATAAAAACATAAACAAGTCAAGTAAATATTTTATTGGAAATAAAAATAAAGTTCGAAAATAAATAAATGTCAGTTAGACGACCGTACACAGTTGCCCGAGTACGCTGATTTCTCTAGTCGACTTAAAAAAATAGCACCGCCGCATTCCACTTTTCGTTTTATTGCGATTTTATTGACAACTATCGATTAAATTGTACAAAATCTGCCACAAAACCCCACAAAAACGTAACAATTAATAATGTAACATATATTTTATTATTTACATTAACAATGAAAGCAATTTGTTGTGTTATAATGCAATAGTTTTGTTGTAAACTATGACTGAAAAAAACGCAAAACTCCGGGCTCTCTGGACGCTACGCAGCAGGGCTCTCTAGGGTGTTCTGGACGCTACACAGCGGAGCGCTCTGGGGTGTTCTGAACGCTAAAGGGTTAATTCCATAAGTTTCAAAAGTTTTCCAGATTTTCAGTCCAAATTTCCAGATTTATAGAAAACCGGATATCAGATAAGCAGTCATATAAAATGTTGTTGTTGGCATTCCAGTGGATGGGGTATAGAATAACATTTGTGTCATTTTCTCCGGGTATAGATATATATACACCAGACACTCAGAATCCTATCCAACACGAGAGAATCCACTCCAACTTGCCAGTAACGACTTTTAGAAATAGAAAACGCTCTTTATGCCTTCTCTCGTCTCAGTAACGTACTTCTCACTGAGCCATGTAAACAATTCTGAGGAAATGCAACATCTCAGAGTCAAGTATAGATTCCTATCGGGTATTTCTGTGGATTGACGGTACATGCACCATGTAGAACCTGACATAACAGTGTTGTTGTTGTCGTCCTTGAGTGCATGGGGGCCCTCAGACATTCCTGTGAACCCCGACTTGACCCCGCCCCGTCTCCCCCCCCCCCCCCCCCATCGCCTTCGGCACCTCCTATCAACAGAAAACTGTCAACAAATGGTGTGGTACTCTGACAGAAGGTATAAATTTCCAACAAAAGCAAAATTCCTCCCCTTTCCTAGAGAATATCCTATTGAAAAGCGCGAAATAGATTAACTTTCATCCCCGTAGTTAAAATTGAAATGGGTTTTGGAAAAATATGCCTTTTTTCCCATGAAAAACGCTGGAGATAGATTATCTCGTGTTGGATAGATCCTTACCTGTCTGATCACATGGTGATACGCATTGAGTTGTCTCCCCGTAGACCGCAGAATAGCTATATGTATTGGACGATGGCGGTCCAACGTAGGCCAGATGGTCGAATTGGAATGTAGAAATGAAAGTGGATCAAAAGAGGATCAATTGAGCCAACGGAATGACGGCATTGGCCTAACAATTTTTATTTTATTTAACAGTGTTCCTGTGGATTGATGGTACATGCACCATGTATATAGATGTGTAGAAACCCGACATAACTATGTTGTTGTTGTCATTGAGTGCATGGGGGCCCTCGGACATTCCTAAACAGTTCACTGCTTTAATGTATCAGGGGGATCCCGGGGGTTCAATGCATGCAAACTAACAGATCACTGCTTTAATGTATCATATGGGATCGATCCTTTGCATTGTCCGTCTTCTTACTATTATGTCGGGGTTGTTCTATATATGCCTTGCATATTATCATATTAGCTCATTCTTAAGTTGAGCTATTGCCATGGGTTGGAGTCCGTCGTCCATCAGAAACTTTCTCCAGCACACCCTACATGTCACATCTCTCATCTGATCATCACCGAACTTCATACGGATCTTTGGGGTGACCTCTAGATGGGAGCCATCGATTATTTCGAAATTTGTTAAAAAACATGACCGCCAGCAGTAGTGCTGGGCGATATGATGATATACCGGTATAGCCGGTTTTAATTATGATATCGTCAATAATATTGTCTGAAAGAAAAATATTATAATACCGTCCCAAGTTGTAATATTCTCCATGTAGGTTGAACCCATCATATGGTCCCAACAAACAGGGAAGTTAGAGTAAGTATAATAGAACCAAACTTCCCAGAAACATGCAGTCGAAAAAGTTTTAAAACATCGGAGCACGTGCTCATGTGCTTGTTAAGTTGGATATGCTTCATCGGAAACATCAAAGCGCTAGCAGCAGTTGGCTACATTATGAGATGATTGGTGTTTTGTGCGCATGCAACTGGCACAATGACTTCCTTTCAAGTTGGTGCAGCTTGCTCTGTCAACCGTAACCGGTTGCTTGGAGACAGATTACCATGTTAGATTTGATATTGGCCCCACTAGCTGATTGTGTCAATGTGTGCAAATTGCCAGTAAAATGATTTTGTGGGCATGTTTCGTACGGATCATAGCATTGCTAGCGCTTCAACAAACGTAAATTTCACAAACTGATAAATTGAACGTGTCTATATTTATTTTCCTCGGCTAAAAAAATGCTGACGCAAACTCATTTCACGTTGCCCATTGCCAACGCTAATTCCCCAGGGCTGCTGTATATGTACATTGAATTATCTCGGTACTACCAATCAGACCTGTTTAACTCCCGGATCATGTGGGAGACTACCGGTTTGAGGCCTCATCTCCTGCGCTCCCGGATTTGTAATCTCACGGTTTCAATCAAATCAACAAAAAAAAAAAATTTAATGTCAAAATTCTCAGAACGCAGAAGTGTTTTCAATTGAAACCACGTGTGAACGAGATTTGCCAAGATCAGGTGTGCTTCATTGATAACCGGAGTAGGAGTAGACACCGTGGCCTGCCTCTGGCGTTTATTTACACTGCATCTTTGTCGCGACTAATGACTGGCACTCTTTCAAAAGAAATTAATTGAATGTATGGCAGTTTGTTTTCTTTGGGGGTCAATAATTACTATAAGCACCCAAGCATGGCGTGTTAATAAATAAATGCACATGCTATATATACTGGGGTTGGATTTATTTCTGCAATAAATCATTCTAGTTTACTGTATCTGTATCTGTAGTGGGTACAGTGCCGTAACCAATTCTGGTTTAGGCGCACTGGTTGTTGTTGTGTTAAATTTAGAAATGTCCGGTGTTTTAATTCAACGAAACTCTGTTGAAATGACAGTGACGAAGTTGTTGATAGTCCATCGAAATGACGCCGATATGACTCGCAAGTATAGGGATTCGTAGGCCAAAGAATTTTCTTGGTTTTAAATGTTATAACGCCAGACATTGATATCACTGATGAAATAGATTATCAACAAAAAAATAATCAATTTTTTTTATTTGAATAAATACATTCAAATGTGATCAGAAATATGCATTTACATGAATTCATCCTTTGAAAAGTGAAGATTAATTACAATTAACTACTTTAAATTCACTGCCCACCATTTTTCAAAGGAAGAAATAGTGAAATGTAACTTTTTAGCTGCAATTTTGTAATCTCCCTGACAAGACCCAAATCTCCCTGACTGAAGGGGCAGAATCTCACTGACTGATTTTTAGGCATTAAACAGGTCTGCTACCAATTGACACTAATAAATAGTCTCACTAACAACCAATTCCTCACTAATAAATAAAATGACAATTTGAAACTGAATGCAGTGTTTAATGTGTTGTGTTCAGCTCTATGGTCGAAAGGGATATAACTTTAAAAAAAATTGCGATCTGAAAATGCACGTGGGCCTTGTTATATGATTATATCCCTTTGTTTCAACCCATATGCGGATCCTGCTTAACTCTCAATCACTGGTTAGGCCAAGAAAAATTAATGGTTTGGTTCCGGTTTCCCGACCGACCCTATTTCAAACGTGCGACCCTGAAAACTTTATGCAACCTTTAAAAAAATGCGATCATAATACCACGAAATGGTGAAACGCGCGCAAATATCGGTACGGTTTCCGTTAAGTACGTCTCTAGTTCCGGTAGTCACAGCGGTTCTTTCTGTATGGTCGATGTAATGCATTTTAACGGATACGTTCCGCATTTTTAATCAGTTTCAAGGTTGTTTCCATTGTGATGAATAGGCATATTTAACAACAAAATTTTGTCAACAATGACAAGTATAATAGCCTTAATATGTGGACAATGCCCACATAATTCAGATGGGTTGAGAGCACTGAGGACAATCCAGAATGGCCTTACATTCTTATTTACACTTTTATGGTCACAAATGAACATGTCTGAAGGAATACACACACACATGGTACTTATAATTTCCTGTTTTATATACACAACATGTTGTTTTAGCAGGTTTACAGAATGGGTTATTGAATGGATATAGGGCAATCATGCTATAAATATATTTATTACATATCAATCATGGCTATTCTGGTGTGGTAATTTCCATACCAGCACATGTCCAATCACTTTCCAGAACTATTTCATTGACGAAGATGACACTGTCTTCAAAAAGTTTTGACTAATTAAATAAACCATATTGATATTCGTATAAATTATACTTTATTATCTTTATGTCTTAAACATAGCCATGTGTGTATATTACACTTTTAAAATACAATATGTTATACACGGAGAGTCATGCATATTTCTGCTCTTTTTTTTGGGCAGTTCTTAGAACAACATTGTCATTGAAAAATTTACACAACAGATTATTAGTGTGAAATGACATTACTTGGTGATAGTCCATTTTTAGCTCAACTTTACTTTGTAAAGTTTGAGCTATTGCCATGGCTTTGTCGTCCGTGTGTGTGTGTACGTAAGGCGTCAACAATACAGGCTACAGGTCGTACCTTTGGTCGGATCATTATGAAATTTGTCATAGCTGTTGACATCAACATTTAGACCAGAATGATTAATTTTGGGGTCATTCAGGGCGTACTGTTTGTCTGATCGTCATGAAATTTGTCATGGATGTTAATATTAACATGTAGATAGGAACGAGTAATTTTGGGGTCATTCGGCCCAAAAACATGGCTGCCAGCAGCCATCTTGGATTTTACTCTTTGTATGACTAAATTCTTTAGCACAGGCTACAGGTCGTACTTTTAGTCTGATCATCATAAAATTTGTCAAGAATGTTAATAATGACATGTAGATGGGAACGAGTCATTTTGGGGTCATTCGGCCAAAAAATATGGCCGCCAGCAGCCATCTTTGATTTTACTCTTTGTATGACTAAATCCTTTAGCACGGGCCACAGGTCGTACTGTTCGTCTGATCATCATGAAATTTGTCATGGATGTTAATATTGACATGTAGATGGGAACAAGTAATTTTGGGGTCATTCGACCAATAAACATGACCGCCATCTTGGATTTTACTCTTTGTAAGACTAAATTCTTTAGCACGGGCTACAGGTCGTACCTTTAGTCTGATCATCATAAAATTTGTCATGGATATTAACAATGCCATGTAGATGGGAACGAGTCATTTTGGGGTCATTCGGCTGAAAAACATTGGCCGCCAGCAGCCATCTTGAATTTTACTCTTTGTATGACTAAATCCTTTAGCATGGGCTACAGGTCGTACCTTTAGTCTGATCATCATAAAATTTGTCATGAATGTTAATAATGACATGTAGATGGGAACGAGTCATTTTGGGGTCATTCGGCCAAAAAACATGGCCGCCAGAAGCCATCTTGGATTTTACTCTTTGTATGACTAAATCCTTTAGCACGGGCTACACGTCGTACCTTTAGTCTGATCATCATAAAATTTGTCATGAATGTTAATAATGACATGTAGATGGGAACGAGTCATTTAAAAACATGGCCGCCAGCAGCCATCTTGGATTTTACTCTTTGTATGACTAAATCCTTTAGCACAAGCTACAGGTCGTACCTTTAGCGTGATCATCATAAAATTTGTCAGGGATGTTAATATTGACATGCAGATGGGAACGAGTCATTTTAGAGGTATTCGGCCATAAAACATGGCCACCAGCAGCCATCTTGGATTTTACACTTTGTATGACTAAATCCTTTAGCACGGGCCACAGATCGTACCTTTAGTCTGATCATCATGATTTTTTTCATGGCTGTTGAAATTTGAATGTAGATGGGAAAAAGTCATTTTGGGGTCATTCAGACAAAAAACATGGCCACCAGCAGCCATCTTGGATTTTACTCTTTGTATGACTAAATCCTTTAGCACGGGCCACAGGTCGTACCTTTATTCTGATCATCATGAATTTTTTCATGGCTGTTGAAATTGGAATGTAGATGGGAAAGAGTCATCTTGGGGTCATTCGGACAAAAACATGGCCGCCAGCTGCCATCTTGGATTATACTCTGTGTATGACTAAATCCTTTACTGCTCATTTTTTACACTCCTTTTTAATCTCTCTATTCATTGCTCATCACAAAAAAATTACCTTCTTTACAAAGTTGAGCTACACTGTCATCGACACTTTCATTTCACCTAGAAGTGACAAGTAAATTCACAAGTCTTAAGTAAGTCAACTGATTGATTGGCAGATATGTAATAAATATAGTACCGCATCAATGTCCTGATTTTAATTGATTGATTGATTTATAGGGTTTAACGTCACTTTAGCAATGAGGCCATATCATGACGATATTATTGCACTTGATCTGTTAGCGGAGCGATATCTTCAGTGCGGTATGACGAGAGAGATCTCTGTTAACAGATCTTGCGCGATAATATCGCCAAAATCCAGACACGCATGCAGTTGTGTATATACATATATATCCAACCACCATTGTAAGATTATCACAGAGCTGTACATGTGGGTGCAGGGGAAGTTTAGGAACTTACTCAGAACTCGGACACATATTCACATATACTGGTGTAGAAACTGTTTATTGAATAAATTGGCATAAAAAGTATTCATGAGCTCCAGTTTGGACTTCATTTGCAATCTGGAAGACTATATTCGTCATTCGCATATGCCATAAATACTAAAGTATAATAATATATCGAAGCTATATTAGATACCGGTATTCTATATTTTACAGGGAAAAAAATATTTATACAAAAAAAAGTTTAATCCTTACCTACCTACCCTATTTTTATTTTTGATGTAACAGGAACCAAACCATTAATTTTTCTTGGCCTTACATGTTAAATGTAGGTTGGTGAGAACTACGCATTCCCCTGTATTAGTATTAACGGATCAAATTGACAGGTGTTTATAAACACGCAGCTCATCCACTTAACATCTCACACATGGCAACAATAACATGTGCATGAGTGTACGTGATTGTTTGAACAGTATTTATTATCAGTTATCACTGTTCACTAATTTTGACAATGTGTCATCAAACGGTGCTTTGAACACTGATTACAGTTTATATTATGCCTGACCAAATTAGAAAGGAGTTGAAAGTTGTTGTGTTTGCCGTCGGCAAACTGTCAATTGTTGCAGACGAGTGGTCATTATACTGTGATGTTACTGATGTACAATCAATGTTCAATACACATTTACTCATCAACCTCGCACGGCCCACAAATCATAATTATAAAATGTAGGGATGTATTGTGCAAACTTTATTCATGAAATATTGCATATATTATACATTGTACTTATCAATTGTTATATACCAAAATAAATGTTGTCACCATAATATCGCGATATTTTTTTGGGCCAATATCGCCCAGCCCTAGCCAGCAGCCATCTTGGATTTCAAATTTGAATCCATTGGCACACAAGAGGGAAATATCTTCTCCCGAAAATATGCCATTGCTCTATTTGTCGTAGGGAGAAGTAACTTTGCTCATCTGTTTCAACATACATGCGATTGCCGCTAAATTGGCTGGTCATCGAATATTTGCTTATTTCAGACTGTATTCGCAATTAATACATAATAGGAATAGTATAGAAATGTTTAAGGCTATCAAATGTATAGCTGGTTCAAGGAGTCAGACTGATAAACTAGATGAAAGTTCTCATTTTTCAAAACAATCTATGAAGATGCCAACAGCTGATTAATCTATACCAAACAAATTGTATCCCCAAACGGAAATATCCCTTTTCAAAGATGGTTACAACATTCATTAACTCTTTTAGTGCCGGAGTAATTTTACGTATATTACATGTAAAGTGTTCGCGGCACTGCAGCTATCTGGTTGAAATCTTAAATCGCGAACCGATCACAGCAAATATCCATTAATGGCTCAAAGTCTACAAATTTCCCCATCGAGTTCCACAAGGAAGTTGTCTTGGACCCGTGCTGTTCTTATTCTACATTTTGAAATTATTCTCAGTTGTTGAAAGTCACCTCCCCGATGTTCACGGCTATGCAGATGATACCCAAATCTACTTTTCATTTCGACCGACAGAGAGAGGCGAAACTAAAGCACGTCAAATTGTGGAGAACTGTATTGTGGACATTAGAGCGTGGATGATTACCAACCGACTCATGATAAATGACAATAAGACTGAATTCATAATCATTGGTTCTCGACAACAACTTCAGAAAGTCAACATCAGTTCAATTCATGTGGGAGACGCCGACATACCAACAAAGGACACTGTTCGCAACCTGGGATCGTATTTTGACACAAACATGACAATGGATAACCATATCTCTAATATGTGTAAGAAGGCGTTCAGAGGTTTATACAAAATCCGACAAATTAGACAATACCTCGATGTAGACTCAACTAAGACATTGGTCCATGCTTTTGTCACATCACACTTAGATTACTGTAATTCTTTACTGTATGGACTACCGGATTACCAGTGTGATCGCCTGCAAAAAGTGCTAAATGCTGCGGCGCGAGTTGTATCATACACTCCTCGGCATGAACATATAACTCCAGTTCTCAAGCAATTACACTGGCTGCCAGTGGAGTATCGAATCATGTTCAAAATTATTTTGCTTGTATTCAAATCTGGTAATAACATGTCACCATTGTATATACAAGATATGATCAAAGACAGAAATGTGTGTACATATGAATTATGATCTGATAGTAGTATGCTTTTGTACATTACTTTCAACAAACAGAAAACGTTTGGCGATAAGGCATTTTCATTTGCGGGTCCACATCTATGGAATAGCATTCCACCTCACTTGAAAATATTACTGATTTAAATAAGTTTAAGACCGGCCTCAAAACATATCTCTTTGATGTAGCATTTAATTCCTAGATATATGTGCATGTACATGTATTATGCTGATTAGGCAATGAGCTCGATGTAATGTAAAGCGCCGTTGAATATGTACTCATAATATTGAGCGCTATACAAATTAATTATTGTATTGTATTGTATTGTAAAGTGCCACAAGAAAATGCAAAAAATTATCATTTTCTGATATTTCCCCCATGTCATAATCTGCTGTCATCAATGAATAGCTCAGAATTACGTCTGAAGAAATATGTGTGGGTATGTGGGCCACCATCTAAACCACCAACTTTCCACTAGATCAAGGGCAATAACTCCTGCCAACTAAAGGGAAATCACTCTAAAACTTTGTATTTTACTTTCTGTTTATAACAAATTTGAGCAATAATGTCTTCCTAGTTTTATGTTCAAAGCTGTTATCTGTCTAAAACTATCCAAGATATTTGAATAATTGAAGTTTCCTTGTTATTTAATCTCTTAAAACTCAAAATAATGGAAATTAATATGATTTATACATACATATGGAGATGTGTCTTGCCTCCATAAATTCATGGGACAACATGCGGAAATGGCCTCACACTTCATAACAATTTATTCCATTTTACAGATTCGGGTATTTTTCACACATGGCTAGGCCTACATATCTAATATATAATTTGAGACTTCGTATATATATATATTTGTCCTCTATAGACTCCAAAACGGCTGCTTCGATTGGGCTCAAACTTCCCATCTAAGGGTAAAAACCCACGGGAATGGTCGTCGCGGCGTTTTGGAGAAGCTTGGGTTAATAGCGTGATAGCTAAAGAGCGTTCCTATCCGCAGTGTCATTGATAAAGAGCGTATGTGTGTAATGTGATTCTTACGTCTGGGTCTGGGCGTGTGTTTGTAAGACTGTATCCAGACATGAGCGTGTTGTGTGACGACATTCCCAACACCTAGCAGGGACAAATATCTATTAGCCAGCATCAAGGCGAGTCTTGTGACGTATTAATTCAAATGCTTTCGATCAAACAATATTCTCTGTCGCACTCATCTCTACGAATCCACTGCAATCGACCTATTTTTAGAACGCAACACATGGTATCAAATTATTATTTGGTATTTGAGGTTTTGCATATAAGTTATAACACTAATCGTATGTAAGCTAAAGTTCTGCCTCATGCAGACTTATAAGTGTCCAAATTATGAATGGCAGGTTTTCATGAAGATCTCCTTTGAGCAAAACATTTGCATAAGGCAGTTGGACAGGAAAAATATAAGCATGTTATTACCAAACTATCACAACGTGCAGCCAACAGTTTTTACTGTTGAGCAAGGGAAATTATCCATTCTCTCTGATTTTACTATAAAAAGCAATTAAAATTTTGTTTGTTTGACTCCCTTACGAAATCACTCCATAATCCATTTGAGTCAATTTTAATTTGCCAAACAAACTCAACCTTTTCAGAAGTTGAACTTTTGTTTAATAATAACACCCACAATTGACATTTCTTCGCCCGTGAGTCTGGACAGCAGATACAAATCCTGCCCATAGAGCACTCTGATTGGTTCCATCAAACATAAGTCACCTCCTCCATCTTCAGTTATTGTTTACCAGAACGTCTATCAAATTGAATAAAAAGCACACGCAGTTCAATGTTGTTAACACGTGATCTGTCTGGCCCGAGACAGACAATAAAACATTGTCGCAAGTTTCCAGGCCTCGGTGACTTAGCACGTTTGATGTACCGCTAAACTGATAAACCTATTATTTTGTGCTTGTTCAATTCCACCCCCCAATTAATAGATGTTGGCAACCGAATTGTACATCAGTTATAGTAAGATTCCATTCTCCCGTGAACTTCAGGGGTGTCATTTATTTGCTGTCAACACGCACTTGCAAGACATTGAATTTGTATACAGTTTATGTTTTAATTATTATTTTACCATATTTACAGTAGTTTTACAATGGGTGATTGAAACCCGTAATTTCCACCCATTATACTCATCAATGACGACGTCACCATAAAATAATGCAATTATGATTATTCAAATACTTTTTTTGTGCTGTAATTTACAAGTTCAACTCGAATTTGTTTTCCTGTCGGCTATTTTGACAAAGACCTCTCTGCTGATATACATTACAACGAGTACATTGCAGACTCCCGCCACAACTCAGTACCACCGCTTTTCCAAGAAATGCTTGGCGCTATTTGTAACCCAAAAGAAAATACAGCAGCCAACAATTTCAGCGACGATGACATTAGTTAATATTAAATTAGCGCACTAATTAGTGCCCTAATTACCACCGTCACTCTAATCGGATGAAACTAAATACGTTTCACACCTGAGACAGTTGCCTTGGAAATATGGCTGGGACGAGTTGTCTTCAGGCCCGAGTCAT
Source organism: Siphonodentalium dalli (assembly GCA_032622095.1). Lineage (NCBI taxonomy): Eukaryota > Metazoa > Mollusca > Scaphopoda > Gadilida > Siphonodentaliidae > Siphonodentalium > Siphonodentalium dalli. The sequence continues at coordinate 188,660,132 of CP136063.1, read as the reverse complement.
CATAGCTACTCCAGCCCGAGTTGTCTTTGGCTCGAGTCGTCCGATTCCCATCTTGAATATGACCTCAGGTCACCAGTGTTTCCCCCAGGGGAAATCACATTTTTATGTTTACCCATACCATGTATGGTAAACATAGTGTCGATGTCCGGATTGACCACTCGTCGTGCGTCCATCTGTCTGTCCGTCCGTAGACACTTAATGTGTAAAGCGATAACTCAAACATTTTCTATCCAATTAGAACCAACTTTTGTATATGGGTTCGAGTTTTTGTTACAGAGTTATGGCCCTTTTTCGACTTATAGTTCACGCATTCTGCCATAACTGATTGGAACCAAATTTTGTATGTGAGTTTCACAGCCCAAAATACAGATCGATTTCGAATATGGGTTTGATCCGATTTATTTTAAAGGAGTTATGACCCTTTTTTCGGAAAACAAATAAAAAAATCCGATGCTATAACCAAAGTATTTTTTGTCCGATTGTGTTCATATTTGATATGTAGGTTTATGATGACACACTCCCTCACCTGCATAGTTTTTGGTATTGATTGGTTGATCGGTTTAGAAAATAATTAACCCTTCACACACATGCTATCCAATGCAATAAGTTGAACATATTTCTTCTGAGATGCCTCATATTTCTTACCTAGGTTTTTCTTAGCATGTTCTTCATCTGTATGATTTTCGGTATTGTTTAATTAACCCTTATCACTCTTATGTTTACTTAGAATTCACCCAAGCTGCTATGACTCAAAACATTTTTCTTCTGATCAACACCAAATTTGGTATATGATTTTATCACCCCTAAATACAGATTGAGTTCGAATATGGGTTTGAACCGATATATTTTAACAGAGTTATTGTCCTCTATAATACAAGTAATTAATACTTCTTTGCTGCTGTGAATTTGAAGAGAACATATAACACAGACCAGGTTTGTTATTGAAATGAGTTATTTATTGCTATGGACATTAGATACTACAAGTGGTGGCTGGCAGGGTTTGTTTATCATATGTCAAACTGTGATTGATGACTCTCTGGTCCAGTTTTGTTTTCTGTTTGGGTAAGATTAACCCCATACTTTCCGATTTGATAACTCAAATATTTCCATTGATTATGTTTATAGTTCTTGGCATAGTTTATGATAACACACCCCTAACCTGCAAATGAGGGTCATTTGGTTTATTTGCTTAAAAATATTAACATCCTCCACCAATACTGTTGACACAATGTGATAAGTAAATATTTTTCACAGGATCACTATATAAAGTGTGAATTGTTGAAACTTTTGCACTCATGAAAAGGTTGGTGTAAGGATTTATAAATAGCTAATCGCCAAGGTATGGTTTAAACATCTGCTGATTGTAATCGGCCTCTCGTTAATGTATCTATTTATCAATTTTAAAAAACTTAATTATCACTAAATACTAATTTTAAACTAAGTCTATATATCTCATAACGACATAAAAGGAAACTATTTTAGTTTTTATTAATCCAAAACACTGTCAAAGTAGGCTAAATTTCATTTTTTTATTCCCAGAAAACACCTTGTATTTCTAAAATAAACACTAAATAAATGATAAAATATATTAATCAGATAACATTATTATCAAAATATTTATTAAAAGTCAACTTATAATCATGACTCCAACGCTTGTGTAATTTTCAACAACGAAAGTCATTAAAAATATAAATAATAAATAAATTCTTACCATCAGGTATAAAGACTGATTCTTCTATAGAAACTATTAATTTTTCCAAATATCATTTTTGTGGTCTGCTGTCTGGCACTTTAGCGACATAACGTCAGGGCCGATATAATCTGAACACTGCAAGTGTTATTATACTCCAAGATTGATGGAGTTATGTCCATGGACTTTGAATTTACCCGGGTCAACATAGTTACAATATAACTTTTCACAAAATGGTAACCATGATATTTTTAAGTTGGCAAAAAGTTTGTTGACAAATATTTTTCGAGGAATTTTTTATTTTGTAGTTTTCAACAACCACAAAAAGTAAACCGCCACAATAAAATGTGCATTAACATTAATTATAATATTGTGAAACTATCAACTATCTGGTTGTTTAAATCATGTTTCAGGTACAGCATTTCCACAAAGCGCAAAGTTGTACAATTGCTCGTGGAGAAAGGTGTGGACAGAGTGAGTGTGGAAACTGGTATCCTTAAAATGACATTGCGGAAATGGTTGGATGAGAATGAGCAGAAAAGTCAGCCTGAAACGAAAGAAAAGGAATCAGAACAGAATTTATCAAACACAGATGAAATAGCAAGAAGATTAGGTACTGTACTTCTAAAGTAGCATTTTGACGACTGCGCTGCGTTGGTCTGTTGCAATGAGATGATTCGTTATCTGCGTTACACTGTTGCAGTCCGTGCCTCCATAAATCTGATATATATGTGTCAGTAATAGTACAGTCACAGATTCAAATTCAAGGAAGTGCATTGTGCAGTTCCAATATAATGGGAGATCTGTTCTGTGTCAATATTCGACCCCATGTTCAGACTGATATGCTTTCCAACTCTGGTGAATGGGCTTCCTTTTGAGGATGTCCCCATAGCCCTGATGTAGGGTGCTGCGAATTGGATATTTTGATCGAATCGAATCGAATATCGAATCGAATCATATCTGTGTGTTGCATTCTCAATTAGGTATGTTTTGTCAACGATTAGATTATTTGTGAAACGTTCTATGAACTAACATGCATGAAGTTCCATCAGAACTTATGTGGCGATAAACCGTCGTTTGATATACTATTAACTTCAATTTATAATTGTCAAGAAAACAAAGCAGATTAAAACGTCCATGCGGCCATCATAACGATTAATATATTACCACTAAACGGATTATCAAACTAAAATCACACGAAATTTCTACAGTTTGTATGTACATGCAAAATTGCAAATTGGCATTCGGAAACACCCGTTGTTATAAACTTGAAGACGCAACAACAGTCGCAGTGTAGCCTCTTCATGTATTGGTTGATGCTTCTTGAACAGATGATTCCATAGATGGGTCATTGTCCCAGATGCTTGCGATTTATACACCATGCATGTTGCATTCATCACACGTGCCTGCAGCTTTATCATGTTTAAAATAAACATGAATGATGGACGACATTTTGTCCATTGTAAAAGAAAACTCTGAAACTGAAAGTCAACTTCCAAAGAGAACAGTGCCAAAATGCACTTTTCAACACCGGGAACATGTGTTGTTTACATTCTCACCCATATTACATAACGCGGAATCGAATAGACGATGGATAACGCTATCGGTAGCCCAGTCTCATAGCTATTTACCGCGTCGTCGGTCCATTGGCTAGCTTTTGCTACCATTTTAAAGCTATATAATTCAGACATATTTAGTCGTCCTATCGTGGCTAATTGTTGACTATGTACAATAAGAATTATAATGTGCATATATACATAATTTTCTGGAATTAAATGCCACAAACAGCTAAGATCGACATGTGTACTTGTCCTGAAACAGCCTACTTTTCCGTCATAGTATATTCGAAATTTCGAGTTGGCAATTTCGACTCGAATTTCGAATCGAATTTGACTTTCGAATCGAATCTCGAATCGAATATCGAATATTCCCAGGAGCCTACCCTGATGGTTAGGTCATGGATAAGATCATCGCAGTCTGGGCTAGACGAGGTTGGCAGATTCGAACCCTGACATGGGTGAAAATCAGGACAGATTTTCAAGCTTGATCGGATTTGCAGGACATCTCAATGTGCTATTCCGATTGATATATGGCCATTTCGATAAGAAATTATAATTTGTTTACGCTCACTGAAGCAAGCACATTTGAAGCAGTGAACAATCATACTGAGTCCATGCCTCCATAAATCTGATATATTATAAATGAGTTCTATGATAATGGAAAATCTGTCAAACGCCAGCACCTAGATCTTTACTCTCATAAATATATCAAGTCAAATTTCCACCACATTTCAGTCTAAGCCGCCTTTGATCAATTGTAAACAAGAACCTCTTCATGACATTTATGGTGCACATGCTTCCATGCCATATAAATTATGCATTGTGATTAGCGTTACGTTGGAAATAGAATCTCCCCCTTGGTGAGGTAACTCATACAGTACTACCCTACGTAATCGACTCCTTAACCACAGCAGAATTATGGGTAACTTTTCAGGATTTAGTCGGAAATATGGCTTGTTACCATTCATCGGACAGCTCTCCCCGAGAGCATTCCTATGAATGGCAACAAGCCATATTTCCGACTAAATCCTGAAAAGTTACCCATAATTATGCTGTGGTTAAGGAGTCGATTACTTAGGGCATTACTATACAACCCAACAGATGCATTGCAGCCGTCTAAACACCTTAGTGATGTTGCCTATATCCCAACGCAACATGCCAACATACAACATATCCAATGATAATCACTTGGCTAAAGACTCCTTAACTAACAACAACACAAACCATTAAATGAATCATCATTTATTTCTGTTCACTTCAGCTATGGTGCAAGGTGACTACCTTAATTTAGTGAACGGATAAATTCTTTTCAGCCAGTGCATTCTCTTATAAAGAGGCTCCCTATGGGAGACTTGCATGTATAAGAGAATGCACTGGCGCCAGGTCTTTAACTCTTTCACTGTCGATCGCGACTGGAGTCGAATTACCCATACACTGCCGATCGCGACTTGAGTCGAATCCTGAGACCTTCGTCCCGTAACATCAATCCATGGGAAGTAACTCTAAATTATTCTGTGAAAAAACTGTACGTGATGTAACAAATTTTGTAACGAGAAACTCCCGGTTTATTTTTTTATATTTCGGGATGTCGGCCATCTTGTTTTGTGATTAAGTGGTCGTGGTCACGTGACCCTCCTGGTATGGGAAGTGTTTTCCATTCCACAGAGACAAATACCTACCTGCATACCAAATTTCAGGAATATACCTCTGCATATACAAAAGTTATTGCAAAATACCCAATAATATATGTATTAAGCAGAAATATACTAACTTGTTTTCAGTTTTCAATACTAACACCAACTTACATACCAAATTTTGTCAAAATATCTCCGCAGATACAAAAGTTATTAAGAAATAATGAATTTTCCTTATATTTCGTTGTGGCGGCCATCTTGTTTTGTGATCATGTGGTCACGGTCTAGTGACCCTCATGTGGTCATGGTCTCGTGACCCTGGCAGACTGGGAAGTGTTTTCAATTTGCATGTCCACTATCTAACTGTGCACCCAAGTTTCACGAACATACCTTTACAGATACAAAAGTTATTGAGAAATACCCAATCAATATGTATTTAGCAGCAATATACTAACATTTTCTTATATTTCGGGATGGCGGCCATCTTGTTTTGTGATCACATGATCGTGGTCATGTGAAATGTGATACTGGCGGACTAGAACATATTCCCAATACTGATAACTACTTACATACCAACTTTCATGAAAATATCTCTACAAATACGAAAGTTATTGAGAATTACTGAAATTTTGGGGTGGTGGCCGCCATCTTGTTTGTGGTCATGTGATCGTAGTCACGTGACAATGGTGGACTGGGGGGTGTTTTCGATTCCCCAGACCAATACCTACATGCATACCAAGTTTCATGAAAATAACTCAGCAGATACAAAATTATTGAGAAATACCCCAATCCATATGTATTTAGCAGCAATATGCTACATATACATGTATAGTATGCTTGGCAGTAGCAGATCTGTCTGTGGTGCTGCATGGCAGTGAAAGAGTTAATGGAAATGGATAAATAGAACCACACAGGAGTGGGAATGTGGTGTTTGTTATCACATGAGTTTTTCATGGTGCAATGTTGCAATGAGAATCGACTTCACTTAACTGCGGTTCTGTGTTTATTACACATCTTTGTTTATCCGGAAAACTATTTTTTTCTTCAGTGCAGATATCTGTCATGGGTAATCAGATTTGAATAAATTTGATATGGAGTTTGCCATCATGTCTGCTTTCAAAAGAGGGGGAAATATTGTTCTTCTTCTCCATTCTAGAGTTATCCTTCTTTGTCTATCTGGAAATATTTGTTTTGGCTGACGCACAGATATCTCAGTCAAGGGTTATCAGATCTGAATGAAATTTGCCCAATGGCATTGTTCGCATTTTCCGTTCTAGATTTTTCCTTCTTTGTTTATATCTGATTTTGTTTCCATCCTGCCCATGTTTCAATTTGGCAGGCACCCAAGATGCAAAACTTGTCGTTACCGCTAGGTATCAGGCACATACAATGTTAGTCATCTGTTAGAGCATTGATTATTCAAGCCTTGAAATAATGTGTCTGTCATTTGCAGAATGAGGTTCCCAGAGGGTGAATTTAGTGATGCTACCCCGCATAGCGGGCTAGCATCACCAAATTCACCCTCTGGGAACCTCATTCTGCTGAGGTGTAAGCAGAATGAGGTCCCCAGAGGGTGAATTTGGTGATGCTAGCCTGCTATGTGGGGTAGCATCACTAAATTCACCCTCTGGGGACCTCATTCTGCAAATGACAGACACACTATTTCAAGGCTTGTGATTATTGCCCGAAAAAATATTCTGCAGGACTAGAGAAACAGTTAATGAAATTATACAACATTAGGTATTTGAGCTTATTGGTACAAAGTTCGAATATGGGTGAGATGTGCCCATTTTACCGGAGTTATGGTCCTTTTCAACTTAGAATTTGTAAACTATTTTGATTTCCAGAAGATATTAACTTAGTTTTAGTTATCCGTTTTAAAATTTTGTATGTGCTACCCACATGAACATACATGTCAAGTTCGAATATGGGTTTGTTTCAACCAATTTTTATAGAATTATGGCCCTTGTTGACTCGTTAGAATTTGCCAATAATTTTGATTCCCAGATGATGACATTAGTTTTAGTTATCTGATTATTTTAAAATTTTGTATATTGATTACTCACATGAAAAGATGAGTCAAGTTTGAATATGGGTGAGGTTTTTTTTTGTGGAGTTATGGTCCTTATTGACTTAGAATTTGTTGAATATTAATTATATGCTTCTTAAAAAATCTGATGCCCCAAAAAACCCACCTTTTTCGGGGGATGTATGGCCTAGAGGATTTTTCTAGAAACTGCTTTTATGTATTACAGATTCTGATCCAGATATAGTTGTTCCAAAGAAAAATGTTGTGCACCATACACCATACAGTGAAGCTTTCAAAGTGAAGGTGATCAAAGAGCTGGAAAGCCATTCCGTATTCGATGTTTCCATGAACTATTTCATCCCAGAGACTACAGTAAAGGGCTGGAAACAAGGTGCCGGAATAAAATGTTCATTGAAAACCAGAAAACGCAGGAAATATGACATGGACATCAAGAAGAGAGTTGTGGAGGCCCTGAACAATAAAAGCATTTCAGATGTATCAAAAGAATTCAAAATATCAATATCCAGGGTTGAATATTGGAAAAGGCTTCATAATAGACAGTGTCATTTAGCTGCCTCGGTGCGTAAACGAAAAATGAGAAGTTTGATTAACCACCGGATATGCAGTGAAAATTTCAAGCTAAAAGTGTTAGGTGAACTTGAAGAGAAATCTCCTACAGAACTTGCTATGAGGTATCATATTCCAACACATATCATCATAAAGTGGCAGCAGAGCGCTAATCAAGGTGAATGTCCAACTCGCAATGAAGTCAGTGATAATCAGAAGAGGAGAACATTCTATGACGATGATTTCAAAGAAAAGGTTTTAAAGGAACTAGAGATGAAGAAGCCGTCTGTTGTAGCAAAACAATTCCAGATTCCCTTTAACACAGTGAAAAAATGGCATTCTCTTACTAATGTAGCAAAACAGAGTGGAGGACAAATGGCAAAGGCAAAAAGTAATAAAGTACAAATTGCAAAAGAAAATAGGAAGAAAGGAACTCGCAGCACCATATCTAAACAATATAGGTAAGACTTAACCCTTCCATGACTGGAGCTTCCTGAATTTTTTTGGCTCCTTCCTGAAATGTGTGAAGACTGGCGGTTTGGTGTTGATAAATTATTGTAATTTGAATATTATGGGTATCAGTGTAGCACTGAAGCTGCAGATATCACAATGGACGATCTGTGTACCGAGGGAAATAAATTGTTGAATGTCTGAGCTATTTCTCCATTTTTTATGTCGTTTACCAATTTGGGTGTGTTAACACACATATTTTGGCTCCTCTGCTATCACCCGCTCCTCCGCTAATACCTGCTCGGGTTACCAGCTGTTATTAAGCATGTATGTCTTTTATAAATTGTTATCCATACATTGGCGAGCAACTAGTGATTACCAGTTAACAAAGTAAGGATTTCATTTAGATGATAATCTGAGAGGTCATTGTTGACTATAGCCTTGAAACATTTTGTCCTAAAAGTTTGGCCAAATGAAAAAAAAATGGCCATTGGCCACCATCACCACAAACCATATACTTCACTCAAATTCAGAGAGCTCTGTTGGTCTAGAAATTCTTCACCATGCGATGGGAATTTATCTTGATATTTTTGCATGTTGTATTTGAACGCACATGACTCATTTAACCTGCATAATTATATGTACGTAATTTGGTATTGGGGAGAATATCATATTTCAATAAATTCATCAAATACTGCTATATACATGTAGACCTCATATACTCTCAAAAAACATGCCGAAGTCACAGGAATATTGCAGTTGTTTTAAAGTTTTCCCCAGTAGTGAGACAAATGCTCTTTATTCATAGCATATCAGGAGTAGACAAATAAGGCCATGCAGAGTCGGCTTCCCGTTCTCAGGCCAGACAATTTTTTAAAGCATTTCTGTGGCACACGCCAACGAACTTGTGTATGAGCATTTCACCCTGTGATCGGCTAGCACTGGGTTTAATATCAGTTGCCCGTGGCCATTATTTACCCACACAAATGTCCACAAAAGTTAGTTGATACAGGACTCAATATGATTTATTTCACCCAATTATGTATATCATTGACAAATTTTTAATGAGTTTGCAGACACAATTTGTTTATAGTCTTGAAAAAAGAATTTAAATGATTTTGTTGTAGGAATTGTGGGCTAAACGAGATACATTGACTCAGCACATAATTGGTATGAAGCAGCCACAGTACAAGTGACCTTTTTAAAGGGTCATAACTACAGTAATGCCCTAATTAATCGACTCCATAACCACAGCAGAATTATGGGTAACTTTTCAGGATTTAGTCGGAAATATGGCTTGTTGCCATTCATCGGAAAGCTCTCGGGGAGAGCTTTCCGATGAATGGCAACAAGCCATATTTCCGACTATATCCTGAATAGTTACCCATAATTCTGCTGTGGTTATGGAGTCGATTAATTAGGGCATTACTGTAGGTGTGAGATTTAAACAGGGTATAACTCTACAGTCGTGCTCCTCATAAGTTGAAACAGCAGGCAGACACCATCCTGTGGACTTGTGCTACGCTGTTCAGGGAAGAATCCAGAGATAATTTGGGGACACCTGTTTTTCAGCAGAGGATAATTTACTAGTATTCCCATATAACTTAATAAGGCTTCTGCGCTGAACCAACACAGATACATATATGACATAATATTTCTTATTTCAGAATTAAACATGCATATAAAGGCTCTATTTACATAGCATATTGTTGAATTGGCTTGGAAAATTCAGGTTGACTCAATACTGTTCACTAGGAATTTGGGGACATTTGGGCTTCTTGAGTTTGGGCGCCCATACCTGTAACAGGTATCGAAACAGCCCTGGAAATTTCCCTGACGCTGTTATTCGTTTAGGTATTCATCTGGTGTTTACCGGTTAGGTTGCATTGACTCATCACCTGTATGATGTTTTGACACACTTTCTCATTTGTTTCCACTTTGTAGACCATTACTTGATTATTATTATTATATAGCAATGCCTTTATTGAATCATAGTTCTTGATGTTGAATCATCTGATCTGATAGATAAACATCACTCATTGCTATAGAATGCCAAGTTGTTTCCAAATGTTCCCCAGGTATACATGTAGTATGATGACTATTGTTATCCCTAAACGATCATGCATATACAATCTTACCTGCTTTATGAACACCAGTTACACCACTTTCTGTAACTCTCCCTATTTTCTAATTTATCTAGGAAAAAAGGGAGGCCCCAATTATATGATCTGGACTTCAAAAGTCAAGTTATTGAAGAATTGAAGAAGAAAAGCCTTCATGCTGTGATTAGAAAATACAGAATTCCACCAACTACTTTGAGGGATTGGTATAAGCTAGCATTTTGTGGTTGGGATTCATCGAAATCTCACACACCCAAAAGAAAGACAACTCAGAATAATGAAAATTCATCGCCAGGTTAGTCTGATTGTCTTCATTTTTCCGCCAAGGAGAAGCCCTCCACTGAACTATATGGATTATTATCCTCGGCCTTGTGTTATCAGGAGGGTTAAAATTTAATGTCCGTTTAATGCTTACTCCGGTCAATCAGCGCTCGGATTAGTCATGAATGCGTCCAGTGTAACTCTCACATGAGTCTCGCGTTCTAACAATCCATCTAGTCAGTTTTTAATTCCTCCTCCAGCTATTGAACGTGGTTAATTTAAGGAAGTATTATTCTGTATTGCGCGTTATCAACTCAATATTTATTGTTGATAACACCTTGCAATTTATCCGTTGCTTACTCAGTCTTTTAATACAAAAATTTACGAACTCGCAGAAACTCTTCGTTTCATTGTATGCGCAAATTCCGTGTTTTTTATTTACACATTTCGTCTCGAATTTGTGGTGACACTCCACAGTTTCTGCAGGGATTGGTGCAAAAATAAGGGGGGCACCAATTCAATGAAAAATAACTGAAATGTGATCCCACAACACATATACAATGTATATATACCTGGGTTGAGCACATACTAGGCTTAAAGCTTTTGGTACAGAATTGTCATTTTAATGGGGGTAGCAAGAGTTATGCCCCTTGATTGTGTGACTGAAAAATGAAATTTTGATGCAAAAATGGCCAAAATAAGCGATTTTCAGGCCCGTGGGACACAAAAACCAGACAATCTATGGTATAGCCGCCTATGTTGTCTGGAAGAACACTGTTTCCTCACAATAATATCAAAAAATTTCAAACTTCTCACCACTGTAATTTAAAACAAAATATTTTTCATGCAGATGACAAATTTTAGGTGCTAAAAAGTCACGCTGGTGTCTGGAGCCACTGTTTCGCAGAAATCGCTACTACTTCATACTGGTGGGGTCAAGGTCACCTGAAACAATATTTTTCAAAACTCAAAGACATCCTCTAAAAATCCACAAATTCATAACTAACCTTCTCTCAATAAACATACCACACCCATGGTGACAGAAAACACTGGTACTCTATTCTAAGAAATTTACCCCTACTGAAAATTCGAAACTGTGGAGTGTCACCTGTGATTGAATTTGACAAAATCACCGTTGAAATCACGTTGGAATATTCGCCATTGATGGCCATTTTGACTCAGATGCACATCGTCTACTTATGGACAACCTATATTGCATTATTGTGCAACATATACGGTGGCATGACTCGTCGAAATTCGGAATCCACATGGTAAGGTATGCGAAGTCGCCTAATTTTGCGCTACACATTCTATTTCCTGACGTCGTATCATCGCCACGTTCAGGTCATTATACTGCCATATCATATATGCAACAGCTATGTTAGTGCGCAGAAAGTTGTCCAGGACAGAAATGTCTCCTTTGGCAATAATTTACATGAATAAATAACAAAGATAGAACTTGTTACCTGATGTAATTTCTTTTGCCTCAACTAATTGTAAGTTGACGTTGAGCAAATGGAACTTCATCGACGTTTGGGAAATGATTATCGAAGAACATCATTGTCCATACACATTATGTCGTTATCATTAATTGTGCTTAAGCGATTAATATTTGCAAATCTTAGCTAGCCCGAATGTATTACATGAGGGCTTGTATTTGGATATTTGGATACTTGGAACGTTGGCGCGAATGTTAGTGACTTCACAATATTTATTTGACAATCCTGACTCTGTTCTTGTGATTCCATTCACTTTCCCTCATTGTATCAATGGAACAATAGTTAGAAACAAGGCGATTATGTTCGTTATAACATATCTAGTATTATATGACCTGTGTCAAATAATGCTGTAATACTATAATCGTCTCTTTCTTTACGTGCATGTATATTATGAGTTGACAGTGTCCGGTTGCTACGACTCGTGCAGCTGGTTTGATTGGGGAATAGCATTATATGACACACGATTTGACAACAAGGATTTTCATTTCCAGTTTACATTATCGAATGGCGATCTCCATCAAATCATAATCTGACTTTCTCTCGGCGACAATTGTGTCCGTTTCTTTGCAATTAATTACTGTATTTTGCTGAATGGGTTCCCCTGTTCCAAGACTGCACAGCCATGCAAGCGCAGTAGCCTGAACCTTCAGCTATAGTTTGCTTACATATACAATGTTAATTCCGTCCGTGGTCAGAACTCTTTGGTGACATTTTGGATGAGATCCTTGTTGCGAACCTACTGGCCTACTTGTGGCAAGTCGCCTTATCCGATGTGACCTGGCATGGTCGCAGTGTTGAAACGATTCATTGGATAACCAGTGTTTCAATAAATGTTTATACCTCTTTTGATAGGGTAGCTGCTTTCTCATTTCCATGTGTTCACTGTATCCTAATACAATGTAGACAACGTCTGAACTGTTATCCTCAGACATTAGTGTTTATCGATACATTCAACATTCATTGGTCCATTAATCAGGACCAATATGGTATCAGTGCCTCATCGCCACAAAACCGGTCAAATGGTGAGCATGACACATGTATGGCCAGCCGTAATACATGTAGTTCCATACCAATGGTATCAGTGCCTTAAATGCTCATTGACATAAGAACTGACTATATCAATATGGCGACAATTTTTCACCGATACCGACATACTTCTGCGCTTTCAATCCGTGAATAGTAACGGCGAACTACAATGCATATATATTGTCACGTGCTCCAGATGCATGGCCAATAGCCTTTCCCACTGTGTCCATCTCTTGGCTCTCAACCTTCTATTTCCACATATCGAAAAGATCAAATGTGAAATAGCCTTCACTCACGTATAAAGCACAGTTACATAACATGCATTTATATTGCGCAGGGCCGCTGCCACTATAATTGTCCCCCGAAAAGAAAAAAAACCCGGGGGACTATTAAAATAGCCGGTGTCCGGACGTCCGTCCGTGTGTCCGTGCGTCCGGAAATGGTTTCCGGATGATAACTTTAGTTTCGGTTATTAGATCAAAAGCAAATTTCATAGGTGAGTTTATCAGACCAAAATAAAGGTCAAGTTCGAATATGGGTTTGCTCCGCCCATTTTTGCGAGAGTTATGGCCCTTTTTTGACTTAGAAAACCCCTGAAAGTTGGTTTCCGGATGATAACTTTAGTAGAGTTAATCGGATTCAAACCAAATTTGGTATATTACTTTCTCCCAGCAAAACAGGTCAAGTTCGAACTTGGGTTCTGCCCGACCATTTTTGGCAGAGTTATGCCCCTTTTTTTACATAGAAAATTCAGTTTTTCTTCTGTTTTTTGGTTTCCGGATGATAACTTGATTTTGGATTGTTTATATGCAAAACCCGTTTTTTTGTGGATTACTTATATCAAAATACAGCTCAAGTTCGAATTTCGGTTTAATCCGATAATTTTTGCGAGAGTTATGGCCCTTTTTTGTCCGCCGACTCGACATATAAAACCCCAAAAGTTGGTGTCCGGATGATAACTTTAGGAGAGTTAATCAGATTTAAACCAAATTTGGTATGTGTCTTTCTCCCAGAAAAACACAGGTCAAGTTCGAATTCGGGTTCCGCCAATTTTCACCAGAGTTATGTCCCTTTTTTACTTAGAATTTTTGCCAATTTGAGGTTTCCGGATGATAACTTCAGTAAATGTGTACTGAAATTCTAAATGAAAGGTTATTTGTATGAATGTCAGTAATGAGACAATGCACAAGTGTCTTATCCATATAGTATACTTCTACAAAGCCTCCGCTCCAAATGAAGCCACCGGTTCGGGGGACACTGTGGCCGAGCGGCCTTTTATTTTTAACAGAGACCAACACATGGCTCTTTTCTTTCTATTGCCTCATATCCAATTGATTATCGGGCAAATAACAAAAAGGACAGCATTTGTATTGTCACACATATTGAGTGCGTTTACATGAACAGCATTTAGATTTATATTGCGCACGACGGTTCGGTTCACATGGCGGTTGCGAAATCTAGGTTGCACCAAAGTTGTATGAGGCTCTCGCGATACTGATTATAACTGTTTGTGTAACTTATGGGTACCTAAGGACAACCAGACAGCCGACAAATACTAGTATGTTACGGCTTACGCATATTTTTGCATTCCGCAGACCTGCCAGTGCCAATTTTAGAAGAGTCCAAAACATAGCTCTTCTCCTTCTATTACTAAATATCCATATGATTATCTGGTGAATAGAATACCTAAATGACTAACACAAATGACAGCTTTTGTATCATCACACATATACAGCGCCGTTCCACAAGAAGCCTCTATATCGTGTATGACCACTGCCCAGTACCAGTGACTGGCGGGGTGCTACTATCGTTGATTCGGAAAACCAATCTTCACGGGCGCACGCCTCAGCTCCTGAGCCTTAGGGTGGGGAAGACTTGTCATGTGCCGCTGACAGCACACCAGCCAACCATACTTCAGTTCTTCCCAGATGTAAATGCAGCTCGAGCTCTCATTTTCTCTCACAATTCAGAAGACAGATGTAATTACATCCGTAATATAATCGTTCGTTGTGTTTCTCTCAAATTAAATGTCTTTGTGGGATAGACCTCGATACATGCATGTTTAGTTGCACTTTCACATTCCCATAATTTAACTGCGATGGGACCGGTTTTTAAATATACCTCCAATAGTTTAATATTGAATCAACGGTTACTGTAAGTTAACCATGCACATTTTGTCATGAGGGAAGAGTGCAAAGTTTAATGCTCGTGAATTAGAGAATTACAAGTGCATACGGGTGCGAGTACAATTGCTCCTGTCATCTGGGAAGGACTGAGTCTTCCAACTCTTCCCCACGGTCCATGGCCCACTCCATTACGAGAGTGGGTCTTGTCCCCCTGGAATCATTCTCCCTCGGGATATGTCCAGGCCTGCTCCACCTTCGGCGGACTTTCCGTACGCGTACAAAACATTCTCCTCACCGTAAGCAAGGGCACCGCGAAAACTGTTCTTGCACAGGATAAATCGGTTCTCATCGTCCTCTTCGCCAAGAAGTGACAGTAGCTTACCTGCAGGTTAATTTCTAGCAGGTAAGATCACGTGGCCACATAATGAACGCAATTTACCTTATTAACATTATTTTACATTAACTAACAAAATGTTTTGTGTATTACGCTTGCTAATAACTAACAGAATGTCTTGTCTTGCTTATAGTCGACGAGATTCGACTTTGATGGCCACACACCGTGCGGGTTGCTCAAGAAATAAACGCGGCAATATGCGGTATTGTCATTGTTGGATGAGGGCCCGTTGGTCCATGGTTAAATAATTTGAGCAAATGTACCAGTCTTACCTCGGGCAGGACCAGTTCGGCCCCCCCCCCCTGGTCATGCATCAGCAGACTTTGGGTGGCAGCGTGCAGTTCTCGGAGATTCGGGCAACCAATCCTCCAGAACACCCGCACACTCGCCTTTGGAGGCTGTTCTGGGTGGGGAAGTCTTGATGTCCGGTGCCGCTCAATGCGCTCCAGCCAAAAGGCCTTCTGACGCTTCCCCACAGCGCCGTGGCCCACCCCATTACGAGGGTCTTGTCCCCCTGGAAACGTCATCCCACGTGATACGTCCAGGCCTGCTCCTCTGCTGTCATGGGATCCTAGTGGTATGTCATCGACGTTTATGCCAGCTTGTCAGGACCACCTGCATTCGGGAGATCCTTCTAATTTTATCTTTTTGCCGACCTTCTGGCATTGGGGTGGGCAATAGCACCTTAACTTCAACTGCGAGAGCATTTATTCCTCGTTCGAGCCATTCCCCGAGTGGGCTTCCCTCTACTACCTTATCTCAACCTGATGCAGGGTGTTCTGTTGCTGGCGTCGATACTGACATGCTTCCTATACTTCTCATGGCGTCTGATGGCTTTGACGACGATGGGCAAGAATCTCGGGCTGATGGTGGTTCCCACTGTCGGTTCAGGATTCTGTCATTCCTAAGGAACTCGCTTTGCGTATGGAAACGACACGGGTCGATCTCTTTGCACTTTGCACAACTGTACCAGTCTTTACCTCGGGATGTACCAGTTCGAGCCCCATGGTCCTGCACCAGCAGTCCGTGGCAGGCAGTGTGCCGTTCTCGGAGAATCGGGCAACCAATCCTCCAGGACAATCGCACCCGAGCCTTTGGAGGCTTTTCTGTGTGGGGACAACTCGCTGTTGCGTACTGTCAATAGCGCTTTCTGTTTTGGAAGATATCTACAGAAATCACTCTCATCACATGAAAACGAGAAGAAGATGCAGTGAAGTAAGCAGCAGAAGAAGAAGTCTCGACTTGCTCGGTTTCTAGCTGGCGCGTATGGTGTGGCACTGCCTGGGACGTTTCTTCCTAAAACCAGGGGAGGGGGGCAGGTACAAGCTTGAGCAATACTGGAATCTGAATTTATGAGCTCTTTCACATAACATATCAAGGCTGATTCATGACTAAATCACATTTACATGAAAACTTTTTTCGGAAGAGTACATTCCCGTCAAACTGGGATATTAAATTTATTGCTCGTTGCCTCCTCCTGGGCTTGCATTCTAATCCATATAGTTCAGTTGAGGGCTTCTCCTTGGCGGAAAAATATAATTTTTAAAATTAAAATTACTTTTTCCTTAAGGGAAGCCCGAAACTGAACTATCAGAGATCCCTCCCATGGCGGTGCCGTTCCCAACCCCGTGACTCGCAAATCCTTTGATTCGGTCAGAAAATTAAAAACTGACTAGATGGATTGTTAGAACGCGAGACTCACGCGAGAGTTACACTGGACGCATTCATGCGTGGCAGCCGTGACTAATCCGAGCGCTGATTGACCGGAGTAAGCAATAAACGGACAATAAATTTTAACCCTCCTGATAACACAAGGCCGAGGATAATAATCATATAGTTCAGTTTCGGGCTTCCCTTAACCCTTTACCCAACAAACTGGCCAAAACCGGCCAAATAAAGCTTCAACAGCCTAAAATATCTTCGGTCTGTCTCAATAGAACCATACACATATGGATATCATTGGAACCGGCTCATTGACCACATTGTGATAGTTACAGTTATGCCCTGTGCCAATGCATTCTCTTATATATGCGAGTATAGGTCGCCTCGCATATATAAGAGAATGCATTGGCCTAAAAAAAAATCTTTTTTTAACACTTTTTACCATTTTTTCTTACATTCTTTAACAATTTTATAATTTTTAATGTGTTAAGCCAATGCATTCTCTTTTATATGCGAGGCGACCTATGGTCGACTCGCATATATAAGAGAATGCATTGGCACAGGGCCGTTCTGTTGGGTAAAGGGTTAAGGAAAAAGTTATTTTAATTTTAAAAATTATATATTGGGCAAAAAACATATAGTTCTGTTTCAGGTTGCCCGACTGACCCTATTTCTTAGAAGCCGACCCTAAACTTTTTCCGACTCCAAAAATTTTCTCCAAGGAAATTCTAGTATGTAAAACACGTATTGTTCAAATAGGGAATCAAATTAATACAGGAATTGTATTATTGTAGAGTTGTTCCAAGTCTAGAAACAACATATATGGACTGTAGGTTAAACTAAAGTCACTTGGAACTGGAAAAAACCATCAGTGTAGACTACCATTCTCATCGACTCAACCATTTCCGCTTCGCTGAGAAAATAACCTCTTCCATAAATAGAAACCATAATCGTGCAATGCTACAATATTCGACCCTGGTAATAAGGTGATGACCTTGACTCGTTGACGCATAGATGTGATTGGAGCAGAATGTATTCACTGTATGCCTAGTTCTCACACAAAATTCAAGTTTATAGTTGCAGGGTTATGGGAAATAAAACCCCTTTTTTCTTGAGTACATAGGACAAAAATTTACTCAAATCATGACTTGAACACAGATATTTTCATGTCATCTTCATTAGTTTTCCGACAGTGCAAGATAGTCCACATGTGATCTCCTTATCTAGTAGGATTGATCTTAAAGGCTTATTCCTAGTATATAGTTTAGGCATTCAGTAAACCTCATCATTCTCCGTTGTCGAGGAGTTAATCCTTCCATGACTGGAGCTTTCCTGACATTTTTTGAAAACAGTGTGCCAATGCATTGTCTAATATATGAGAGTCTCCCTTGGCCTAGCAATATTTACCTTGACCTCGTAAGCCAGTGCATGCACTTATATATGTGAGGCTCCCTATGGGCGAATCGCATATATAAGAGAATGTACAGGCATTGTATCCTTAATGCTGCACCAGTGCAGCTCCCTCAGTGAAAGGGTTAAGAATGAAAGTTTAGGATACTATTATTGGATATTTAATGCAAGGGATTTAACTCTAAATCATTAGTTAGTAATCTGGTCCACTGCCTTGAAATACAGCAAAGTAGTTCCAAGAATGCTATATTCTTCTTTTGCTAACTCAACAACATAAATATGATGGAACTTCTTACTCTGATGATTTTGAGACAAACAAACCCCCTACAACCCGGACCCCGTGGAGCTATGTATATAGCCGAGCCAAAATAGATGGCCTAGGAAATCTTTTAGCATAGACAATTCCTGCTAATTAATAGGGTTGTAACTCAGAAAAATGACTCAAATATATATACAATTAAGATGGTCTTATGAAGTTAGAAAATTGAAAATGTTATGAAATCGGGCAAATTTAAAGTCGAAAAACGTCCATACGTCATGTAAAAATAATTGGATGGAACTCTTATTCAAACTTGGCCTTTATTTTTGGCTGAGAAACACACATACTTTGGTCAAGATCAAATTACCCAAACTGGAGTTTTCGGTCAGAAACCAAAAATGTTAACAGACTGATAGACGGACAGATTGATTTCATAATACAACTTTTTTTTTTTAAACGGGTTTAGAATAAAGTATTGTTCAATGGTTTTTGAAGTATGTCATACGTAATGCCCAAAGTAATTGACCACTTAACCACAGCAGAATTATGGGTAATTTTTCAGGATTTAGCCGGAAATATGGCTTGTTGTCATTCATCGGAAAGCTCTCGCCGAGAGCTTTCCAATGAATGGCAACAAGCCATATTTCCAACTAAATCCTGAAAAATTACCCATAATTCTGCTGTGGTTAAATGGTCAATTTCTTTGGGCAATACTGTACTAGCGGCTAATCATTGAGTTGATAAGCATGTGTGACTTCTGATAAATTGTTATCCAGACATAAATGGGTTGGCAAATAATGATTAACTGTTGATGACTGTAAGAGTTTCAGTGAGATCTGGCAATATATGGGGAGGTGATTGTTGAAAGGCTTGAAAGTTTTTGGCCAAAAGTTTGACCAAATGAAATTATCTTTGGCCATTTTCCAAGAAAGCTGCCCATTTGATAATTTGATCACCGACAATGTGAATCCTGATGAAAAACGTCTTCATCAGCATTTATATCAACTGTTGTAATGTTTGGAAAATATGAAGGTTAGTTGTTCTAAGTCTTCCACTGTTCTGTTTTCAGGTCCTTCTGCGGAGACGATGAAGACACAATCCGAGTGTCTCAATATTACATGTGATGGAGAGGAGACAATTGACCTTGATAGTGATGATGAACCAGACTCTGGACTGATCGATGCGATGAATAATAGCATGGACAAACCTGAGGATGTACATGAAAAGGATGCAGATGTTATGGATTCAGTTGGGGATGGGTGTTCACCTGTATCTGGCGAGAAGAATAGCATGACCAGTGAATGGTATGACCCATCACAAAGCTTTAGTTCACATATGAAAAGGGTACCTTCAGAAAATATTCTCAAGGATATTATAAATACTGAAAATTCAGTGTTGAAAGCAACCAGAATGCAGCATATGCCAGATACTAATATTGAAAATTCAGTGTTGAAAGCAACCAGAATGCAGCATATGCCAGACAATAATAATACTGAAAATTCTGTGTCCAACTTACTTGGAATTGATCACATTGCTGAACTTCATACTGAAATTGCAGTGTTGAGCAGACCCAATTTGGACCAAATTCCAGATGCTAAAACTGAAAAATCAGAGTCTAACACATCTAGAATGGATAACATACCAGAGGCCGATAAATCAACATCTGACCCTGGATTTGATCGCAGCTCTGTTATATATAAGGGTACTGGAAAGACACTATCTTCCACATCAAATATTGATCAAACTTCATTAATAAATATCACAAGTAACAGTAATCAGCCGCATGCTGGGAGAGGAAGGTCTGCCGGAGTAACCATATCTGAGAAACTATATCATGAACATTCAAAACACAACACTCCATCAGAATCTCACGATTCATTAGCATCAGATTCAAAAACGAAAAAAGCACCACGCATGCGATCAATCTGGATGGATCTTCTGTGTTCAGATAACCTCAAGCAACAGGAGAGTGAATCTGACATAAGTGCGGAATTAATAAAAAATATCAGATCGGAGTCAAATATTCAACAAACTGCTGATATGGACGTCGATGATTCATCGATAAGGGTTACGATTATTCCAAAAAGGTCAACACAATCATCCTATTCACGGAGTTCTACACCTGATTCACATGGTCATGCAGAGAAGGAGGTTTCGAAGGAGACAACTCTATCTTCTGAATGTACATCAGGATCTGAAGCAGTTAATAGTGGGACAATGCAGTTATGTTATAATAATCGAACTGAATCTGCATCAGGCAATCTGAGGCCATATTCCGATAAGGATCCTGCATCTAAGACATTTAATCCATCTGAAAGAATCCCAATTACAAGTCTACAGTATCCCAATTCTATCAACTCATCTGAAAGAATCAGCCCAAAGACAAGTCTACAGTATCCCTGTTCTATCAATTCATCTGAAAAAATCAGCCCAAAGACAAGTCTACAATATCCCTATTCTATCAATTCATCTGAAAGAATCAGCCCAAAGACAAGTCTACAATATCTCAATGTTGTCAATCCATCGACAAGTCTACAGTATCCAAATTCTATCAATTCATCTGAAAGAATCAGCCCAAAGACAGGTGTACATTATCTCAATGTTGTCAAGCCATCTGCTATTGTCAGCCCAACAACAAGTCTACAATATCACAATGTCAGTCCATCTGCTAGTGTCAGCCCAACGACAAGTCTACAATATCACAATGTCAGTCCATCTGAAAGAATCAGCCCAAGGACAAGTGTACCATATCCAAAAGTTGTCAATCCATCTGTTATTGTCAGCCCAATGACAAGTCTACAGTATCCCAATTCTATCAATTCATCTGAAAGAATCAGCCCAAGGACAAGTGTACCATATCCCAATGTTGTCAAGCCATTGACAAGTCTACAATATCGCGATGTCAGTCCATCTGAAAGAATCAGCCCAAGGACAAATATATCATATCCCAATGTTGTCTGTCCATCTGACAGAATCAGCCCAATGACAACTATATCATATCCCAATGTTGTCAATCCATCTGCTAGTGTCAGCCCAATGACAGGTCTACATTATCCCAATGTTGTCAGTCCATCTGAAAGAATCAGCCCAAGGACAAGTGTACCATATCCAAAAGTTGTCAATCCATCTGCTATTGTCAGCCCAATGACAAGTCTACAATATTCCAATTCTATCAATTCATCTGAAAGAATCAGCCCAAGGACAAGTGTACCATATCCCAATGTTGTCAAGCCATTGACAAGTCTACAATATCGCGATGTCAGTCCATCTGAAAGAATCAGCCCAAGGACAAATATATCATATCCCAATGTTGTCTGTCCATCTGAAAGAATCAGCCCAAGGACAAATATACCATATCCCAACGCTGTCTGTCCATCTGAGAGAATCAGCCCAAGGGCAAGTATACCATATCCCAATGTTGTCAATCCTGCTGCTAGAGTCAGCCCAATGACAAGTCTACAATATTCCCATGCTGTCAGTCCATCTGAAAGAATCATTCGAACCTTCCTGGAATATGCTGATGTTGAATCTACATCCAAAAC
This sequence comes from Siphonodentalium dalli, assembly GCA_032622095.1. Classification (NCBI taxonomy): domain Eukaryota; kingdom Metazoa; phylum Mollusca; class Scaphopoda; order Gadilida; family Siphonodentaliidae; genus Siphonodentalium; species Siphonodentalium dalli. The sequence goes on along the minus strand of CP136063.1, from coordinate 188,637,904 downwards.
AATCAATACTGAGACAATTCTAACACAGTGTGATGACGGAAGAAGATCTAAGACTGTCAAAGCTGGGATGACATTCAAACCAGTCAATCCTGGGTCAACACAGTCATTTTCTTATGATGTAACTCAACATAAAACAGCAAATACTACTTCTACACTGTATTCTTGTGGTGTAGAACGATCGAAAGAAGTCAACTTGTGGACATCTGTACCACATTCTGATATAGCTGGATACAAACCTAAGACAGTTCCGCCATATAATGATAAATTGGATGGATCCAAATCAGTCAATCATGGGTCAGTGATGTCATATTCTGATCATTCAGCGGATATCAACTCCAATAATCATGGACAAACTGTGCCAAATAGAAATGATGGATCTGGGTCAAAAACATACAAATCTGGGATAACTCAGCTATATTATAATTGTCAAGCTGCACCCAAAACAGCCAACCTTCAGTCCGCATTGCCATATTCTTATGCTCAATGTGGAACAAACATTAACTCTGAAGCACACCTACCAACATCCTATGGTGTAGATGGATCAAACACCAAAATTGCAGTGAGCAGTTCATCATATTTAAATACTAGAATGAACAAAGCGGCAAGTCCCGAAACAATTCCACCAAATTCTAATGTGGTACGTCGACCCCAAATGACTGTGTGCTCTGAAAATATAAATAGTTCAACGTATTCCGATGTTGGAGCCACAACTACAAGTATTTCACTCGCTGAGTGGCGTTTAGCTGCAGAGCTCTTGGAAACAAATACTCTTGATGAAGTGTCGTCATGGTTACATCTCCCTTATGAAACATTAATATCAGTGAGAAGAAGCAGAGGAGAAATATTCCCAGCAATTAAACCTAAGACGGAGCCTGATTTGGAGTAGGTCAAGTTACCAGCTGTTAACCCTTTCTGTACTAAATGAATTCCCCCATTCAGTTATAAAAGTATATAGTGTAATGGTCTATTATTCATTTGGAGGGGTGTTCTGGTTATAAAAGCAGACAGATAATGCAAGAGCAGAATGATTCATATTCATTGGTGGGAAATGTTCAGATAATAAATTCAACAAACAACCTATGTTCGTTTGTTGAACTTATTATCTGAATATTTTCCAAGGGAACTACTTGTTAGTGAGTATTTAGTAAATAAAGGGTTAACTCTTTTATTGCTGGAGCTGTTAAGATTGTCAAGGTGATGAATGTCAGTCCAGTCATATGTTCACTAATTGAAAAATGTGAGGCGAATGGAAAAGAGTCCATATGATGCAAGGGAATTAGCTCCAAAAATACTATCCGTGGTCCAAGATAATGCACTAATTTTTTATTGTCCAGACTTAAGTGGTATTTTCAAGAAGGTACAAAATGCCAATTTACGTCTTTCTGAAAATACAGACAGTGTTCAAATTAAGTGGTAAAATTGCCACTTATTGACTGGTTTATGATACAAAATACCACACAATATACATGTACACAACGTATGTGCGGACACATGTAAACCTTTGGGATTGAGGTATAATAATCACGGCATGAAGAACCGTTATCTGCTTACTGCGAGCTATAAGCACGATTGACGTTGTTAAAAAAGCTAGATTCTCATTCCTTCCAAGCTCTATTTTTGTCCCTTCTCAAATTCCTCTATGCATCTAGTAACAACACCCACCCCCCCCCCCCCATTTTTTTTGTTATGGCATATTTGAGATGCCGGACTTGCGCACGCTGGACACTGTGCTATCTATATCTCCGTCAAATATATCTTGGACACTGAAACTAATGGTTATATATTTCTTGCTTGCAAGATTCTAGAAGTCGTTTTAAAAATTGGTACCCAATACCTCGAGTACACGCACTTGTCAAATGCCAATTAATGGCGATTATATCTGTAACCATGTAACCATGTTGGCCAACAAATGGCAAACCTTGAACTTTCATTATGCATTCATCATTTTGTTACTGGTACATGTGGCGGGCCAAATATGGCCACATGTATGCATAGCTCTGCTGTTGTCAATTTATTTCTCTGTTGAAAATTAATGGACAGGGGTATCCATTTTTTAATTTAGGCTACAAGAAATAAATTGCTAGTTCCTGGGGCAGGAGAATTATATATGTATTACATGTATACTACTTTATACTATGGCATGTGTTTTGAAACCGATCAAGTTGATAAAATGTGATTAATGAGATATAATATTTTTTTACCCAAAATATGTATCTCCTATAATAAATATCTTGGACACTGAAACTAATGGTTATATATTTCTTGCTTGCAAGATTCTAGAAGTCGTTTTAAAAATCGGTACGCAATACCTCGAGTACGCGCACTTGTCAAATGCCAATTAATGCCGATTATATCTTTGGACCAATCATGCGAGTCCTTTCGCTATAACAGCGATTGAAAGACAAGACCTCATTCATTTTAAATTCTTCTAGACGCAAGATAAGTTGCATTTTTCATCTGTTCATTTCTCATGAACTTTTCTCTTTATGCTATTGCGAACGACAACACGCAGTTGCCTAATTTTGTGCACTACGCACGTGTTTTCCAATTTTCGCAATTTAGTTTTCCAATTGTTCAACAATCTTTTATTCTACAATACTGTCTTATTAATGACAGTAGTCCATGGGTGGATATTTTCAGTAACAAATATTTCAATTTTGTTTTATTTACGAGAATCACTTCGAACAAATATCGTTTTTGTTTGCATAAAACAATACTCAATAGAAAAAACTGATGCTCTTTAGAGTCATTCAGGTTCTCGTTGGGATTTTTTAACACTGCACCGGATGCAATATTGTGTTGTCGTCTCCACTAAGCTCCAGTTTGGAGTTTGGTCCCTGACAAAATCCTATCCAAATGTATTAGAAGTAATAATTTACAATATTTTACATTACAATATTTTACAATAATTTTCCTCACAGATGCTAGATAAAATAGCCACAGTGTGGCTTGCCTCTTCTCTCTACATTGAACATACGTCTCAATGCTTTTACGATGAAAACTTCGTAATGTTTTTTTCCCTCCGACTGGTAGGCCGGGGTGCCACGATTGATCGTATAATCGATGAAACGTTGATACAGCCGATATTCAATTACCACTTTCTGCGGCGATTACTCTGAGTTGTTTTTTTCGGATGTCGAAAAGTACCGGACATATTGGGATACCCTGTTTTACAGTTTAATATCCATCGGACAGGTTAACGATCGTTGATCGTGCAAAGATATTTGTAACGCATTGTGCTCATTATTAATTACCGGCTTTCCTTCCCACGAGACAGTAACAATTGCTCTCGCACCCGCATGCACTCGCAATTTTCTATTCACGGGTGTTCACCATTTGCACTTGTCCACCTGGTCACAATCAATATTAAAATATGTGAAGATATATTTAGCACATTTCCCATCTGCGTTAATTTATGGGCATGTGACAGTGTCAGTGGACTTGGGTATATCACACAATGACCTTTGATTTGAGATAACCCCAACTTGCAATTATATTACCGGTGCAATTACACCTTTCTAATCAACGAAACTGTAATTTTTGTCATGGGAAGGACTGTCTCGGTTGTTTCCGATTAAATTTATGCACATTTGAATATTATGCACTACTTCCTCTGTCCTTGCTATTAGATACGCTTCATCGATTCTAATCTAGTATTGACTATCGATTATCAAGTTCAATGATCGTGGCACCTCGGCTGACGTGGCACCTTCTCTTGCATCCTCCATTAACTTGGAGACTCCGCTGGAGTTGGTTGGTGGACATGCCTCCTCCCTCAGGGTCGCGGCGTCCATAGCCCCTGCAGAGAAGGGCAGCGATGGTGGTCCAAGTGCAGCTGCCCTTGGTCCTGCCGCCGGGTTCGCACCATCGCTGCACCAGCCGGCCACTTGCTACAGCTACCACATCAGTGGTCCGTTTAGCTCGCAAGCCCGGTGCCCTCGGCACATTGCCTGCCTACGCAGTTCAATGTGTCAACTGCCACTGCTTCCACTCCAGGGGATTTGACCGCACGGGTTCTGACCTGTCCTCCATTCGTCAACGTCTTTTCCGGCATCCGTCCCTCCCGGTTTTGGGGTGGGTATGTATCCCTATTATTCACCTGTGTTCTTTCCTCCACCAGTGTGGCCTTGCTTTGTACAGTTTCTGGCCTCTTTTGGGCTCCTAGGCCAGAACTTAGACTTAGTTTCCTTTCCGAGGCTCCGGAATTTTTTGCCTCATCAAACCAGGTGACCTGGTCGGGATACTTGCCCCTTTCCCCCCCATCTCCTGGACGGACGGTGCTGTTCAGAGACGAGGACGTGCTGTCGCAACATCTCCTGGATTTGGCAGCGTTTGATGCGTGTCCGAGTTTGCCATGCCCATCCGAGAGTGCCTTCCCTGAGGGTCATTTCGGATGGGTCAGTCCTTCGGTCTTAGGATAACAATTGCGCACAATTTTGCATGCATCACCAGCACGATACTAACAGCACAGAAAAAGGAAGAACAAACCGCGCCATTTTCTTGCTTCCTCCATTCACATGGAGCCTCTGCTGGAGTCGGTTGCGGGACATGCCTCCTCCTTATTGATCGCGGCCTCCTGAGCCATCCGCAGAGAAGTACACCTGTCTTCCACAACCGAAGGACTGAATGGGGCCCACATATCAAGAACAAAAACCAACGTGTGACGATTTTTCCTCTGCCAACTCGATACAGCCTGCGCGGCAGGCTCAGGGTCTGTTCGTGGTCATTCCTCCTCTATTTGTAGTCGCAGCTTCCACAACCTTCGCAGAGACGGTCAACAATGGATTTTCCTCTGCCAACTCGGTACAGCCTGCGCTGCAGGCTCGGAGTCTGTTGGTGGTCTTGCCTCCTCTTTTTGTAGTCGCGGCTTCCACAACCTTCGCAGAGACAGGAAACAATGAATTTTCCTCTGTCCATTCGGTACAGCCTGCGCTGCAGGCTCGGAATCTGTTGGTGGTCATGCCTCCTCTATTTGTAGTCGCGGCTTCCACAACCTTCTCCGAGATGGGCAACAATGAATTTTCCTCTGTCAACTCGGTACAGCCTGCGCTGCAGGCTCGGAATCTGTTGGTGGTCATGCCTCCTCTATTTGTAGTCGCGGCTCCCACAACCTTCGCAGCGACGAGCAGCGATGGATGTTCTGCAGCATCTACCGCTGGTTCTGTCTCAGTCCATCCAGGCACATAGCGGTTTTTCCGAACCCTTGCTTGCCTTGGCTACCTCATTGTTCCTAGTCGCCGACAAGTGGCATTCATTCGACTGAGTGTTTTGTACAATATTACCTTCTTTCTTTGTACTTTGAGGTTTCCTCGGTCAGTCTGCTTTCTGCCATATCGCATTGCTCTGGCTATGTGCCACATTCAGGAACTGCTCCTGAATAAGTTTCTTTCGCCTCCATTCTCACCTCCGTTCTTATCCCGTCGGGGTATTCCAGGTGTTGTTGAGACCTGTCTTTACTAGTATAGTTTTGGGCCTTCTAATCTGTTAGATTTTTATTCAACAATTAGGCCGCTTTTATGAGACAAACCTAGACGTATTATGGACTTGATCGTGTGTGTGAACCTGATAAGTTAGTATGCGGGTGCTATATCTCACAGGGGAAATTGGCGCTCTACTCACTTAGACGAACATATCATGAATATCGACCGTTCAGCTCCATAGACACTATCGTCTGAACTACGCTCATTTTCAATTTTACTTCTAGATTTGGGATGTATCTTTCAGTGACCACCTAACATCATAGGATTTCATCATATAGCGTATCGGCATTTCATTGGTGTCTAGGCGTCATGTATGTAGTCCATTTTGTTATCGTATTTGTCACAGCACCGACTTTGAACCAAGAATATTTTCCAATTCTATGTTATCACTCGGGCCGAGTGTTTAACATCACTTGGCAGGCGTGATTCTAATTCTAATCTGATTTAGCGATTACTGATTCTCACCTTTGCGACATTTCACAATTATTGCTGCATGCCCATCGGTGCTTGAGCATACCAGTTGGCGGGTTATCACAGTTTTTGTAACTTTCTGCTAACCTACGGTATGGGTTCCCTATCCCACCACCTGACGAACGATATTAAACTAAGTTCCACATTTATTTTGAAACCATGCAGGCCGGTTCATTGCATCACAGATTGGCCGTATGATCAGACAGTGTTCCATTCGTGGTATTAGTTCCTCTCCTTGGTTGCCCGTACACTTCAATTTCCAGTTCCTTGGCTTGGTGTACCAGAGGCAGGCAATCTTTCCATCTTGGTCCCCTCCCTTATGTGTATGTTTTTTTCTTTCCAGGGACATGATTTCCAGTGCTCAACTCAGTCATGTTTTCCTGGTGTATCCCTGGTCCCCCCATTGGTCTGGGCCCAACGGTTTCTCATATCTCCCTGGGTCTCTCGGTCGGGCTCAAAATACTGTCAAGTCAGTCATACCGCACTGAGCATTGCCTCATTTTGTGAGATCCATTCTGAGTATCGATTCATCTTTTCTGGCGGGGGGGGGGGGGGGGGGGGGGGGGGGGGGGTGGGGGTGTCATAACCGTGTTTTCCCCTCGGTGCCCCTTTTGCATGTATTGTGGGCCAGTCAGCATCCTCTGGATGTCGTGCTAGTGCTGCTTCATCCTCTAAGGAGGGGGGTGGGGTAGGTTCCTTTATCCTATTAGGTACATGAATGAATGAGTTATCCCCCTTGCCTATGACCAATGTTTATCTTGGACACCTTCACCCTGTGATCATTACTAGTAGGCCACATGAAGTACGTGGTGTTTCCTTTTAGGAGGCTCAGTTGTTTTTGAGTTTATCTGAACTATTACATATGGGACACAATGATCTATTTTTTGGCACATGTCTACCAAGAAATCTTTTTGGTACAGGATGCAGGTCTTTTCTGCTTCAGCAGGTGGGTTTCATGGACATAGTCGTATTATCTGCCTCGTGGCCTCCTCCTCTTCAAGAATTCTAATTATAACCATTAGTTTCAGTGTCCAAGATATATTTGACGGAGATATAATATTTTTTTACCCAAAATATGTATCTCCTATAATAAACTTCTTGGACACTGAACACAGCAAGGGCCCTCCCAGTTGGGATCAACATTCCCGCCCCGCACACTCGGTCAAACGCATCAAACACACAGGAGGAAGAAATTAAATTGAATGAGGTCTTGTCGTTCAATCGCTGTTATAGCGAAAGGACTCGCATGATTGGTCCAAAGATATAATCGCCATTAATTGGCATTTGACAAGTGCGCGTACTCGAGGTATTGCGTACCGATTTTTAAAACGACTTCTAGAATCTTGCAAGCAAGAAATATATAACCATTAGTTTCAGTGTCCAAGATATTTATTATAGGAGATACATATTTTGGGTAAAAAAATATTATATCTCATTAATCACATTTTATCAACTTGATCGGTTTCAAAACACATGCCATAGTATAAAGTAGTATACAGGTAATACATATATAATTCTCCTGCCCCAGGATCTAGCAATTTATATCTTGTAGCCTAAATTAAACAATGGATACCCCTGTCCATTAATTTTCAACAGAGAAATAAATTGACAACAGCAGAGCTATGCATAACCAGAAATACAAGCTTTGGCCACATGTACCAGTAACAAAATGATGAATGCATAATGAAAGTTCAAGGTTTGCCATTTGTTGGCCAACATGGTTACTGTAGCCATGTGGGGGGGTAATGTGCACCAATTTAACCTGCGTAAATGGCAAATTACTATTTGTTTACCTATTCACTTCTTTTGCATATTTAGAATCTATGGGTAAGATATATTAGATCATCAGAGAACTTGTCAATTTTTCAAGTATCAATGCCATCTATTCAGGAAAAAGGCATCGGGGTTTCCGTCAATTTTGTTAATTGTAAAATTTTTGAAACTGTTCCTGGTAGGATAATTATACCCCCGCAACGAGTTGTGGGGGGGGTTGTATACTGGAATCAGCTTGTCCGTCCGTCTGTGGACACAAATTTGTCTGGAGTTTTTCTCAGTCGTTTTATGATCATTTTCCGTGAAACTTGGCACAGACATCAACCACCATGGGAACCTGTGCACCTGTGATTATGACGTCTGTCGGGCTTTTTTTGATGGTGTTATCCCCCTTTTTCGCAACATGTATAATTTTGTCCGAGCTTTTATTCATACATTTTTAGGTCAATGTTTTTTAATCTTGGCACTGATATTTAGTACCATGGGAACCTGTGCACCTGCGATTATAACGTCTGTTCGATTTTTTTTGTGGAGTTATTCCCCTTTTTCGACTAAGAACATTTTCGCGACATGCATAATTTTGTCCGAGCTTTTATTCTTGGTGGAGTTAGCCCCCTTTTTCAACTTACAAAATCTTCTCAAAATGCATAATTTTGTCCGAGCTTTTATTCCTACATTTTTCAGTCAATAGGTTTTAGGATTAGGATTAAGGGTTAAGAGGTTCAAGATTAGTGTTAGGGCTTAGGGGATTTAGGGTTACCTGTTCAAATAATTTCAGTACCCAATATACAGTAATGGCTACTACATTCAAATAACATGTTGAATATGGGGGGTATACCCATCTCTAGTTCTGATTGGATTCGACTGAAGGGCATTTCCTCCTTATTCTGAATGACGAACACTAGTCGAACCTGTGAATCATCAAAACTAAAATGTTGTATCGCACAACTTAGACATTTTTATACCCCATCCCAAAAAATGGGGAGGTATACTGGATTACATGCATTCTTCCATCCATCTGTCCATCTAGCTGTGCGTCCGTCCACTCATATATCTCAATCATGGGTAATCAGATCTCAATGAAATTTGATATGCAGGTTTGGCATCAGGAGGGCTTTCAAAAGAGTGTTCATTGACATCGTTCACATTTTCCGTTCAAGAGTTATCCCTCTTTGTTTATCTGAAAATTGGATTTTATCCGTCGGCTCATATATCTCAACTATGTGTTTCAGTTCTTGATGAAATTTGGTATGCAGTTTTGGCACCAGGAGAGGTTTCAAAGGAGGGTTCATTGAAATTGTTCACATTTTCCATTGAAGAGTTATCCCTCTTCGTTTGTCTGAAGATGATGCATTTCCCACCGTCCTTTGTTAGAATTGTCAAGTAATTTGTTCGTTAATCACATTTTTTTCACAATTTGGTTTCTGACCTGCCCATATTTGAATTTTCACCATGGGGGTCTCCCAGCACCCGTGGTGCAACCTCTTGTTACCTCTAAATTATTGTATACAATCATGTTTTTATCATCAACTAGGAGAACTATAAATATATAAGTTCATCTTTTATAAGAACGTCTGTGTTGTAAGGAATTGTCATGCAAATGTATTGGTTGATACCATTGTTATTTCCAGAGATAATTAGTTTATAAAGGTACTCAATCCGATCAGACGCTCCTAAATTACTATTTCTTTGGCTTTGGGATAAAAAAATATTTGATTCGAGTCAAGGAACCCACCCATCAAAGCTCAGAGTGATTAGATATCGATGTTTGAAATTTGCTGTTTCTATTGTTTGTGGACCAGATCTTTTCCAGGACTTGGTGCTCAAACGGACAAATTGCAGTTGTAAGATGGATAACTCTAAAATCAAGTGGTTATTATTGTTAATAGTAACCACTTGATTTTCGAGTTATCCATCTTATAACTTATTTCAATTCATTGATTGGCAAGTCCATATTTATTAGCATGTGGTATTATTTATATGCAACAGTCGGCTGACATTTTTTTTTATTTGAATAAATCAACTGGCAATTTAACATTGCCATCAACATAGTATGTATTTGCATTTGTGATAACACATGTTGGGGAATTCCAATTTGAACTAGGAATCACCATATATGGAAGTTGTAAACCACACTCTCCCATCCACCTAACTTCCAAGAAAAAACATTATAGGACTTTTTCGGCAAATAGGATATTGTGATTGGTATTGTTGCGAGTATTTATTGGTAATAAATTATTTGGATCGGAACTAAAATCGACTTTTGGTGAAATTCCATTGTTGTTATAATTGGATGATTTGGGGACCATCCAATCGGATTATGTATCTTTAGCTACAAACTATTTCTTTTGGAATGACAAAATAAGCAATATTAGAAATGATTGTTGCATAATTATGAATGTTTGAGAATGCAATCAATGTAAACAATTTCCCAGTGTAAGTTGGTGTACCCTGTAGATTAACCCTTTCTTTACTAAATACAATATTTCCCACCAATGAATGTTTATCATCTGTTTTATTTCTGCTTATATTTCTTCCCGATGAAAGTAGATAATTCCAAATGTGTACATTTATAACTGGTGGGAGAGGATCCATTCAGTAAAGAAAGGGTTTACCTCCACACAATGATGGCTCTCATTATGACATCTTATTGCCACCATAGTGACTTATAGTGACACCATGTATATATGTATTATATATTTACAACATGTACCTCTGGTTTTGGCTTTCTGGTTGGCCCCTGCGAATATTTTATATTCGTTTCGTTATTCGAATCGACCTTGATATTCAATTACCCTTGGAAACAATTTCCTCCAACACAGAACGTAATTGGCAACAAGTCACATGGTTATTTACTCGCAATATCCGATATAAAGATATTTATTAACTGTCGGTGCATCCGGACAGTATTTCAAAAATAAGATGCACACGAACCGGTATTTTCCAAATTATATTGCTTCTTATATTTGGAAGAAATAATGTACTTATTTGATCCACCATTGATCCAAACAGTGACAGTGTGTCATATTAAATAGATAATTCAGATATACATGTAACTGGCATAGAATACATGATTTATACTAATTTAATGTTATACTAAATGCAAAATCACTAACCACTAACTATTTCACTATTCCCTGCCCCTCTATAATATATTTGCGTACGCCACCGCTATTTTTTCATTGCACACTCCAGTGGCTTATCGCTCACTCACCCGGGATTATCGCGGACGCTTAATAGAATTCCCGCCAATAGAAAACTCCGCCCATCATTGAGAAACCCAATTTCATTCTACCTTTATAATTTTTAGCGCTAGTCGCAAGGAGGACAACTCTATTACAAAGAACTTATAAATTTATAATTCCACTGGTTATATTCTCGTGCTCATAATCAACCAGGGGTTTTATACAGACGAAAACAGAAAACACGACCAAGATTGTGAAATATTCAATTCGAAATTTGATTCAATTTTATATATAGTACACACAACGCAGATGTTAGGATCAACTGTCCGTAGACGCATGCTATATGACATGATAACTCAAGTATTTTTTCATCCGATCGTGTTCATATTTTATGTGCAGGTTTAGGATGACACACCCCTCACTTGTTTTTGGTATCAATTGGTTTAGAAATTATTAACACTTTTCATCCACCAATAGACATTTTCTATCTGATGCATAAACTCAAGTTTGTATTGTCGGATCATATTTTATGTGCAGGTTTATGATGACACACCCTTCACCACTATAGTTTTTGGTATCAATTGGTACCCATCCACCACCCCATCCCGCCACCCATAGTATCTTATGCGCCACAGGCGCCCCTCGGTGATTAGAGTATAGAGGTTAGTACCCACCCACCACCCCATCCCGCCACCCATAGTATCTTATGCGCCACAGGCGCCCCTCAATGATTAGAGTATAGATTTTAGTACCCACCCACCACCCCATCCCGCCACCCATAGTATCTTATGCGCCACAGGCGCCCCTCAATGATTAGAGTATAGATTTTAGTACCCATCCACCACCCCATCCCGCCACCCATAGTATCTTATGCGCCACAGGCGCCCCTCAATGATTAGAGTATAGATTTTAGTACCCACCCACCACCCCATCCCGCCACCCATAGTATCTTATGCGCCACAGGCGCCCCTCGATGATTAGAGTATAGAGGTTAGTACCCACCCACCACCCCATCCCGCCACCCATAGTATCTTATGCGCCACAGGCGCCCCTCAATGATTAGAGTCAGGCCTCAGCTCACAAGGCGACTCGGGCGAGATTGTCGCCTTACTGTCGCTGACTTCGCCCTATCGTCGCTCTAAGGCGAAATCGAAGTCGCCTTCAATTTTAGGGGGAATATTTTTTTTTTTTCTTTATTTTTTTTCTAGTTTTTTTTCCGGACATGTCTGGACATGTCCGTATATAGATGAATTGTGGCGGCCATCCCAAAAAGAAACAGACGATGCAGAGCCAAAGACCCAAGTGTTTAAACTAAAAAAATAAAATATGACCTATTGTTTTGTGTTGTTATTCCGTCGCCTTTGTTCCCTGTGCGGTAATTAATGTTAATCACGAATGTTTTGACACGCTGAAAACACGATGAGATGTTCGCATCTGTGTTGTTACTGACCATCGTGAGTGTCACAAATAAATGTTTTAATTAACTTAAAAGACCGCCGTCCCGCTTTTCAGATATAAAACAATTACGACATTATCAGAGTATGTACCAGGTGCTTCGGAAGTTCGTTTCGGTAGCGCGTCGGACTTTTTGAAGAGACCGCGTCGGACTTTTTGAAGAGACCGACTTCCGTAAATAAAATAATGTCAAGTTTATTGCTTTAATCGGATTATACCAGTGATGTTGGCATTAATTAAGGGAGGCCATTAATTAATAAAAGCTTTTGCAACTCCTTTGTTAGTTAGTCCTTATTGTTTATTTTAGCGGACACCCACATTACAGCCGTGACCAAATTAAACTTAAAAAGTTACATGCATCATGATTCAGACTGTAAAAACGTATCTTCCAAGTTCCATTCCAAGCTGCAGTCTACTAGGAAATAATACTACTTTCATTTAGTTAAAAAAGTAACTATTACTGTAACTTGATAATTGTCTTGCTTAAATGATAGCTACACAAAACATTTCCAAAATTTTTAAATGTATAATAACAATTAATTAAGCTAATTTCAGATAAAGTCAAATTTTTTTTAGTTTTATTTGTTATTTTATCTTTTTAAATTTTTTATTGTCAGATGTTATAAAATAAAGCGATATTTGAAAATTGTAAATTTTTTGTAGTCTCCCCACCCTGAAGTCTCCCTAAATTTCCTGAAGTCTCCCTAAATTTCCTGGAGGGAGACTTCAAGTCTCCCTGTTCTGGACCCCTAGGCTGAGGCCTGATTAGAGTATAGATTTTAGTACCCACCCACCACCCCATCCCGCCACCCATAGTATCTTATGCGCCACAGGCGCCCCTCAATGACTAGAGTATAGATTTTAGTACCCATCCACCACCCCATCCCGCCACCCATAGTATCTTATGCGCCACAGGCGCCCCTCAATGATTAGAGTATAGATTTTAGTACCCATCCACCACCCCATCCCGCCACCCATAGTATCTTATGCGCCACAGGCGCCCCTCGATGATTAGAGTATAGAGGTTGAACAATTTGATTGGTTTAGAAAAAATTTAACCCCTCACACACATGCTATCCGATGCAGTAAGTTAAATATTTTTTTTATCTGCCTCATATTTCTTACCTAGGTTTTCTTAAGCACATTCTTTATCTGTTATTCTGTACGCCAGTGGACTATCGTCTCCGCAACAGTGGCTTGGCCGGATTAAGCAATGTGTGTGCTATATAGAGCCACATGCTGTTTCAAATATCGAGCCAGGTTGTGACCCTTGGGCATGGTCACTTGTACTGTGCTCGCTTCGCCGTACCTAGACGAGAAATAGGGACCTGGTTGTTGGGTAAGTGTAAGCCGCTCTTGTGAATCGCCTGTAAGATGGCAGCATGTGGAAGACTCCGCATTACTCAACAGCTGGGGTAATAATGTGAAGTGCTTGGGGTCCTCGCGGGGTAGGCGCTAAATAAGCAGCATTATTAATTAACCTTTTACTCTTGAACCAGGTTTATTAACCCTTTACCCAATAAAACGGCCAAAAACACCCAAATAAAGCTTCAACAGCCTAAAATATCTTCGGTCTGTCTCAATAACACCATACACATATGGATATCATAATTATCATTGGAACCGGTTCATTGACCACATTGCGATTGTTACAGTTATGCCCTGTGCCAATGCATTCTCTTATATATGCGAGTCGACCATAGGTCGCCTCGCATATATAAGAGAATGCATTGGCCTAAAAAAAAACCTTTTTTTTAACACTTTTTACCATTTTTTCTTACATTCTTTAAAAAATTTATAATATTTTTCTACATTCTTTGACAATTTTAGAATTTTTAATATGTGTTAAGCCAATGCATTCTCTTATATATGCGAGGCGACCTATGGTCGACTCGCATATATAAGAGAATGCATTGGCACAGGGCCGTTGGGTAAAGGGTTAATGAACACTCTATAATACACATCTTTAATAGTTTTAAATCATTAGATGCTATGTCCTGTTTTGAAAATATGAAGATTTTATTATACCTCCCGCAACAAAGTTGTGGGGGTGGGAGGGTATACTTAATAGAATTAGCATGTCTGTCGTCCGTCTGTGGACACAAATTTGTCCGAAGTTTTTCTCAGCAACCGTAAGCTCCTCCCACTAATTAATGTGTGGAAAACCTCCATTGGTAACAGGCCTTCTGGGGAGGCCACATTTTGCTCAAATAATTAGTGATATATAGAGTTTTAGTGTTTCTAAGTTTTTGTTTGTACAGTTGAGTTTATTTTTCTTACATAATCATCTTTAATATGTGATTTTATTTAGTTTATTTGTACATCTATTAATGCTTTTCATTTGGAATTTTTTTTTTATATCTGCATCTAGTTGCTGCACAAGGTCTGCACTGACCAGAAACATCTGTTGACCATTTTGGAATTAAAAACCAAAATGCAGGATCATTGAGAAAGTCGAAAATAAATAAAAAACAAAAACAATAAAAAAATTTAAATGAAAAATTCAAGAGAATAATCTGCACACTGACCCAAAAACGAAATAACTGATAAATTTGGACTGATTTTGGACTTGAGAAAATAGACACAGCATAATCTGTGGTATATCAACATACATTTGTATTGATTTTCTTATTGGCTAGAATTATTTTTCTATTGTAAATCACATACATATGTAATATATAATAAAACTTTTTAAAAGTTCCTGGACCCCTTTGCTGGCAGATTTACATTTCATGCTGTTCATTCACCATCCACAAGCTCTATCATTACACCTTATGTAATTATGTGTTCCAAGTTGGCAGATCGCAAGCCACATGAAAGGATCTCAGTTTTTGTTTTATGATATGATAGCATTTGTTAAGGTTACTTTTGTAATGCTCATTTGTTATGTTAATATTCAATATACCTATTTTTGAAATACGAATCATGGTCTCATTTCATCCCATCAGGCAAGATTTTCCAGACAAATACTCTCCAAAGGGTTAAAGGCCCACTTAATTTTCGAATCACCAGATCACATGATATACAACATATTCCATGTTATATGCCATTTGAAAGAGGAAGCTCCAAAACATTGTATTATCAACTGATCTGGTCGAATAAACTGGGAACATGTTGTTTTTAGCTCACCTGAGACGAAGTCTCCGGTGGAGCTATAGTCATCACTCCTCGTCCGTCCATCCGTCCGTCTGTCCGTCCGTCAACTTTAAAAAAAAACATCTTCTCCTCTGAAACCATCATACCGAATTGGTTCATATTTGGTGTGGATGTTCCCTAGGTGACTCTAATTCAGATTTGTTCGAATGAGGTCACCAAGTCAAATAGTTTTGATGTCAGGACCATAACTATTTTTCCACATAGTAATTCTTAAAACGACTTCTTTTCTGAAGTTGTCGGGCCGAATGGGTTCATATTTGGTATGAGGGTACCTTGGGTGACTGTGGTTCAGATTTGTTCAAATGAGGTCACCAAGTTGATTAGTTGAGAAACCAGGGCCATAACTCTATTCCTCCATAGTAATTCTTAAAATGACTTCTTTTCAGAAAACATTGGGTCGATTTAGCTTATATTTGGTACGGAGGGACATTGGGTGACTGGGGTTCAGATTTGTTCAAATTGGGTCACTGGGTCAAATAGGGGCAGAGCCAGGTACATAACTCTAAAAACAAAAATCCACACATAGGCATGAGCTATCCAATGCTGTAACCTAAGTATTTTTTGTCCGATTGTGTTCATATTTGATATGTAGGTTTATATTGACACACCCCTCACCTGTATAGTTTTTGGTATCGATTGGTTGATCTGTTTAGAAAATAATTAACCCTGCACACAAATGCTATCTGATGCATCTAAGTCAAAACAATTTCTTCTGATCTGCCTCATATTTCTTACCTAGGTCTTTCTTAGCACGTTCTTCATCTGTATGGATTTTGGTATTGTTTATTTAACCCTTTCCACTCTTTTTTTTAAATATAATTCATCCAAGCCAGGATGACTCAAACATTTTTCATCTGATCGACACCAAATTAAATTTCTGACCCCTAAATACAGATCAAGTTCGAATATGGGTTTGATCCCATATATTTTAACAGAGTTATGACCCTTTATAACTCATCTGTTTGTCATGTGCTATGAAAGTCTTTAAGAGAAGATTTCTCCATTGAGCACCCACTGTGTTATTGAATGAGATGATATAGCTACTGACACCTGATTCTATTAAGGCCACAATGTTATCTCAAGCTTGTCTGCCTGCCATCAGAGATAATATATATAATGTCTACTGTGTATGAAATGGGACCTTATCTTAGCTGACAGCTGTTGATAAATACATAACAGATAATGTTTATTTGTTTCATTCATTTCAATTTAAATTATATTAATTCCCATGTGCTGTATTCTAGGCAAGTGTTATATTATGTTTATCTAGGCTATTAACTTCTTTTCATCTGTGATAATGATGTGTGATATTTATGATTTCAAGGAACAATTATCAGAGATCAATGAATCTCATAGATTGGCATTTACATTTGGTTCAAATAGGGGCAGAGATAGGAGATTTGAAACTCCGGCACCCACCCTGTCTATGCTATGAATTCATGTTTGGTACTCATAATTTTGATATAAACTGGTATTATCAGTAAGGTTTTGATAAATTTCCAACAGTTGATGATCTTTTGTTCAGATAGGGTCAAATAGGGGAAAGGCCAGAGGCATACTTTCCCTCTATAGTAACCCTTGAAAAGTTTTCTTTGAAAGAATTGCCAGGTCTATTTTGATAGCTCACATTTAATATTGAGGCTCCTTTGGTAATTCATGATATGTCTTGGCAAGAACCAAATGGCCTACATGTCTTGCATATATTTGGTATGAAATGATCTTGGGTGACAGGAATTCATATTTGTGAAAATTGGATCACAGAATCAATTGAGGGCAGACTAAGGGACATAACTCTCCATACTAATTCTTAAAACGTGTTTGCAAGAATTAGTTGGCTTATTTAGCATGGAATGTTCTTGTTTGATTGAAATTCAGATTTGTTAAAATGGGGTCACCAGGTCAAGTAAGGCCCAAGCGAAAGTCTGTTTCCCTTCATAATAATTCTTAATATGCTTCCTTCACAAGAACCCCCCATCAGGTCTATTTTACTGATAATTAGTATGAAGGGTTCTTTGGTGACTGGGATTCAAATTTTGATATAAACTGGTATTTATCAGTAAGGTTTTGATAAATTTCCATAGTTGGAGATCTTTTGTTCAGATAGGGTCAAATAGAGGAAAGGCCAGAGGAATACTTTCCCTCTATAGTAACCCTTGAAAAGTCTTCTTTGAATCGCCAGGTCTATTTTAATAGCTCACATTTAATATTGAGGCTCCTTTGGTAATTCATGATATGTCTTTGCAAGAACCAAATGGCCTACATGTACATGTCTTTTGCTTATATTTGGTATGAAATGACCTTGGGTGACACAAATTCAGATTTGTGAAAATGGGATCACAGAATCAAATAAGGGCAGAGTAAGGGACATATCTCTCCATAGTAATTCTTAAAACGTGTTTGCAAGAATTAGTTGGCTTATTTAGCATGGAATGTTCTTGTTTGATTGGAATTCAGATTGGTTAAAATGGGGTCAAGTAAGGCCCAAGCGAAAGACTGTTTCCCTTCATAATAATTCTTAATATGCTTCCTTCACCAGAACCATCAGGTCTATTTTACTGATAATTAGTATGAAGGGTTGTTTGGTGACTGGGAGGCAAGTTTATTCAGATTGGGTCACCAGGTTAAAACGGGCAGGACCAGGGATATAACTATTTGTCTCTGCAGTAATTCTTAAAATTTCTTCTCTAGAGGTTGGACTATTTAGCTTACATATAGTATGGAAGGTCCTTTGGTGACTGAGATACATATTTGTTAAAATGAGGTCAACCTGTCAAGAAATGACGGGGCTATGGGGACTTAACACTTCTGTGTCTAATAAAATCATTAAAATATAAAATTCTTTAAAACATCTACCTTGGAACTACCTGACTGATTAATCTGACAGACATATATGGTGTTTTTGGGTCCATGGATATTTGGGCTTCAAACATGTCTAAATAGTTTCATAAAAAGGCACTTGTGAGATTGGAAATTTCCAACAATTGAGAAAGTTGGAGATGTTGGTTGTGAAATTCCAACTTAAGACTAGGGAGTCTGGAGCCCGGTCGGGAGTGGTCATGAGCTGGAGAGGGGGGGGGGGGGGTGATCAGTAGTGTACAGTTGGTAATTTGAAAGGAGATATTCACCGATCTAAATACATGAAGCCTCTCTATCCACATATCCTGTATAGATCTACTTCTTTTAAAGTGATTATGAAAAGTTCTGACTGTTATGGTCTCCAGAGTCCTAGTCTTATCAGTCTTTGCAGTCTGGTGAGCGACCCCACAGTCTTTGACTGTCTTGTTGTTAGTTAAAGACCCACTTAATTTTTGAGTCACCGATTATTATGCCCCCGATCTCCGATGGAGATTTGGGGGTATATAGTGGAGCCCACAGTCCGTCCGTCCTTCCGTCCATACGAACGTTTCAACTCATAACTTTGGTTTCGCTAACTCAATTCAGTTGATCTTTGGTATGCTAATAGACCAGCCGGGGGGACAAGATTTCCCGATAACTGCATTTTCTGCTACTTTTTTTGGTTTCCAGATGATAACTTGATTTTGGATTGTTTATTTGCAAAACCCGTTTTTTTGTGTATTACCAATATCGCAATACAGGTCACGGTAAAATTTCGGTTCAATCGGATAATTTTTGTGAGAGTTTTGACCCTTTTTCGACTTAAAAAATTCCGGTTTTTTTTTTTAGAAAATTCAGTTTTCCTTCTATTTTTGTGGCACCAGACCAAATTTGAAGCTAATATAGAACAACATGTGGCATTTTTATAGCGCTTAACCAGAAAGTTTCTCTGATTGTACAGTCGGGGGCGTTACCTCCGCCCAGCGGTGCACTTGTTTTTTTTAATAGTGACTTGATATACAGTTTTAAATATAATTAAGATAATATAGTTCATCACCGTTTGAAACATCTGTGTCTCATAAGAGCCCATAGAGAAATAGAAAACAGGTGAAATCATAGAATGATTACCCTGTTTCGTCTCGCAGAATGCAACAGAATTCAAACCAAAGATGAATTTTCAATGGAAGGGGAATAACTCTATCTTTAAGATAGAGTTATTCCCCCTCCATTGAAAATAATACACTTTTTACTACAATTTTGATAACAAAAACATGTTAACTCAACAAAAACAACATGTTCACAGTTTATTACACCGGATAAGAAGATGATACAATGTTTTTGAGCTTCCTCTTTCAAATGGTATATAATATGGCATATATTTTATATAATGTGGTCTGGGGGTTCGAAAATTAAGTGGCCTTTAAACATTTTTATTGCCAAATAATATATGTGACAATAAAGATAGGGGCACAAGTGCTGGCCACTTAGGCTTGCCCTGCTCGGATACAAATCTGCGGCAGTATACAGTAATGCCATAAATAATCAACTCCTTAACCACAGCAGAATTATGGATAACTTTTCAGATTTAGTCGGAAATATGGCTTGTTGCCATTCATCAGAAAGCTCTCAGTGAGAACTTTCCGAACAATAGAAAGAAATAAAACATTAATAAGTGTGGACATATATACAGTAGATCAGAAACATGAAGAACAATTTGCTATGCGTTATGCATGTTGTTTTTGTTGAGGTACCGAGGTGTGTTCTGTGCTTAATTTTTATCCAGACTACTGTAAAGTCTCAATGGAAGGGGAATAACTCTATCTCTTAGTTTGAATTATGATGCATTCTGGGCTGACAATGGGGGGAATGACTCTGAGAATATCTATCACTTTGTGGACACTCCTGGGCCACAGCTGTTCCATATTCTGGTGGAATATATATATTTTTGGTTCCTCTTCCAAATGTCTTGGACCAAACCAGCTAAGGAAATCGGTTGGGATATAGACAGAATACAACGAGCATCTTAATCGAGACTCTTTTATCGAATGAGTTGCGGATGGCGCAAGGATATATTTTGCAAGAGCGCCTTCCACAACAAGTTCGATAAAAGATTAGAAATTATGATGCAAGTTGTGTTCTGTATTTATTCTACACCGTTCAGTCAGATAAGTTCAATCCATGAATGTCACCTTCATTGTTACTATAGCTACCTTTATTGTGATTTCAGTCTGACAAATAACCAGTCATTATGGGGCGATCACCTGAAGTGGATGATCGACGTAATGTACGTCATCTTTCTTGGCGACAACGTCAACAAGAATAGTTCCGGCTTGTATTCCACTAGAGGTATACACTAATATGTATTCAATGGCTGGGATTTGAATACATGTGACTCACGTCAATGGGTGTGGAATAACACTGGTTTAGTCCAAGACCATCCGTATACTGTTTTATAGCGGACTTAAAGTGTTCTCGACCCACTCACCTAAGACTACCAATAACTGTAAATATGTTGACAGTAACTGGTGTGCTACGACATCTCCGCAACCTGCACATCTTCCCTGGTTTTACCTAGTTTATCTCTTCCCCAAGTTTTTCTTCCCTTGACATGCAGAGGCCAGTTAGTCTCATTTTATCATTCAATATGACCATGTGACTTATCAGTGGTGATAAGGAAGCATGGTGTCTTCAGCAGAAGCATTATAGCTCAGAATTTTGTTTGTTTTCAAAATAAATTACCCAGTTTATCCACAGCCCCCCCCCCCCCCCCACCCCTGAATGTTTTATCTCAACATCAAATGGCCAGTTACTCATTTTATCATTCAACATGTCTATGCGATCATGAAAACTATCATTGGTGAAGATGCACAGGGGGAGGAAAGATAAACTGTTACACAGGTTTATTTTGATAGAAAACATGATATTTGTTCTGAACGCGTCATTTGACCTCGTGAAGTAATGTCATATGGTGAATAAAAACAGAGTACACTTGTTCGTCGATAGAAAGAAATTCCCAGTAATTTGTAAATTAGAAATTACATAAACATCGCGAGATGTCCAGTGTAAGAGTTAATGTTTAACTAATAAGTAATATGGGCACACTTTGTAAAACCTGATAATAGTGAATGAAGCGATTACACAGGTTCCTCTTTTTGCAGTAGGTGGCTTAATTCCCATATCTGGGTTTCAGCCTGTAGACGTTAAATTTATTTTCATGGTGTGAATAATAAACGGGCCAATAATTATGATTGTTGCTCTGTCAGATCATTTCGGGAATTATATAAGTTGTGAAGATGATAGTTTATCATATTTTATTTCGGGGAAACAAACAGTGATAAAATGGTAATATAGACACCTCAAGTAAACAGCACACCTTGGAAACAAACATGTAAAAAATTACTTTGCTTTGTGGTTTCGATACAACACCACACCCAAAACAATAGGCAAATTTTATGTGGAGGTTGAATGATTTTTTGGAATGTGCCCCAGAAGTAACATAGAATTAAAATGCCACCCCGTCAAAGTGTGCCCCGAAAGGTGGCTTCATTTGGAGCTGGGGCTTTGTAGAATAACTGCGGTAAAAAATATCATACCGAACCTAAATTCGAACATGATCTGTGTTTTCATATGAGTAATCCATATGTCAAATTTTAAAACAAACATAACTAACTAAAGCTATCACCCGTAAACCAAATGTAATCTTCAAATTATAAGTCAACAAGGACCATAACTCCAGTAAAAATTGGCAGACGGAACCCCAATTTGAACTTGATATGTATTTTCATATGAGTGATCCATACACCAAATTTGAAAACAATCAGATATCAAAAATTAAAGTTATCACACGGAAACCAAAATAATCGGCAAATTCAAAGTTGACTTGAACTGTATTTTCATGTGAGTAGTCAAAATTTGTTAATAGTAACCACTTGATTTTAGAGTTATCCATCTTACAACTGCAATTTGTCCGTTTTATGCATGTGATTCTGGAAAAGATCTGGTCCACAAACAATAGAAACAGCAAATTTCAAACATCGATATCTAATCACTCTGAGCTTTGATGGGTGGGTTCCTCGACTCGATTCAAATAATTTTTACCCCCGAAGCCAAAGAAATAGTAATTTAGGAGCGTCTGATCGGATTGAGTACCTTTAATATTGATTATATTTTTAATATTGTCGGGTCTAAAAGCATGTTTTGTTTATCTAACGAACAATAGTGGTTACTGTTAACAGAGACGATAAATTTTATTCTGTAATTTTGTCACATATAAACGTTAATTAGACTCATTATCACTTTTAAAAATGGAATAAAACAATACAAACAATTAATCTGGGACATTTGATGTTTGGAACGTAGCTATGTTAACAGCCTAATGACCTCTATCGAAATATGGTATCGCCTGGATGGTCTGTTCTAAAACTGGAATAAGAAAGTTTCCCATATAATCATCTCATTTCATAATAAAATATTTGAAATAAAATCAATATTAATTGATAGAAGCGTTTCCAGACAGGGGCCTTCAGTTCATATTTATAATTTACACTCATGCAACTATTTCAAATTTGTTATTTAAAGAGATAATCCATCTTTAACGTGTAAGATGAGAGTGCTCTATAAATTACCATGAAACGCTCTGATATGTTAAAGATATAGAGCGTTCGTGAACTTGTATTCAGAATAATATATAGGTTACTGTAATGAAAATACAATTACCTTCTCAATGCCAGTGAAATGTCATAAATGATGTCAATTAAAAGCACATTTTTTGTAATAGAAATATAGACCACTGTCTTGTAATAAAGAATCTAAATGTTTTTATGTTATCTGGACGCACTATGAATGCGGACACTGAGTGCATTCAATGCAATTTTGTAGTGCATTGAAAACAGCATACCCAAGGTTAGACCTAATAATGCGGCATAATCTATACGTAATTCAACATAAAATTTAGATTATACTAGTAATACATTATTATGACCACAGGATGTCACTCTTTCTGATGTTTAGTTGTTGGGATTTGACAGGTTTGACATACAGAAATATGGCTTGTTGCCATTCATCGGAAAGCTCTCAGTGAGAGCTTTCCGATGAATGGCAACAAGCCATATTTCCGACTAAATCCTGAAAAGTTACCCATAATTCTGCTGTGGTTGAGGAGTCGATTATTTAGAGCATTACTGTAATTGTACAATTAATTTATTACAAATGGATTGATTTTCAATATTTCATATATTCTAATATTGAACTTATAAGCTGAAGTTATTAATCAGAATTTCTGCATAAAAATGCAAGGAACACATCCGTGTGAACAGTTTACCACAGTCAATGGATTGTGTAAAATGCATCAGTTCGTCCGAATTCTGCTTTACGAAATGCCTAGAGTTAGAAAAATGTACCGGTTTCATTCAGTATCTAACAAATGAATGTCTTGTCCATTAATCCCGTTTATCTTTCATTATGTGATTCAACATGACTCACTAAAAAAGCTTTCCTAGAAAATCCTCGTCCACATGTTTCACATGTGTACATTTTTTTCCCAGTGTGTGTAAATTCATGTTTCTTCATATTTGCCTTGTCATAAAAGCGCCACCCGCACACCGAACAAGCGTATGGCTTATAATCTGAATGAATGACAGAATGTCTTTCACGGTCAATTTTGCGGAGGAATGTCTTGTGGCAAACAGAACAATTGAATGTCTTTTGTCTATCATGGATGATCATGTGAAGCTTGAGGTTACCCTTTGTTGAATATGATTTACCACAAATGGAACAAATCACAGACGTATCTGTTACATGAATATCAAGATGTGCTTTGTAGCTATCCTTCTGCACAGATTTTCCACAAATATGACAAACTTCCCGTGGACGAGGTTCACTTGAGTGCTCAAAAATATGACGATCCACTCCACTTTTTGACTTGAATGGCTTTTCACATATATGACATTTAAATGACTTCGCTGTTGAGTGTGTTCTCACATGATAGGACAAATTCCTGAACAGTTTGAACTGGACACCACAGAAATGACACAAGAAGGGTGTTTCGCCCATGTGAATTGCAGCAATGTGCCTTTTCAAATGACACTTATGGTGAAATGCTTTTTGACAATCTCCACAAACAAAGCGTTTTTCCTCATGTGTTAGTCTGTGCTGGTGCAACCCGGAAGGTGATGAGTATAATTTTGTGCAGATGGGGCACTCATAGATTCCATAACTTTCCTCGAATGAATTCAGATTATCTTGCCAATCACTTTCTGGACAACTTTCATATTGTTGACTATCTAAAGAAGTTTTTGTCTGGTTTGGTAGCATATTGTTGCAACTACTTGAGTCAACATCTCCACCAACTGGTCCTACAATAGAAAATAATATATGATTGTCAAAGATAATCCGAATTTATAACACTCCTACATTACTATTTCTTTGGCTTCGGGGGTAAAATATATATGATTCGAGTCGAGGAATCCACCCGTCAAAGCTCAGTGATCAGATATTGATTTTTGAAATTTTTTATTTTCCAAGATATGTAATTTTTGGCGGCCTGGCAAATATGAGTCTCTAACCAAATTGCGGAATAAGATGGATAACTCTAAATTCAAATAGCTTTGGGTGTTAGATATTTGACAATCCGGCCAAATTTTGTTGAACAAAATGTTGATAAATAACACTTTTGGGACAATTTTATACTATAGCTGACAGTGGTTAGAATTATTTTTTGGCAATTAATCAATTCTGATAACTGAAGCGGCATTTCAATAAATGTTTTTGTTTTAATCTGATGATATGGTGACCATCGAATCAGAATGAGTACCTTTAAAGGTACTCAATCCGATCAGATGTCCCCCATATCATCAAGTTCCAACCATGGGCATAGCCAGCATTTTTAAAAGGCGGGTTCGAATATTAACTTGAGGGGCACAGGACCGAGGTGAAAAGCTCCGACCGCGGGGTGTCCCTTTTAAATTGAACCCATCGAGCGCGAATCTGGAGCATATTTGACGATTGTTTGTGTAATATTTGCATGTATATTAGAGAGGTAATAATGTTTTGGATTTGATCTATCGATTATGTGACAGTGTTTGTCTTCATACATGATCAAGTTTTATGCTCTAATGATTTCTCCATATATGGGACCATGACCGCGTGTAGTACCGACTCGGATAATAAAGAATTATGATAAAACCCAACCATCCCCAGATATAATCGGCGTATTATATCCCTTTGCGATCTTATGAAGTTATGTATAGGCCTGCACTCAAAATTGTTATCTTATTGGCTGAAGTGGGCTATTTCATATATGGAATTGAACGACAGTTACTCACTCATTGCATATAGCCCATTATCGTTAGATCTATTATGCACGTAGAGCATGATATGTAAAGCTTGGAATCTCGTGCGTATTTATTTTCCTATACAATATACATGAACAAACTGTATATGACTTATTCTATATACATGTAATCTATAACCCTGACCTATTGCATGCCGACTGGAATTTTTAACAAAGTTGGGGGAAGACCCGCAAATCTCCGTCACCACGTCCCGCCAATGGACACTCGGGATATTGAACCCTCGGAGTGTCGCACCTTCGGATTATCGTTCTATTATCGGACTATTGAACCCTTGGACCAATGAACCCTTTGACTATTGAACCATGGGAGTGGCTCGGACTAGCGCGCTGTACCCCGGCATGTAGTCAAACCATCGGACTGACGTGCTGTTCTCACCCTGGGGCTATATCGGACCTTATCGAAAAGTTACTGGGCATATACAGTTCCACACAACAAGGTTTTAATTGACATCCCACCCACCAACTAATAGTATGCTCCTTTTTGGTTGATAGGAGTGGGACTTCAACTAAAACCCTGTTTTTGGGGGAACTTCATGTCCAGAAACTGTGCTCAAATCCTCGCAATGCACGCATCGTTCTCGATATACTACGTGGCCACACGGGAACACAACTTGACACCCAAAAATGTACCCTATATATACATGTATATGTAGTGTTTGCATACACTGCGTCTATTCGTTCATAATTGCCAATGAATGTGAAAACAAATTTGACATGCACGTACTAGTATATAGCATAACTTTAATTGAAACTGAACACAATGCTGTCCACTTTAGACTAGTAACGTCATATGCCGACATGCCATGGGACTATATTGATTTGATTAACATTAAAATCAAGTTTCACCCCGGCGTATATGTGGATTTCACTGAAACATTATACGGACCTCAATTTAATGTGAAATAATCCATTATAGGCCGATCATGCTTTTGCCGACTGCTTAAGTGCCCTCGTCGCATGACTTCCAGGGTTCGACAGTTAGTTGGCTCGGGCAACTTCGGGGGGCATGCATTAACTCAACAAACCCCCGAAGTTGCCCCACCCAACGACCTGTCGAACCCTGGAAGTCAGGCCACGAGGGCACCTCTGTCTTCAAGGGCGGGTTCGTCCGAACCCATCGAACCCTAGCTGGCTACGCCCATGGTTCCAACCAACAAGTTGCAACAACATTTCTTCAAAATATGCTTTAGTTATCAGAATCGATTAATTACAACAAAATAATGCTAACCACTGTCAACTATGGTACCAGTATATAATTTCCCAAAACATGTTATTTATCAACATGTTGTTCAATGAAATTTTGCAGGATTATCAAATATCTGACACACAAAGTCACCTGATTTTAGAGTTATCCATCTTCATTCGCAATTTAGTCTGAGAATGTTGGTTTAATTGACAATATTTGCCAGGAAGTAAAAAGTACATATCTCGGGGAAATAACAGATTAAATTTTTTTATATCTGATCGCTCTGAGTTTAAGTGGAATCCTCGACTTGAATCAAATATTTTTGGCCTCCCATATAAGAAATCCCCATATAAGAAATCCCCATTCAAAATTGGTCACTTGAGTCTTGACCTCCCTCTTAATAAACCATAATGCCCTCCAAAATAATGTTATTGGTATATTAATTGTAGCTGCATTTTCACTTTTCCGAGAACTGGTTAGTCTTTCGAAAATTTTGGATAACAATTTAAGGACTTTGCTTTTGCTAACCCAATTTCCCCCAAATTTGATGGAGTCGAAAAAAGGTTTATGTCCACTTTTGTTAGTAATCACAGTAACCAAACACATGAATGCAACATTTTAAGAGTATTATTCATGGTGGAATATGTTAGAAATACTAAATGTGAAATTTATAGAGGTTAATTTTAAAAATCTATTTTTTCGAACCCTAAATCAATAAACACAAATTTAAGTCCATTATATCAAAGAAAAAAATATGGCAATGTCTACTGAACACTGAAGAATGATGAACAATAAAATAATATTCATATTTATCAAGCATTCTTTGATAAAATTACTAAGAACCAATTGTTTACAAATAATTGAGTACCGGTAAGTTACCTGACAACGCTTGTAGTGAGGTGGCAGTTAAATGTTAATATCTGTGGACAGTGGTGTGTTGTGAATCTCTTGACAAAAGAACTGTATAATCCCCAATCTGGTGTACCCAATAGCCTAGAAACTAGGTCACCAATCAGCCCGAGTCAGGATAAAGTACTCTCATAGTTCAGCACTGGCTCATGGTCATAATCCCAGCAGGCTTGAGTGAACATTATCTTGACCCATCAAATTCAGTTCCCAAATAGCTTTGCTGAGCAATGAAATCTACCATTTGTAAACAACTGCTTCCAAGCGAATTGAAGAAATGTGAGTATATCTTTATTGTTCATCATTCTTCACAGTGTTCAGTACACATACCCATATCTTTTTGTTAGATATAATCTTTGTGTTTGTTGAATTTGGGTTCGAAAAAATTGATTTTAAAAACTTCTACAAATTTCACATTTTGAATTTCTAACATAATCTACCATGAATTATACTCTTAAAATGTTGCATCCATGGGTTTGGTTACTGTGATTACTAATAAAAGTGAACATAAACCTTTATTTTGGACTCCCAATAACTTTGGGGAAAATTGGGTTAGTAAAGTCCTTAATCAGGTCAGGGAGAACACAATATCGATGTTCTAAACCTCGATTTGTGTAAAAAACCTAGATCGAGGTTCGTCGAGACCATTGTGACCACTGGTCAAAACATGCACCCATGATATACGGGGAAACACTCTAAACCAAATATGATACTAATGGAAGTAATATAGTGTAAGTGGTAAATGTGGAGTATTTCATTTTACACATATGGGAGGGCAATCTCACATTTAATAATTAATTGTGCTTAACTTAAGCGCAATCAAGCACAATTAATTATTAAATGTGAATTTCGCCTCCCATAAGTGTACTAGTAAGTGAAATACTCCACACTATATCACCAGTGGTCATATGGTCTTGAAAAACCTTGATCTAGGTTTTTTACACAAATCGAGGTTTAGTACATCAATTTTGGGTTCTCCCTGACCTGTTAAAGGTACTCAATCCGATAAAACTCCTCTCAATTACTATTTCAATGGCTTCGGGGGTCAAAAATATTTGATTCGAGTCGAGGAATTAAGTCACCCATCAAAGCTCAGATTTGTTAGATATCGATTTTAGAAATCTATTATTTTTCATTATCGGGAATTCTTTCTGGCCCAGAAGACAGTCAAAATTTCGTTATTATTACCACTTGATTATAGAGTTATCCATCCTTGTCTGTTTGAATAGAGTTTTGGCGTAAAATCTCGAGCAGGTTACCAAATTGATGGCAGTTATTAGTACTCATCTCGAGCAATTAACAAATTTCAAAAATCAATATCTAATAACTCTGAGCTTTATTTGATATAATCAAATATTTTTTACCCCCAAAGCCAAAGAAATAGTAATATAGGACCCTCTGATCGGATTGTTGTTGTTGGAATCTGTTGAGATGGGGACCCTCTTTACGGATTGAGTACCTTTAAGGTTTAACCAAACCAGTCCAATATGGCCTCCAGGGATATGTTTTTCAAATTTTAAAATTGGTAGAAAAGTATCAAAAACGTCACAAAATTAAAAGAAAACAACAATCAATGTATCATATGTAGTTAACAACACTATACTGGTAGCAGATTAAAAATATATAGCACATACTTACCAACCACACTCTTGACTTCGTGCGCACATACAGACAAAACAGTCAACTAATTTCCTTAAAAGAAAGTACAACAGGATTCAGGAGAACTCCATAAGAATCGCTTTGTTGAGAAACCACATTTTATAATAACAAAACCTATTTAATTAAAATTTTCCAAAGCCAGGGTATGTGTAATTGTTGCTCAACTTCACCAGAAAGCAAACAGCTGGATTTGACTGTGACTGTACTAGTGCAAGATCAGATTCCCTCAGCAAGCCAGCTTATAATTTAACATGGCCAGCCTGGTCTAAATCCCAATCAGGATTAATCAAGAGATTACTCAATGAATTCCCACCAGCAAATTTACAATGGATACAGTCATTGCCAAATATACTGATGTGTGATATCTGGGGGTACTGCGTTATGCAGTAGGTCCCTAGATTTGCGTAGGTCTCCGTAGGTCACTCAATTCGCGTAGGTCCCCACAGTAATGCAATATATAGTAGGTCTACATGATTTATTGACTGATAAAATGGATTGATACCACTAAATGATCATGTTAGATGTTACTTTCCATATATTTTTTATAATTAATTTCCGAAATCTGATGGGTTTGTTTGCTTAGTGATACTTTGAGGATGAAGCCTAACTAAAATTACGTGATTTCTGATCCGGAAAGTAAGAGGATTATCTCACTGGCTTCGTGGACAGATATTAATTGGAGGATAACTGATTGTATTTTTGCATTGATTTATGTGACTTTTGGAGCAAACAATAAGAAGATTATCAGATTTCTCGATTCATCAGTATAGGTGAGTGAGTTAGATAGGAGAATTTGATATTTTCATAGTTTATTGAATTCAAAACGTTTATAACATAATATGTAAATGACAGCACAAAACAATGAAGCACAAGCAAAGGTATAAAACATATATATATATATGTACATGTATAAAATAGCTGAAAAAGAATGGTGTTGTTTTTGACCCAATTGAACAGTAGAGGGAAATAATGAACTCAAGAGTTGAAAAATATTTATTCAAATTATAATTTTCATGGTACAATGTACACTTTCGTTTGGTCTGTCCTGGCTTCTTCCCTCCATTCGTCGCAGTTAAAACAATCCTCCGTCCGTCCGTTGTCTGTTGCAGTCTATCGTTTGTCGGTCTGATTTGTCTTAAGAATTTCTCAAAATGTCGTCGCCTAACTTCAGTCGATTTCTGGTTCCATATATCAGCTGCAACTTTAAATTTACGGAACTTCTCTATGAGTTTGAATTGTCCAAAACCGAAAATACTGCGTTCTAAGATTGTTTACAACTTAAATTAAATTCATATCAATACTGATCGAGAATACTAATTAAGTATACTCATAAATAATTCACAATAATAAAATGGGACAACGAATTAATATACGCAATATCTCATTTAAATATACACCACTATCGATCCGATGGAAACTTTAAATAATTAATTTATTGTTGTGAATTATTTATGAGTATACTTAATTAGTATTCTTGATTAATTTTTATTGAGGCTATATATATTTTATTAAAATGTTTACACAGCCCAAGTCAAGTATTACAATTGTGGTAGTAATATAGCAATACAGAACGCTATAATTTGTTAATTAGAATTAGAAACATTTTTATTCAGAAACAAAATGCGATGGATAAACACTTTTCCGTTCAAATTGTATATGGAGAAAGTTTTAATCCACTGTGTTTATGCCACGATTTTTACAATGCTATGGATAAACACTTTTCCGTTCAAATTGTATGAAGAATGTTTAATCCACTCTGCGAAGTTTAGTCAACAGTAGGCGCCTTTAATCAACAGGTGTTGATTAAATGTAAAATTTAAACAGATGGCTTTATTTATATAGTAAGATAGGCGATCGTGGTAGTTACATTTGTATACAAATAAAATGGCAAGTATAGCATTGAAATTTAATAAAATCATCGTAAACATTTGCCGTCGTAAAATGTATGTCTATAGAGACCGCACGGGTATCGTGGATCGGTAAGTCGCATATTGAATAATATTAATATGAATATGAGTTTGAAAGTCTCAGTGCTCAACATAAGTATCATGTCTTAGAATCACAAAATGTCACTCATCTATGAGTACTAACACTAGTTGATAATTAGTCACAACCCTATCACAACAGACATTGCCGAAATGAAGCTTCAAAGAAAACAGATCCTTTTCACAACAGTCAGATATTGCCAAAATGAATCTTCAAAGAGGACAGATCCTTTTCGCAAAGAAAACACCCAGTCTCGCAAACAATGTGATTAATGGTCACCCATGTAGTTGGGCTGTGTAAACTTACCATTCAGTTAAATAAGTTATGTTTAGTAACGTACTGATCACTTGTCAGTCGATAACTTTAAAAAAAATTAATCTTAACATAACTTAATTAACTGGATGGTAAATCTTATTTTTTTTTTCATCTAAGCTAAACAAAATATATAATTAGATATTTAATTTTTTAAAAACAACGCAATATCATATAATATGCTCACTTATTGATAATATTAGGCATTAATTATTCTATAAAGCATGCACCCCTCCATTACTACGGGGACCTAAATAAAATCAAAAATATATCCAGTAATCCTCTAATTAATATCTTATCCCGAAGCCAGTAAGATAATCCTCTTACTTTCCGGATCAGAAATCACGTAATTTTTGTTCTAAAGGCTTCATCCTCAAAGTATCACTAAGCAAAAAAATATATGCAAAGTAACATCTAACATGATCATTTAGTGGTATCAATCCATTTTATCAGTCAATAAATCATGTAGACCTACTATATATTGCATTACTGCGGGGACCTACGCGAATTGAGTGACCTACGGAGACCTACGCAAATCTAGGGACCTACTGCATAACGCGTCACCGATATCTGGTTGTGTCATTTCAAAATTTGATCACTCGCTTCAAAAACATGAGAATTAAATCATCTTATGTGCTGTAATATATGGATTTCTCAACAAAGCGTTCTTGACAGAGAACTCCCCAACCAGGATGCAGTTTTGTTTGTGGAAATTTCTCAACAACAGACCCTGTAAGTGTGCACAAAGTCAGATTTCAGTTCGGAAGAAAGTATCAACTATTTCCAATTTCTGTCACAGGTAAAGTGTTATTTACTACATATAATATACGACGTATAGTTGTTTTTAGCTTCTCATGTGAAGTTTGTGCCATTTTTTTATCCGTTTAAAAAATTACCCAAATTTGAAACGGAGTCCATATTGGGGTGCTTTGGTTAAGCCTTAAAGGGGTACTGTACGCCATTTTCAT
This sequence comes from Siphonodentalium dalli, assembly GCA_032622095.1. NCBI lineage: Eukaryota > Metazoa > Mollusca > Scaphopoda > Gadilida > Siphonodentaliidae > Siphonodentalium > Siphonodentalium dalli. The sequence goes on along the minus strand of CP136063.1, from coordinate 188,605,181 downwards.
TAAATTTCCGGTGACAACAACGATCTAATATCGATAATATATAGAAACATAAGTAATTTGAGTCGAAGATGTATTCTGTAAACGCTCAGGTTAATAGGCTATCTTAAAATTTAATAATTTAAAAGTTAATAATTTGATATAAATTGAATTTATGACTGGAGCCATAAAATGGCGTCAATTAAATTACGAATTACCGTAATCAAAAACAGTAATTGAGGGATACTGGATTTTAAACCGATCGCACACACGATCGCTTAAAATATTATGATGATACGGGGAGAACACTCAAGCCACTCACTGACTAGCGATGATACAATAACTTAAATGATTATATGGGACTAGTATGCATATAATAAAACTTTTATTTGATTCATTTGGTTGAAAACTTTACAAAAATTACTCGACAACGACAATTTGTATTTTTGCATTCCGGTAAATTTGTCATCCGTAACATGACTTCGTACTCAACATACTTTCAAATAATGGAAAAATTGTTACCTTATTCTCCGACTCGGAGACTATAGAAACCAACAACAACATTTGGCGTACATGAGTACCCCTTTAATACTAGTCACGGTGAATTACTGATTTAGCAATGTTAATAACATGGACATTGAATTCTCACGTCAAATCACATTTAGGTATAAATGATTACTAACGTTTCAATGCTCATAAGTGACTTTTATTGTGGATGTGTTTCTATTAAACGTGGACTTGTTCTAGCTGTTTGTTGACACATCGAATCGTACTTAAAAATAAAATAAATATATTAAAATAAAATATATGGTTTCTCTTATCGGGAACCTTGAAAGGGCGACGGCCATGGATGCGTGTTGACTGGTGGAATCGCACAAGCTCCATGCAGAGTTCAGTCTCCTTCGCAGGAATGACCCCTGTCCGTACCTATACTACACGTGATGTGAAGAAATCATATCGTGAGTTATACATGCCGATGTGATCATGTGACATGTTGGTACGAAACGCCCGTTCGATACTCAATGGAACCGAAATTTCAAGATGGGCTTTTAAGTACTCCGGATACGCACGGTATCTTGATTCTAAGCGATTGATTGATTGATTGGGGTTTATTGTCGCTTTAGCCACTAATGCCATATCACGACATTGCCAGTTTAGTGGTGGAGGAAATCCGCACACTTGCGACTAATCTAACAGTGATTTTGAACCCTTATCGCCAGCGCTGGAGGGCGAAACGGCTTGGAGTGGTACCCGGCCCTATACCGATTGAGCCACCGAGGCCCCCTGATTCTAAGCGAAGAAAAAGACGATTCCTGTTAAACTTTTCCGTTGTACCCGAAAGTAGGATGATTTCAGTTCCATAATTTTTATGTCATATTTTTTCCATGCGTTCGTTACAACTTTTTCTATCAGCGGTTCCGTCTTTGTCCTCTGTACGTTGTTGCCAAAAAGCCTGTACCATTTTGTTCCATCTGTTCAAAAAATATATACTACATGTAATCCGAGAGCCTGCTCGGCCCTGTTGGGTTCTATTTGCACAATATATATTTAGCGTACGAAAGGTTTGATGCCCCAGATTTGTTCCACCCCAGGAACGTTTAAAGAAATCCGATTTCATTTTCTTAAGTTCCGCATTCCTGACGTTTAGGGACCAGAGACATACGGTACCCCACAAAAATTACTTCTATTTGCACTTTTGAGTACAAATCTGACTTTTATATCAATAGTGCTCCAGCAATCACTAGTCACCCCAAAACCCCCAAAAATGACTTCTAGGCCTATATATATATTTGCACTTTCGAGTACAAAGCTGATTTTTTATATTAATAGTGCTCTAGTCATCACTGATCGATTATACTCAATTTCTGAAACGAAATTCCCTGGCGTTTTCATTTCGGAAGGGGTTTTTGAATGTACCGCGGTACCCCAAAAAAAATGAAAATTTACTTTTATTTGCATATACTGTCGAATACAAAGCCCAGTTTTGAGGTGAGCCCGGAATAAATTTATAATAGGCTGTTTTGGTGTCAATTCTGTAAATATACAAATCAACTGACCACAAACGTTCCGTTCCCTAATTAATTAAGTGCTAAATATGACAAAACAGCCCAAATTTCCGCGCATTTCAGGGAGGAAAACTCGCTATTTTGGGTAAAACTATATATAATATGAACAATGCAGAAAAACATGTAAGAAAATTAAAATTTAAACTTTAGTCATGGAATCAGGTCGGTCAACGTGCACACACCCCAGGATTAAATTTCGTTTATTTTTTTTGTAAGGATGTCTGCTCAAACTATTTCGACGTTAAAAGGTGACAGTGTATGTAACGGGCAATATGGCGGCCATTTCCGGGAGTATACCCCCACTCACTACATATATTTACAACAAAAAAAAAAACACTGTTCTTGTTTCCATGGTATATGCCTGTCATTTCATGCATAATTTGACTGGGGGGAAATCCAAAATGGAGAACAAATTGGCAACCTGAAGTAGTAAAAATACGGTAACTTTCACCATAGGTGCCAGTTGCGCCACCATATATGATGTCCAATTGATCGTAATCCGATAAAAGTAAGTCATAACCCGAGTTTTCAAAAATGACGACGAAAATGGCAATCGGAAGTCAACAATTAAAGTGTTTTTTTTTATTTCTAACTTTTAAACCAAATCTTCAAATATCGAATAAATATATAGCCGATAAGTAGTGGTATATATGCCGCCATACACGTTTCCAAAGCCACCAACTACGGTAGTTTCAGAAATCATTTAACTCTTTCGCTGCCATGGAATCTCGCATAAATGCGAGTAAAACCAGTCGCTGCCAATAGCGCATTTATACGAATTCGGGGGTGCATCTGGTATATAACTATAAGGGATGTAATTCTATTGTTTTGTTGCATTACGAAGGGGGTTCGTTATATTTGCCGGTGTGTGCTGACAATTCAGAAGAAAGGACAATCAAGGTCATGCTACTCCTGAAGTTATATGAGTACAATCCAAGCCACAATATACCGTTGACGAATTGACTTTTGGTGGAATGCGACAGATGAGTGAAAAACAAACGTCATACATGTTCCCATATGCACAAATACAATAGTTCTATGTACATCAGTAATACCAAACTATATTAGTGTAAAATATGCATATATATATATATATCTACCATAGTCATACTATAGTATAAATACTATGATAAACAAACTGCCGAAAAACATAAATTAAAGCAAATCCAAGATGGCCACAAAGGTCACGTGATCATGTGGCACATATGACATTGGATGGGTTCCCACGGCGGATGGTATTAGGTCGTTGCCAATATATACCCATATGTGAAGATTCAACTGAATACATCAACAATTACCGGATAGTTATTGCATTACCCATATATACATGAACTACTTGTTTATTTACATCCATAATACTTGGCACTGGGGCTTATGTCCACGTGGCAGGGTGGCAGCACAAGAGTTAATGAGTGTCCCAAAACCACATAACGAGTGTACCAAACAATATACTGAGTCACCTACCTAGTATCCAAAAACAATATGTGAGTATCCCAATTCATACGTTTGGTGCCCCAAATTCAAATATTGTCCCGAGTAAAACATCGTAAATAATCCAACCAACGAGTTTCTCAAACCACCAAGTAGTGCCCCAAACCATATGCAACTGGTTCCCAACCCACACAGATAGTCCCCAAGCCATGCATCTGGTGTCCTAGCCCACACAATAAGTGGCACAAGCCATCTAAATTCACCCGATTATTGTCGCAACCCTCCAACGATTGTTAAAACCACAGTGCATGGTAGTGTCCCAAACAATGCAACTGGTGTTCCAATCTACACATATTTTGTCCCAAACTAAAAAATGAGTGTCCCTATAACCATCCAACGAGTGCTCCAAATCATACAAAGAGTGTGTCAATCGATTCAATGATTGTCCCAAACCATCAAGTGAGTGTCCCAAAGCCATCCAGCGAGTGTTCGAAAGGAAAAGAGTGTCCAATATGCACCAAAACTATAATGTCACAGGCCATCCAAGGATAGTCCTATGTCATACACCAGGTGTCCCAAACCACCAACTGCCGTCTCAATCAATTCAATGACCCAATTAGTGAACCATTCAAGAAATTAGTGTCTCATTCAACCACTCGTGTGTCCCATATCAACATCTAGTGTCCAAAACCACCCAATTGGTGTCAAACCATCCAATGGGTGTCACAAACAATTAAGTAGTGCCCCATTCCATATGCACCTGATTCCCGACCCACACAGATAGTCCCCCAACCCATGCATCGGTGTCCTAACCCACACAATGAGTATCACAAGCCACCAAGGAGTGTCTCAATTCACCCAATTAGTGTCGTAACCCTGCACCGATTGTTCCAAACCACAGTGCATGGTAGTGCCCCAAACAATGCAACTGGTGTTCCAAACCAAATAGGTTTGTTCCAACCCATATAGGTTTTGTCCCAAACTACCAAAATTAGCGTCCCTAACCATCCAATGAGTGCGTCAAATCATACCAGTGGGTCAATCCATCCAATGGTTGTCCCAAACCACTCAATGAGTGTCCCAAACCATCCAGCGAGTGCTCGAAATGAACAGAGCGTCGAGTATGCACGCACTACCTCACAACTAGAGTCCCACGTCATCCGAGGAGAGTCCTCTTAGTTTGAATTTTGATGCATTCTGGGTTGACAAGGGGGGAAGTCTTGGAATGAATCTATCACATGGTGGACAGCTGCTTCGTATTCTGGTGGAAAATATATTTTTTTGGTTACTCTTCCAAATGGTATATAATATGGAATAATGTTATCTAGGCATTCGAAAATTAAGTGGGCCTTTAAGCTCAATTATTTGTGCTAAAGCTCAATTATTTGCGTTTTAATAAGCACAAATAATATAATTACGCTTAAGCACAAGTAAGCTATTAATGCTTAAGATCAATTATTATTATTTGCACTTATTCGCAAATGAGGAAATTAAAAACCTTTACCTAAAACACCCTGTTGATGTTGGAAAAGACCACCACAAAGTATCATGGGACATGGAAATTCAAACATGGGGAAGCATATTTTATTTTTGAGGGAAGATCCACATTTATGGGGAATGACATGTACGTATTTGAGCTTAAGCTCAAATATTTGAGCTTAAGCACAAATGTTTGTGCTTAAGCACTAATATTTGCATTTAAGCTAAAATAATTGTGCTTAAGCTGAAATATCAGTGCTTAAGTGCAAATGTTTAAGCGCAATGTTTTAACACTTTAGCATCCCGTACTCTTGGTCCCATACACTATCACGCACAAACATACCACTCGCACTATATCTCATGTCATACCCCATTAACATCCTATAAGCATTATTAAACAAGAAAACCATAGTCAGAAATGGTAACGCCACCAAGATCGTATTATTAGCCATAAATATAAATAATAATACAATTATTCTATAAACTAGCTTTCAAATTTTATGCGGGAAATTTGCGTACTTCCATATTTCAAGTTTTCCCGTTTCTCGTGGCATACATTACTTTCATCAAACTGTCTTCTTTATTACACAAGCTGATAGGCCCGACTTCACCCGGGCTGTTTCACATCTGCTTTCCGGTGAAAGGTGCGATTTGACCTTCAATTGACTATTTCGAAAGTCAAGGTCAGGTCAGGGTCATGATTTGTCCAGTCCAAAACACCCCCACCCGTAGAAAACTACCCATAGGTATCAAATTTCGTCGAAATCCGTCCGTTTTACCCAACTTGACCTTTAATTAACAATTTTGAAGGTCAAGGTAAGGTCAGAGTCATGATTTGACCCGTCCAAAACACCCCCCCCCCCGACAAAAGTACCCATAGGTATCAAATTTCGTCGAAATCTATCCGTTTTATCCGAGTTGACCTTTGATTGGCCATATTGAAGGTCAAGGTCAGGCCGAGGTCACGATTTGACCCGTTCAAAACTCTCCTCTGACCAAAGTAACCCTAGTATCAAATTTCGCCGAAATTTGTCCGTTTTACCCAAATTGACCTTGCATTGACAGTTTTAAAGGTCAAGGTCAGGTCGGGGTCACGATTTGACCCGTTCAAAACACTTCCCGGACACAAATACCCATAGGTATCAAATTACGTTGAAATCTATGGAAAGCCGAGGAGGACATGTTGGTTGCTAATTGCTAGATATACGACGCGGTATTTTGAAGGTGTTTCAAACTAGGAGATAGAAGTATTCTGCCTTTCAAATGGTGATGAATTATAGTAGTTTATTCAAATTTTATGGCATAAATTGTTATTAAAACCGTATATACTATAAAAAATTAATGACTCGAAAATTAAGTGGGCCTTTAAACAAAGTCACAATTGCATTTAGGCTCATCTCATACTCGTCCATTCAGCGATATTCTACTGCGCAGTTTGTTATAGCCTCCAGTATTTATTGAGCGTTATACCCCCAACTGTTATAATTCGCCTTTAGCAGGCGTACTCTTGCCTCAGATTATTGAGATATTAGGTCACACATAATCACATTAAATCGCATCGTAACATAGCAATTGTGTGGGCTCCTTGGCGTGAATATGTAATGAGAAATAAGGTCATACGTAATGACATTAAACTCAAGAAAACCCTCGAAAACAAAACAAAATCACATTTAATGTTTTACGTTATTTCCTTCATAAAAAGAATCTTCGTGATAATGAACCCTCTCGTTACTTTAGAATATAGAATTAACCTTAAAATAAAAAAAATCTTTGGAACACAGAACCTTCGGAATAACGAACCTTCGGATTGGTGAACCTTCGGAATAGCGAACATTCAGAGAAATTTCGGAATAGTGGACCTTCGGGATAGTGAACCTTCGGAATAGAGCCATGCCCCCCAATATTCATATTATATGCCCAGAGTTCAAAGGTATGGACCCATAAAATTCTAAACTTGGCCCTTAAAATAATGAACTCCAAATTGGAGCACACACAGAACACCACTTAAGTCAACTGAACCTATGTCATGTCCCAATGCGGGAGGGTCCATATATACCACAACATTCATAGTATATGCCAAGAATTCAAAGGTATGGGCCCACGTAATGACATAAAATCTCAAGAAAACCAGCGAAAACAAAACAAAATCACATTTAATGTTCTAAGTTAAGTTATTTCCTCCTGTATCTGTATCGGTGTGCGCGCATGATCAGTTCGGATGTGAGCGCACACTCCATATAAAGAATCTTTGTGAAAATGAACCCTCTCAAATTAGTCTCAATACTTTAAAATATAGAATTAACCTAAAAATAACAAAAACCTTCGGAATAGAGAACCTTCGGAATAGCGGACCTTCGGGATAGCAAACCTTCATAATAGAAGCATGTCCCCACAATTACACCGGTGACGTAAACACATGTGCCAATCTTAGTTGTACTCTCGTAATTATCGGTACGATGAAACGGTGACGGAATCTAACGAGGTTTGCCGAATGTACAATCACCCAGTGAATTATCGATCGCCCATGCGATACAAAAAAACCAAAAGCAATAAACACCACACTACGGTGGCGTAATAAAGCACAGAGTTTTCTGTTTATATTATATCTGCAGTAATCTGACCACATATTATAAAGTTATTATACAATGTTGTGTGCAGTATGTGTTTTTCTTGTATGAGTCCAGGTTGTGGTGATATAAAGTTATTATACAATGTTGTGTACAGTATGTGTTGTTCTTGTACGAGTCCAGGTTGTGGTGAAAAGTCATATTGGACGAGACACGCCAGTGTCGAGTCCAATATAACTTTTCACCACAACCTGGACGAGTACAAGAAAAACTCATACTGTACACAACATTGTATAATGACATTTTTATTATCCATCTGTATGTTTATCCAAATTTTGGAAATAAAACTTTTGTGGTTATTTTTGGTATTTGTCGGATCTTAATTCTCTATAAAAGCCTGTACCGTATATTGATCATCAGAAAGCATGATTTGGAAAAGTAAACACGGAAGTGAGAAAAAACTCAACGCGGAAGTGAAACGTCTGCTAAAATCCATCAATGTTGCGCGCGCATCACCATTTCACCGATTCATTTCGCAATAGAGTTAATTCGTGACGTCACGGAGTCCAATATGAAAAGTCATATTGTACAGTCGGGAGTCCAATATGACTTTCGGGAGTCCAATATGACTTTTTCCAGGACTATCACGTGGCGGCTTTTGCCCAATCGGAAATGGTGTTAGCTAAGGGATGGATAATAATTTATTTTCTGTAACGCTCCACGTTCATGCTAAACATAGATTTCTGGATTTTCCAAACGATAGCGGGTGTGCTAAAATAAAAGAAGCACACTCTCGTGTTGGGGGCGGAAATAGGCGAATGTCAAGCAACGAATCACAAGCGTGGATTAGGCTTAGATAGTCACGTGATACAAAATATTGCTGAATAACGACCTATATCGTATTACACCCCAATTGCACCCCCCCTTGAATCAGAATCAGACCAAATACATATTTTTGCATAATTCCATTTGCACCCCCCCCCCCCCCCTTGAATCAGATGCAGACCAAATACATGTTTTTGCATAATTCCATTTGCACCTCTGGTCTAATATCATATATTCAGATATTTTTACCTGAAAAATTGCATAAAATCTAACATCTAGCGGTCTAACTCCAGACAAATGCACACGGCTACGGACAAGAGACCAGGACACACCGGGCTGTTCATGGTTGTTCGGCCCGGGGTGAGAACATTTTGAAAACTATACAAGAAAATCTCGAATCCGATAAACTAGACTGGCATCAACTGAAGCGTTCCTATTTTCTTGTAAATTTCAATTGGGGGAGGGGTGCGTAAGAATTTTTTTGGGATTTACAGCTGGGAGTTACCGTTAAAATCTCGAGATTAATGGGGTCTTTACGTGGTGTTATATGATGCCGACAAGTTCATTTAATGTCAAAATTACGATTAGCCAATTCGGCTGGTTAAACAACACATGTGGCGGCCCACGTACGTCCGGAATTTTCCCGGTCTCCCGATCGGTCATGCAGTCCGCCTCTGCCCTCATGAATTTATGTGAGAAGAGTACCATCTTATTGGATACACGGCTGGTTAAACAACACATGTGGCGGCCCACGTCGGTTTAATTTGCGGCCGAAGTTGTGGTTGGGCGGCCCAACCACATATACCCCCCCCCCACCAAACCGTAAAAAAAACCCTCGGATTCTCGCTTGATAGAAAATCACGTGGAATCATAATTTTTCCGGCCTCCGGCCCATCGGGAAATTTCCCGGTCTCCCGATCGGCCAGTCCGCCTCTGTTACACCCCATCATTCCTTTTCAGATTTCTCAGGAGAATGGCAAACACGAACGGCAAGTCGCGCATGTCGGCAGTTTGCTACGGCTGCGGAAGTCTCGTTTCTAGATTGACTGATCATGCTAAAAGGTCATGTCATTACTATAAATCCAATCCAACTCGTTGGGAAACTGACTTTAAGAATTATCAAAATGATCGAAATCAGTTTCGGATGAATTCGTTCGCACTTTCAGCCCATGAGGTCATTAATCATTTCAGTGGTCAAATCAGAATGGTTGATGGGACGGCCCATGTCTCGTTAGCGGGAGTTATCAGGGCCTTCGCATCGGTTGGCCATCATCGGTTGTTTATGGACAGAGATAAAGTGTTGCCTCAAATGTCAGAAAACGACTTGTTGAGTTATGTAGAAAATTATATGGCTGAGCGTAATGTGAAAGTGACCACCAATCGACAGTACCGAATGTTCCAGTACAGATACCCTCACCCACATCACATGGCTCAGACAAAACGACACCACTGGGTGTGCCATTACATCACACACGCCTTCCGAGACCAGTCGGGATGTCAAGCACGGACAATGACCAACGAGAAACTGATCAACAACCGTCGACATCTGGTGTTGAAACTGGTAAAAAAAAAAAACTGTCTGAATCATCATACACAGATTCTGAATCATGCACAGATTCTGAATCATGCACAGAATCAAATTTGGAACGTTCTGGCGAAAGTCGCACATCACGATTAACAGAAACAGAAAAACGGGAACGACTACTCTACCCTGAGGGTTTCAAAATTCATTCCATAGTCAGATCCATTCGAGAACCGTGATCGGATCCATTCTGGATGTTTCCACAAAAAAATCTCAAATTATCCGGCAATGTCTTCAATACAAGCGAACAAAAATGCGGATGCGAGTAGCGGTGTCGCAGATGTCCTGATCAGAGATTTCCCAATCAGATGTGTCCCGATTACTGTTCCGAGTCAGAATACGCGCCATGTTCAGAAAAGACACCAAGGTATGTAAGAATTGGTGTGTTCAAAACTTGCCTTCTGAATTGCACGATTTGCCAAATTTTAGGGTCGAGATTTGGAAAAGTATGATGTGGAACAAATTTGGACATGAAATGGGCCTAGCTTTCAATGGGAACTTGGATACGAAAGACACAGTTTGGCAATAGAAAACATTGCAATGAAAAAACGTTGCCGTGAAAACATTGAGTAGTTAAAAAAAACTATTGTCTGAACATTCCCCACCAAGTATCAATTCGACAGCAGATGACCCTCAACTATCATACGGAATTTCTAACAGTCTAGGTGATATATTATATATACTAACTGGTGGTCATTTGTCATAATTGCTTTTTAAATAGTATATCATTTTGAACGACAACTGAAACATAAAAAAAACACACAAAAAGCATACAATCGAAATCACTCTGACCATTAGGGTACGTTCATACAATGGCAAGTTTGCACGGTATATGGTTTGCAGGCATTTCGTCGTAGAAAACGATATGATACCAGAACACGAGCAGCATGTATGCGTCTGCGGCCCCATTTCCATATGGGACCCCTTCTCCTATAGGTTTGTATGTCTATGGCCCCATAGTATGACAACGCCCCCTTTTCTATGCTTTGTATGGGTCCATAGTCTTACAAACTCCTCCTTTTTTTATTAATTATTATATATCGCTCCTCATTTTTCTCCTTCCCAAGCAATTTTATCTTCTGGAACAATCTAGAAATTTTTTTTTCTGGAACAATCTAGTAAAATATTTGTTTCTGGAAAATTCTAGAATTGTTTTTTCAACATTCTAGTAAAATCCATAATGTATTCGTGCAATAAAATTCATACTTGTATAAGGCCTCTTTAAAATTTATACCTGTAAAGCCCCAATGTTAATTTCACACACACGGTACACACATTGGCTCTCATGCTATCATAGCATCTATCTATTTACCGTTCTCCACGCGCTGAATTTAGGCAGTAAAACTCATTTATCAAATCTCATGGCTCTAAAACCCTTCGGCATCTTTAACTTTTATACCTTTCGATAACTAAAAAATCATTATTGATCTCACAGATTTATTAACTGCTATGTACCTGGTAGTAAACACATTCCACGAGGCACGCTTTCTCTTTAATAATAACACAGCATCATGGAATATATTCTATAATGGCTGGTTAGTCAATGCCAGATGTGCACTAAACACGCCAGCATCTATCTATTTACCGTTCACAATTTTATCTTCTGGAACAATCTAGTAAAATTCCTAAAAATATTCCTTCCCACGCAAATTATTCTTTCTGGAATAATCTGGAAATTTGTGTCTTCTACAACATTATAGTAAATCCATAATGTATTCGTTTAAGACACTTCATACTCGCATATGGCCCTTTAAACTAACAATGCTGAAGGCAGACGCACCTTTGTCTGTTAATTAACTTCTAAGCACGGGGCAACACAATGCACCTACTGCAGGGCACAGAGCTCTCAAGCTAATAACACAACATATAACCATTCTGGAACATTCTCCATACCGACAGGGATAAAGCGGTGAAACAGATTAATGAGATTATGCATACCACTAGGTGATAAAACATTTAAGCCTGCACTAATTTGAATAAAAAAACATTCAGGGGCCGGTATCATTTGCACATATTGGTTAGGAAAAATAAAATGCCTTTCTAGCTGCCTCTGAAACAATTAATAAAATTAAAATAATCTACAAAGTTCTCAGCACGTGGGAGACCATCTAGGTATTAAATACACATCTAACTCCAAGCAGCCAACATATGCTTACAGAGCATAACCCATGCAATTTAACTCTCACAAAAGTTATACGGCGAGCGGAATGAACCCTGAATACATACTGACTCCCCATTATGTATCCCTCCTAAAGGTCAACTGTTATGGTACAATTGATTAAATCATCACTAACATTAGTTAAGCTTTTTCTCTAAATACCCCTTTAATATCTGTAATCGAACTATTAGGAATCAATCAACGCCTTGCCAATAGATATTTGAACATTTCAAATAAAGTAAATCCTACACACAATTTCTCGAAGCTTCGTAATTAAACACATGTTTAAGTCATTTAATGCCACGATACGTCTGTCATTCAAATGCATGCTCCTAATGGCTTCTGCATCTGTGGAGACTGAGAGATAAACAAAATTAATGTTTCTGTAGAAATTAAGGTTTTCTAGTGTGTCAATACTTCAGATATGGTTCAAATAGCATACAAATCACCGCATTTTGGTCACATACCTTAAAGGTACACGTCATTTATGCATTTAAACCTAATTCCGCGTATACATCAATAAAAACGCTCTTTATTTTCCAAATAGTTTGAATGTACCTAGTTTTAACAAAGATTTATGCAATCTACATGCTTTCATTCATATAACATTTACGAAATGTATGTTAAACGACAACAACATTGTAACAGACTGGCCACTTACCTTCAATTTATAGGTCATATTAGCCTGTACATTTATGGGAGACACACATACATAATACAAAGCATTGGCACAGTGTTAGTGATGATAATAAGGTGTCATTACTTCAGAAATGGTTCATATAGCATACTATTGTACCCGTGGTCACGTACATTAAATGAACACGTCACTTAAGCATTTAAACCTAACTCAGTGTATCTATCAATAAAACGCTCTTTATTTTCAAATTTGTCTGAATTGTACTAAATTTACATTTAAAATCAAGCATTTAAACCTAATTCCGTCTATCCGTAAATAAAAAACGCTCTTTATTTTCAAAATTTGTCTTAATGTCCATCGTTTACTAAATTTATATTTAAAATTAAGCATTTAAACCTAATTCCGTCTATCCGTAAATAAAAAACGCTCTTTATTTTCAAAATTTGTCTTAATGTCCATCGTATACTAAATTTATATTTAAAATTAAGCATTTAAACATAATTCATCGTATCTATCAATAAAACGCTCTTTATTTTCAAAAACGTCCATAGTTTTAACAAAGATTTTGCAATCTACATGCTTTAATTCATATAAAATTACCCAGTGTGTGTTAGACAACAACATTATAACATATTGGCTTTCAAGTTACATATGCATGTACATTCGATGCACGAGGAAACATTGTAGGAAATGAAGGTATTGATGTGTCATTACTTTAGAAATTGTTCATACAATTGACCGTATTTTGATCACATACCTTAAAGGTACACGTCACTTTGTCTATAATCAGACAATACATTACACGTAGGGTTAAACATGTCCATCGTAGTAAGCTTATTTAATTCAGAAATGGTTCCAATAGCATACTATTGCACCCGTGGTCACATACCTTAAAGGAACACGTCACTTAGGCATTTAAACATAACTCAGTGTATCTATCAATAAAACGCTCTTTATTTTCAAAATTTGTCTTAATTGTACTAAATTTACATTTAAAATTAAGCATTTAAACCTAATTCCTTCTATCCGTGAATAAAACACACTCTTTATTTTCAAAATTTGTCTTAATGTCCATCGTTTACTAAATTTATATTTAAAATTAAGCATTTAAACATAATTCATCGTATCCATAAATAAAAAACGCTCTTTATTTTCAAAAACGTCCATAGTTTTAACAAAGATTTTTGCAATCTACATGCTTTCATTCATATAAAATTACCCAGTGTGTGTTAGACAACAACATTATAACATATTGGCTTTCAAGTTACATATGCATGTACATTCGATGCACGAGGCAACATTGTAGGAAATGAAGGTATTGATGTGTCATTACTTCAGAAATTGTTCATACAATTGACCGTATTTTGATCACATACCTTAAAGGTACACGTCACTTTTGTCTATAATCACACAAAACATTACACATAGGGTTCAACATGTCCACCGTAGTAAGCTTATTTACTTCAGAAATGGTTCCAATAACATAGTATTGTACCCGTGGTATCACATACCTTAAAGGTACACGTCACTTTTGTCTATAATCAGACAATACATTACACGTAGGGTTAAACATTTCCATCGTAGTAAGCTTATTTACTTCAGAAATGGTTCCAATAGCATAGTATTGTACCCGCGGGGTCACATACCTTAAAGGTACACGTCATTTGTGTCTATAATCAGACAATACATTACGCATAGGGTTCAACATGGTCACCGAAGCAAACTAATCCAAAAGCAACGAACACCCATTACTGAGTCCCGCTGTTACACACAACACAATTACTCGGGATTAAGGTCTTCTAGTAATGAGTTATGGTTGTATACTTTAGAAATGGTACCTATAGCATAATATTGTACCCCATTGATGCACATCACGTTTCGTGTGAATTACATGAGCAGGTAACTCAATTCTCTGCATTTCGAATGGAGTTGGGTATTTTTGTATATTATATACAGTGTTATTTAGCTTAGAAATGGTTGTTATTCTATATCAATATGCCAGTTTATGTCATAGACAAAATGCGTACTCATTCTTCACATAGACTAATATGTAAGCATTTGTATCATTTAGAATGTCAAAATATGGTCTAAGTCAGTCGTATTAGCTATATATGGCCACTTACCGTTCAAGTTATAAACCCATTAAAACTATGCTTCAAATGTAAATTATATGTAACTTGAATATGATCGGTCCCCAGGCCCTTTTTTAGGTCATAGGTTCTAACCGACCACCGTTCATACTCGAACGCGTGTGTATATGATAGCTATGGTAATGGTAGAGAAATCTAGAGAGCTACGTAGACCCACTGCCTACATCAATATATATATACGATATACATGCACTGGCCGCAATGGGTTCCCGTTACTAGCCTATAGACATGAAGTATTAAAGTTATACACCTTCATCAGCGCGCTCTTAATGAGTTTTGAATTGGCATATGGGTACGAATCCAAACCATTCCGATGTAATTTATCGGAATGCCAATCATAACCATCTGCACAGAGAAAGCTAGTAGGGACGATACACACTGTTTGCGTAATTGACTAGACACATTGAGGTAAAGAAGCACCACGATGTATCAAAGGTATATTTCAAGGATTTTTAATCGGCAACCAATATTGAATATATTTTTGTTGGGCATGGTCATATGCACCACTGTGTTTCATATAAAACAAAAAACTAGTGGGTGGTGAAATCACCGAAGGCCAATATTCCCGATGGTGAGCTATTTTTAGCATATGGGATACATTTATGACTAAATCGGTTATAGGAAATGAGGTAAATTGCACTTTATTATTTAAAAGGAATAACGCTATACAAGCTTAAACACACAAACCATGAGTTTTATCAACTTATTACGTATAGCATATTTGGAGTTTAGTTATGTTCATCAAACACCGGTAATTGACACCTCTGTCTGTATATTTTTGTTATTACGATTGGGTCCCGTGTTCACCCTTTTAGTTGTAAGCGAATAGTCTCCATAGCTCCAAATCGTTCCGAATGTCCAAACTAATTCACTATCTAATTCTGAAATAGGTTTAGTTGTGCTTACAATGTAATCCAAAACTAGTTGTTCATTGAACATCTTTTCAATCGTGAAAATAGGACCAGGTTCCCTCATAATAATGTAACCATAAATTGATGTAACTTCTTCGAATTCCAAACTATAGTCATTAAAAACCGTGCTACAGTATTCAGCGAAGCGGGCAAAGTTATCACCAATAAGTACACGAATCTCATATATGTCTTTTTTAGTAATACCACTAAATATCCAACACTCAGAAAACAGTTGATCCAAAGTATCCAGTAAGATATGTTTCAAATTCTGATCTCTCAATCAAAGCATTCAATCTCTTTCTACCATCATCAAAATGTCCTTCTAGAAGTTCCGTAATTATTAATTTACTCTCCCTTAAGAACCATGTATGTTGTAATTCTGTTTTCATGTCTCCATGTATCGTTGACGCGTTAACTAACTCCTTGTAAATTTTCTCAAGCATTTCTGTGGGTAATATTTCCTCCATAATTCCTAATTTACAAAACCATCTGTTTATTCGAGTAAATCCGCTAACTCACATGTCATTGGACATGAGTTCCTCATATAATTAACACAATCGGTTGTTCGTACCCATACCTAGTGAGCTTTTGATCTATAATAGCTATCGGTAAAGTATTTAGTTCTTATTATAATATTTATAACCAATCAAAATCCGTTGCTGAATTTAGCTATACGAGGACAAACGGAATGATAACATCCGTTCAACAACTTGGTATTCCAGTCATAGTCATAGTTCATTTCATATTATTACTCTAAAATCTCCATTACGTGGAGAAAATAAAGAGCCCATCTGATGTAAACTAGTATATAAGTACTTAGTGATTTATTTTTCATCAATTATATGTATTATTACTCCTATAAATATAGTCTGTTATACAGAGGATACATCGACCACGTGACGGTATCGTGTCACGAAAGGTCGACTGTGTTCAAAGTATATAAATGCGTGTCAGGTTTATGTATATGTCCCTGTTTCTTAAAGCAAATCCAGTACATATACGTGCGTTAAGACACGTGCAATTGCCACTAGTAAATCACGTATAAAAGCTCTTTACTGCATAGTTAAACTGATGAGTTTTCACACGCATTATATGTCTTTTTATGGACTATATACGTGGTATATGTCAGTATATAGACGAATGTAATGTAATCACGTGCGCGTATTAATTTCATATATTCTTCTCAAAACAACTCAGCACAACGCATCAATTCTGATGTCTATGGCGGTTCAAACAGTGTACACTTTCAGTGTTGTTACCGTTTAATGCATACCATACTCATTTATGCATAATAACGCGGGTCTACATCGTTG
Source organism: Siphonodentalium dalli (assembly GCA_032622095.1). Classification (NCBI taxonomy): domain Eukaryota; kingdom Metazoa; phylum Mollusca; class Scaphopoda; order Gadilida; family Siphonodentaliidae; genus Siphonodentalium; species Siphonodentalium dalli. The sequence goes on along the minus strand of CP136063.1, from coordinate 188,588,086 downwards.
CTATATACCTATATACGTCCATATTTCTTAAAGTATAGTATCTATACGTACATCATGGCGTATATTAAACCCCCTTTCACTGGTAAATCACGTATAAACGCTCTTTATTGTATAGTCAACTAACCATTTCTACATACACGCTGCTCTGTGGTGGTCTGTTGTGTCTTACCATTATACCATTATATGTAGAAGGTAATGTGGTCAAATATGTATAAGTCTGATTTTGTGTCAATGTGCCTGTTATTAATCTCATCAATTGGGTCGTTTATAAGTCGTCAAACATGATGATTTCTAATCATCTAATAGGTATTATAAAAAATGCCTACTTCACAAATATTTTGAGTGCATTTCAGTGTATGTTTCATGCTCTGTAAAAACGTGATTTGACCGCTAGTGATGTAGTGATATAACGTATTTTATAGTTGTCAAATACGTACTAAAAATATTGTCAATTTATGACTCATCTAATGAATTTTCCACACCTAGTGTCTACAATATGTTTATATATTGTGACTCATTACTACGATTGCAGTATGTCCACGTATGTCAGATATTACATAACCTTGATAACTATGTTTAGAAATACCTGGTATATGAGATCATATTGTAGCTGACAGAGACTGGAATGCGACTTGCATCTACCATCACGTGCGTTCGAATGAAGTTACATGTACGATATGAGCCATTATATGTGTCGATGAGGTGTTATATCAGTATATTCATGCAATATTCGTAAATGACAGCAACATATCTTTTCCCTCCCATTATCAAGCGATATTTTGTGGTTAGCTGACAAACATGGCATTTCGAATATATATAGCCTATTGGACACTTACTTCAAATGCTAAAATTGCCTCTTCAAAATAGTTAAAAGTACACATTTTTATTTCGAATTTCATTGTTTACGGTTAATTTCCTGTTATGAAATTGGTCCATTTATAAATGCTTAATACGCAGTTACAAAAAGCCCTAATTGACAAACATTTTAAGCGCTATTATGACTATATTTGACGAATAAAAAAAACGCCATTTGACGTAGTACAACAACGTGAAATGACTACTTTTTTAAACGCGAATTTGAAACAAAACTAATATACAAAAGAATTTTAAACAAAATAATGAGTTTGGTTGATGTATAGTTTGGTTGACAGCATTTTCACACACAGAAGCGTTATGATACAGTTTCACCACTCACACAGAAGCGATCTTATACGGTGTAGCGGTATGTTACAGAGTTATCGTTCTTTTCGAGGCTAAAAAAAAAGCGCAGGCCGGCCCCCTTCCTCTCCCCCGTTTTAAAAGGGGCGGGGTTAAGGGGAGCGATCGCGCGTCACGAAAAAATGTCATAGAAGAAAAGTATAAGGCAGAGGAAATGGATGGGGGAAACGACACAGTATGAGGGGTAATGGAGTGTGGGAAATGGGGATGGGATGATATGACCATGTATTAATTGGAGATGATAATGGATTAGGTAGTGTACACTGTTCATGGTTTTTAATATATGAATTAACATACAGTGAAGAGCTTAGGAGGCTAGGAAAAGCCACTCAATATAGGTTTATACATGTAGATGGTGCAAAAAGGGGAAGGAGATGGGGAGAGCGAGAGGCAAGAAATTGGGGGGAGAAGGGTATAATTTGGAGAAAACATTGAGGTGTAAGCCTTACTTTCCTAGGAAAACATTGGGACTGTTGTGGGTAGAACAGAGGTAAAATAAGAGTTGTATAAAATGGAAAAGGGAGACATGAAAGGTCCTTATGGGAAAAAGGGTAAAGGGGCAGTAGGAGAGTGTACAGAGGTGTATAGCGAAGAGTATAGGAGGCTAAGAAAAGCCACTCAATATAGGTTTATACATGTAGATGGTGCAAAAAGGGGAAGGAGATGGGGAGAGCGAGAGGCAAGAAATTGGGGGGAGAAGGGTATAATTTGGAGAAAACATTGAGGTGTAAGCCTTACTTTCCTAGGAAAACATTGGGACTGTTGTGGGTAGAACAGAGGTAAAATAAGAGTTGTATAAAATGGAAAAGGGAGACATGAAAGGTCCTTATGGGAAAAAGGGTAAAGGGGCAGGGGGAGAGTGTATAGAGGTGTATACCGAAGAGTATAGGAGGCTAAGAAAAGCCACTCAACAGAGGTTTATACATGTGTAAAAAGGGGAAGGCGATGGGGAGAGTGAGAGGCAAGTAAATGGGAGCAGAAGGGTATAATTTGGAGAAAACATTGAGTAGTAAGCATTACTTTCCTAGGAAAACATTGGGATTGTTGTGGGAAGAACAAAGTGTTTAGAGGTACAGAAGGTGAAGGTAAAAAAGAATGAAAGGTGGTTATGTGGAGAAAGGTAAATGGGGTATAGGGTAAAATGAATAGAGGTGTATAGCAGAGAGCTGGGGTGGGGAAACATGTACATAATTAAAGTAGATGAGATAAGAATAATCATTGAGTATATACCTAAATCATATGAAATGTGGGGGTTTTGCTTTGGAAGGAGAGGGGTAACCATGATTGCAGACAGTAATTATGGGTAAGAGCCGGCAAGGGGCTTAAATGGTATAGAAAATAAAATGGCACCAGGTAGAGGAAAGCAGAGGGAGTGAGAAAAAGGGCCATAGGGGTAAAAGTATAACTAAATCATATGAACTGGGGGGTGGAGAGGAGAAGAGATGGGTAAAAGGGGGCATATATATATATATATAATTTAGGTGTAAGCAGTTGGTCGAAAACATAGGGGATGTAACGCGACAAAAGAGTAAACATAAAGCAGAGAATGAATGGAAAGTATTACGTATATGTGTATGAACTTGGGGGTTTGTGTATTAAGGCTACATTAGTAAAAAGGAGAACAGTAGAACACATGCAAAATGGTGTAAACTTATAGGAAATGACAGGGACATAGGGCAAAGAACATGAATGATGCACAAAGTAGCATAAAGATGATGACTAAGAAGTTCGGTAGGGAGGGGGTTATATTGGGTAAGGGTAAAAGTAGAATTGTGGTAAATATGCAGAAGGGTTATGTGTAAAATGGGGTGACATTTTTTTTCGTGACGCGCGATCGCTCCCCTTAACCCCGCCCCCCTTTTAAAACGGGGGAGAGGGAGGGGGCCGGCCTGCGCTTTTGTTTTAGCCTCGAAAAGAACGATAACTCTGTAACATACCGCTACACCGTATAAGATCGCTTCTGTGTGAGTGGTGAAACTGTATCATAACGCTTCTGTGTGTGAAAATGCTGTCAACCAAACTATACATCAACCAAACTTATTATTTTAGTTTAAAATTCTTTTGTATATTAGTTTTGTTTCAAATTCGCGTTTAAAAAAGTAGTCATTTCACGTTAGAGCCCGAAGCCGCCATCGCACGCCGCCACCGCCAGCCATATTGGCCACAAGCCGCCGCCAGCCATATTATCTCTAACGCCAGCCATATTTAAAAATCTCCGCCGCCGTAATTGTAAATGGCTGAGCCGTATGCATGGGCTTATATGTCAAGCACAACTGTACTGTGAATCGCAAAGAACTAAACCACATTGCCTAATACTGGCATACTCCGCATATGGACATGGCATGGTTGTTATATTATCAGAACACCGGGCCCCTTAATGTGGAATAGACTATCCCAATGCATGCTTTCATATAACTGAATGGGCGCATCCATTCGGTATTGAAATGGTTAAAATATAAATTGTTTATATCGACACGACCCAGTCTCAGACATCGCTGGCATTTGTCAATATACATGTGTACACATAAGCATAGAAAATAGTTTGAAATATTATATATCATTACTATCGGGTTCATCATTCAATGGTGCATGCATATATCGCAAGATGCCAGTGATGATAGCAGTCTGAAGTCGACAGAAGTCCCAATGTAACTTATACCGATTAGATGGGAAACTACATAATATATCCATGCCAGTCCTTCGTGTATTTTCGCCATAATGGAAAAGCCCAACATCAAAAGATTACGTGTGGTCTGGAATTCTACGGGTTCACCACAAATGCTAAAACAAACGGGGTCTATAACCGGGGATTAGGAACATTTCGGAAACGAAAATACGCTGAATGATAACATCTCAGCCGGCTGAGCCGCCATATTTCATCAGCCACGAACGTCGCGATTGAGCCGGCTTAGCTAGCTAACCAGCCACGAAATCGGTTGAGCCAGCCGCGAAAACTATTTGTCGTGGCTTCGGGGTCTATTTCACGTTGTTGTACTACGTCAAATGGCGTTTTTTTTATTCGTCAAATATAGTCATAATAGCGCTTAAAATGTTTGTCAATTAGGGCTTTTTGTAACTGCGTATTAAGCATTTATAAAAGGACCAATTTCATAACAGGAAATTAACCGTAAACAATGAAATTCGAAATAAAAATGTGTACTTTTAACTATTTTGAAGAGGCAATTTTAGCATTTGAACTAAGTGTCCAATAGGCTATATATATTCGAAATGCCATGTTTGTCAGCTAGCCACAAAATCTCGCTTGATAATGGGAGGGAAAAGATATGTTGCTGTCATTTACGAATATTGCATGAATATACTGATATAACACCTCATCGACACATATAATGGCTCATATCGTACATGTAACTTCATTCGAACGCACGTGATGGTAGATGCAAGTCGCATTCCAGTCTCTGTCAGCTACAATATGATCTCATATACCAGGTATTTCTAAACATAGTTATCAAGGTTATGTAATATCTGACATACGTGGACATACTGCAATCGTAGTAATGAGTCACAATATATAAACATATTGTAGACACTAGGTGTGGAAAATTCATTAGATGAGTCATAAATTGACAATATTTTTAGTATGTATTTGACAACTATAAAATACGTTATTTCACTACATCACTAGCGGTCAAATCACGTTTTTACAGAGCACGAAACATACACTGAAATGCACTCAAAATATTTGTGAAGTAGGCATTTTTTTATAATACCTATTAGATGATTAGAAATCATCATGTTTGATGACTTATAAACGACCCAATTGATGAGATTAATAACAGGCACATTGACACAAAATCAGACTTATACATATTTGACCACATTACCTTCTACATATAATGGTATAATGGTAAGACACAACAGACCACCACAGAGCAGCGTGTATGTAGAAATAGTTAGTTGACTATACAATAAAGAGCGTTTATACGTGATTTACCAGTGAAAGGGGGTTTAATATACGCCATGATGTACGTATAGATACTATACTTTAAGAAATATGGACGTATATAGGTATATAGCAACGATGTAGACCCGCGTTATTATGCATAAATGAGTATGGTATGCATTAAACGGCAACAACACTGAAAGTGTACACTGTTTGAACCGCCATAGACATCAGAATTGATGCGTTGTGCTGAGTTGTTTTGAGAAGAATATATGAAATTAATACGCGCACGTGATTACATTACATTCGTCTATATACTGACATATACCACGTATATAGTCCATAAAAAGACATATAATGCGTGTGAAAACTCAACAGTTTAACTATGCAGTAAAGAGCTTTTATACGTGATTTACTAGTGGCAATTGCACGTGTCTTAACGCACGCATATGTACTGGATTTGCTTTAAGAAACAGGGACATATACATAAACCTGACACGCATTTATATACTTTGAACACAGTAGACCTTTCGTGACACGATACTGTCACGTGGTCGATGTATCATTGTATCCTCTGTATAACAGACTATATTTATAGGAGTAATAATACATATAATTGATGAAAAATAAATCACTAAGTACTTATATACTAGTTTACATCAGATGGGCTCGTTATTTTCTCCATGTAATGGAGATTTTAGAGTAATAATATGAAATGAACTATGACTATGACTGGAATACCAAGTTGTTGAACGGATGTTATCATTCCGTTTGTCCTCGTATAGCTAAATTCAGCAACGGATTTTGATTGGTTATAAATATTATAATAAGAACTAAATACTTTACCGATAGCTATTATAGATCAAAAGCTCACTAGGTATGGGTACGAACAACCGATTGTGTTAATTATATGAGGAACTCATGTCCAATGACATGTGAGTTAGCGGATTTACTCGAATAAACAGATGGTTTTGTAAATTAGGAATTATGGAGGAAATATTACCCACAGAAATGCTTGAGAAAATTTACAAGGAGTTAGTTAACGCGTCAACGATACATGGAGACATGAAAACAGAATTACAACATACATGGTTCTTAAGGGAGAGTAAATTAATAATTACGGAACTTCTAGAAGGAAATTTTGATGATGGTAGAAAGAGATTGAATGCTTTGATTGAGAGATCAGAATTTGAAACAGATATCTTACTGGATACTTTGGATCAACTGTTTTCTGAGTGTTGGATATTTAGTGGTATTACTAAAAAAGACATATATGAGATTCGTGTACTTATTGGTGATAATTTTGCCCGCTTCGCTGAATACCGTAGCACGGTTTTTAATGACTATAGTTTGGAATTCGAAGAAGTTACATCAATTTATGGTTACATTATTATGAGGGAACCTTGTCCTATTTTCACGATTGAAAAGATGTTCAATGAACAACTAGTTTTGGATTACATTGTAAGCACAACTAAACCTATTTCAGAATTAGATAGTGAATTAGTTTGGACATTCGGAACGATTTGGAGCTATGGAGACTATTCGCTTACAACTAAAAAGGGTGAACACGGGACCCAATCGTAATAACAAAAATATACAGACAGAGGTGTCAATTACCGGTGTTTGATGAACATAACTAAACTCCAAATATGCTACACGTAATAAGTTGATAAAACTCATGGTTTGTGTGTTTAAGCTTGTATAGCGTTATTCCTTTTAAATAATAAAGTGCAATTTACCTCATTTCCTATAACCGATTTAGTCATAAATGTATCCCATATGCTAAAAATAACTCACCATCGGGAATATTGGCCTTCGGTGATTTCACCACCCACTAGTTTTTTGTTTTATATGAAACACAGTGGTGCATATGACCATGCCTATCAAAAATATATTCAATATTGGTTGCCGATTAAAAATCCTTGAAATATACCTTTGATACATCAGGGTGCTTCTTTACCTCAATGTGTCTAGTAAATTACGCAAACAGTGTGTATCGTCCCTACTAGCTTTCTCTGTGCAGATGGTTATGATTGGCATTCCGATAAATTACATCGGAATGGTTTGGATTCGTACCCATATGCCAATTCAAAACTCATTAAGAGCGCGCTGATGAAGGTGTATAACTTTAATACTTCATGTCTATAGGCTAGTAACGGGAACCCATTGCGGCCAGTGCATGTATATCGTATATATATATATTGATGTAGGCAGTGGGTCTACGTAGCTCTCTAGATTTCTCTACCATTACCATAGCTATCATATACACACGCGTTCGAGTATGAACGATGGTCGGTTAGAACCTATGACCTAAAAAAGCGCCTGGGGACCGATCATATTCAAGTTACATATAATTTACATTTGAAGCATAGTTTTAATGGGTTTATAACTTGAACGGTAAGTGGCCATATATAGCTAATACGACTGACTTAGACCATATTTTGACATTCTAAATGATACAAATGCTTACATATTAGTCTATGTGAAGAATGAGTACGCATTTTGTCTATGACATAAACTGGCATATTGATATAGAATAACAACCATTTCTAAGCTAAATAACACTGTATATAATATACAAAAATACCCAACTCCATTCGAAATGCAGAGAATTGAGTTACCTGCTCATGTAATTCACACGAAACGTGATGTGCATCAATGGGGTACAATATTATGCTATAGGTACCATTTCTAAAGTATACAACCATAACTCATTACTAGAAGACCTTAATCCCGAGTAATTGTGTTGTGTGTAACAGCGGGACTCAGTAATGGGTGTTCGTTGCTTTTGGATTAGTTTGCTTCGGTGACCATGTTGAACCCTATGCGTAATGTATTGTCTGATTATAGACACAAATGACGTGTACCTTTAAGGTATGTGACCCCGCGGGTACAATACTATGCTATTGGAACCATTTCTGAAGTAAATAAGCTTACTACGATGGAAATGTTTAACCCTACGTGTAATGTATTGTCTGATTATAGACAAAAGTGACGTGTACCTTTAAGGTATGTGATACCACGGGTACAATACTATGTTATTGGAACCATTTCTGAAGTAAATAAGCTTACTACGGTGGACATGTTGAACCCTATGTGTAATGTTTTGTGTGATTATAGACAAAAGTGACGTGTACCTTTAAGGTATGTGATCAAAATACGGTCAATTGTATGAACAATTTCTGAAGTAATGACACATCAATACCTTCATTTCCTACAATGTTGCCTCGTGCATCGAATGTACATGCATATGTAACTTGAAAGCCAATATGTTATAATGTTGTTGTCTAACACACACTGGGTAATTTTATATGAATGAAAGCATGTAGATTGCAAAAATCTTTGTTAAAACTATGGACGTTTTTGAAAATAAAGAGCGTTTTTTATTTATGGATACGATGAATTATGTTTAAATGCTTAATTTTAAATATAAATTTAGTAAACGATGGACATTAAGACAAATTTTGAAAATAAAGAGTGTGTTTTATTCACGGATAGAAGGAATTAGGTTTAAATGCTTAATTTTAAATGTAAATTTAGTACAATTAAGACAAATTTTGAAAATAAAGAGCGTTTTATTGATAGATACACTGAGTTATGTTTAAATGCCTAAGTGACGTGTTCCTTTAAGGTATGTGACCACGGGTGCAATAGTATGCTATTGGAACCATTTCTGAAGTAAATAAGCTTACTACGATGGACATGTTTAACCCTATGTGTAATGTTTTGTGTGATTATAGACAAAAGTGACGTGTACCTTTAAGGTATGTGATCAAAATACGGTCAATTGTATGAACAATTTCTGAAGTAATGACACATCAATACCTTCATTTCCTACAATGTTGCCTCGTGCATCGAATGTACATGCATATGTAACTTGAAAGCCAATATGTTATAATGTTGTTGTCTAACACACACTGGGTAATTTTATATGAATTAAAGCATGTAGATTGCAAAATCTTTGTTAAAACTATGGACGTTTTTGAAAATAAAGAGCGTTTTATTGATACTATGAATTATGTTTAAATGCTTAATTTTAAATATAAATTTAGTATACGATGGACATTAAGACAAATTTTGAAAATAAAGAGCGTTTTTTATTTACGGATAGACGGAATTAGGTTTAAATGCTTAATTTTAAATATAAATTTAGTAAACGATGGACATTAAGACAAATTTTGAAAATAAAGAGCGTTTTTTATTTACGGATAGACGGAATTAGGTTTAAATGCTTGATTTTAAATGTAAATTTACAATTCAGACAAATTTGAAAATAAAGAGCGTTTTATTGATAGATACACTGAGTTAGGTTTAAATGCTTAAGTGACGTGTTCATTTAATGTACGTGACCACGGGCACAATAGTATGCTATATGAACCATTTCTGAAGTAATGACACCTTATTATCATCACTAACACTGTGCCAATGCTTTATATTATGTATGTGTGTCTCCCATAAATGTACAGGCTAATATGACCTATAAATTGAAGGTAAGTGGCCAGTCTGTTACAATGTTGTTGTCGTTTAACATACATTTCGTAAATTTTATATAAATGAAAGCATGTAGATTGCATAAATCTTTGTTAAAACTAGGTACATTCAAACTATTTGGAAAATAAAGAGCGTTTTTATTGATGTATACGCGGAATTAGGTTTAAATGCATAAATGACGTGTACCTTTAAGGTATGTGACAAAAATGCGGTGATTTGTATGCTATTTGAACCATATCTGAAGTAGTGACACACTAGAAAACCTTAATTTCTACAGAAACATTAATTTTGTTTATCTCTCAGTCTCCACAGATGCAGAAGCCATTAGGAGCATGCATTTGAATGACAGACGTATCGTGGCATTAAATGACTTAAACATGTGTTTAATTACGAAGCTTCAAGAAATTGTGTGTAGGATTTACTTTATTTGAAATGTTCAAATATCTATTGGCAAGGCGTTGATTGATTCCTAATAGTTCGATTACAGATATTAAAGGGGTATTTAGAGAAAAAGCTTAACTAATGTTAGTGATGATTTAATCAATTGTACCATAACAGTTGACCATTAGGAGGGATACATAATGGGGAGTCAGTATGTATTCAGGGTTCATTCCGCTCGCCGTATAACTTTTGTGAGAGTTAAATTGCATGGGTTATGCTCTGTAAGCATATGTTGGCTGCTTGGAGTTAGATGTGTATTTAATACCTAGATGGTCTCCCACGTGCTGAGAACTTTGTAGATTATTTAAATTTTATTAATTGTTTCAGAGGCAGCTAGAAAGGCATTTTATTTTTCCTAACCAATATGTGCAAATGATACCGGCCCCTGAATGTTTTTTTATTCAAATTAGTGCAGGCTTAAATGTTTTATCACCTAGTGGTATGCATAATCTCATTAATCTGTTTCACCGCTTTATCCCTGTCGGTATGGAGAATGTTCCAGAATGGTTATATGTTGTGTTATTAGCTTGAGAGCTCTGTGCCCTGCATTAGGTGCATTGTGTTGCCCCGTGCTTAGAAGTTAATTAACAGACAAAGGTGCGTCTGCCTTCAGCATTGTTAGTTTAAAGGGCCATATGCGAGTATGAAGTGTCTTAAACGAATACATTATGGATTTACTATAATGTTGTAGAAGACACAAATTTCCAGATTATTCCAGAAAGAATAATTTGCGTGGGAAGGAATATTTTTAGGAATTTTACTAGATTGTTCCAGAAGATAAAATTGTGAACGGTAAATAGATAGATGCTGGCGTGTTTAGTGCACATCTGGCATTGACTAACCAGCCATTATAGAATATATTCCATGATGCTGTGTTATTGTTAGAGAGAAAGCGTGCCTCGTGGAATGTGTTTACTACCAGGTACATAGCAGTTAATAAATCTGTGAGATCAATAATGTTTTTTAGTTATCGAAAGGTATAAAAGTTAAAGGGGCCGAAGGGTTTTAGAGCCATGAGATTTGATAAATGAGTTTTACTGCCTAAATTCAGCGCGTGGAGAACGGTAAATAGATAGATGCTATGATAGCGTGAGAGCCAATGTGTGTACTGTGTGTGTGAAATTAACATTGGGGCTTTACAGGTATAAATTTTAAAGAGGCCTTATACAAGTATGAATTTTATTACACGAATACATTATGGATTTTACTAGAATGTTGAAAAAACAATTCTAGAATTTTCCAGAAACAAATATCTTACTAGATTGTTCCAGAAAAAAAAAATTCTAGATTGTTCCAGAAGATAAAATTGCGTGGGAAGGAGAAAAAGGAGGAGCGATATATAATAATTAATAAAAAAAGGAGGAGTTTGTAAGACTATGGACCCATACAAAGCATAGAAAAGGGGGCGTTGCCATACTATGGGGCCATAGACATACAAACCTATAGGAGAAGGGGTCCCATATGGAAATGGGGCCGCAGACGCATACATGCTGCTAACACGAACGGAAGCATGCATATCAAATGCATCTGTGCCACAGCTATCTACTTGAGGAGTAAAATCTTTGTAGCGCCATCTGATGCTACCGGAATTTGCCTGTAAATAACATGCAATTATCTCGCAGGAATCAATCATACAGGTATTTGAATGCAAATGCCAGTAGCACCGTTACAAGTGGAACTACATAAATTTTACTTCTCATGTCGTTCGCTTTAGTAAAGATGCATGTTATGTTATATGCATGTTTCCATTCATATTCTGGCACCATGTGGTTTTCTATGACAAAATCGTTGCAATACATACCGTGCAAAGATGCCAGCGTATGAACGTACCATTAAGCCGCTGAGCTCCAAAACAAACAAAAAATATATAATAGAAAGCCAAAGAGAGATGGCTACTAATATAGGTTACACACATCTAATTATTTTCCATAGGCGACAGTGTTAACTAGAAGTCCCGCCGGCCATGGGTTAAGCCTATTTGAACTTCAAGTGGTCAATTTTCCCTTAGAACGCCATCCTCTGCACCAGTCTGTGACAACAAACGCGCCCTTTTCGGTATGTTATCTTGCATTTCCACAACTACCCCCATTTACTGCACAAAAATCAGCAGCATAAAAATACCCATACCCCTTCCATGCATAACTTCGGGACCCCACCAGACTCTTCATGGACATCTAAATATACATGATCGCCATTTTTACGTAGGCTATGATTTTCTGTTCCCGGTTAGGGAAATTTCCCTCAATCATTATCAACCAATCAACCAATCAACCAACCAATCAGCAGCCTGATTTTTTTTATGGTGACTCTAGTTTCCCCGACACAAATCCAAGAGACGTAACTCTATATAATTAGTTGCTTGTAACCTATACTCACCGGTGGTTTCTTTCCATGCGAGGACATTTGGCCATGGGTTATTGTTCGTGAGGAGAGATATCTGATTATTACGCAGACTGAATGGCTATGAACCTTAACCCTTTATGCAGCCCCAGACAAAGAGAACAATTTTGATGACTGACGGTCGTCTGCTTGCACATGTGTGAGGCTCCACATGGGACTGTTATATAGCTGAACTGACCATAGACCTTAGCTATAAAGACGTTAACCTGGTGTTACTGTTTAATAATGAGTAGTCATACATTTGAGTGTCACAGTAACATGATCTTCTGTTTGGCACATATCGTTTATTGAACCTTCTGTTGTATGCTTACATTTCCTTACATTTCCTTACATTTCCTTACATTTCATTCGAATGAATACTAGACATTCTCAAATATACTTTTATAACTTTATGGAAGAATCCATTAATATAAAAATGGTCAATATTCTGACATGTTAGTACCGAAGAGTCCTGTTTCCAAACTCAGATGTACCATGTACCGTTACCAACCAGAGTTTCGCAGTCAAAATATGGAGCTATATCTCTGACCATATGACACTTTCATGACCCATATATATATAGCCCCACACCAGAAGACACTCTGTAGTGCATACTTTCATCTGTTTGCGGCTCCGTTTGGGTTGACATTAAATTTATATATCGAATCGGTTATTAATTAATTTGAACGAAATTATATGCTTCATAATATAATATAATATCGCAGCTGCAAACTTGGGTGGCAAGTTTTATACATAACACGACTCAGGATCACTTCATCGACACTCTGTTGTCTACTACCAACGCGTCAGACTCTATTCTGGATAAAATGCGTACAAATGTATTTGACGAAATCAAAAACAAACCTAACACAACAGTTCTAGGTAGCACCGTCCTTAAGAGACGCATCAAATCTCCAAACAACCCAGACAGGAGTATCGCACACAAACTGGCTCGTGACATTTATAACATGCTTGCCCATCTTATCGATTAAACAGTCGATATATCTGAAATACTGAGTAAAGGCAAAATTCCACGCGGCCAGTCGCAGTCAGGCACTCCGACTGTTCCGGTGTCTCCAGAGATATCCACCGACATGAAATATGTTTTGTTGAACATAACTGAAATGAGAGCGGAAATTGTTCAACTTGAAGAGTCAAAATCGGAAATGTATTCTGTCATTAAGGAGGATATACCCGCTTTGAAAGGACAACTAACAAACATAAATAACAAAATGAACTTGTTGGAAAAAGATGTGAAAGAACTAAAGGATCAAGTTAACAAAAATAAATTAGCAGTAGAACGCATTGAACAAACAAAGAATGATAACTCTAAACAAAGAGGCTCAGATTTGAGAACTTTAAGAGATGACATAAAGGACGGAATGGATGAATTAAAGGTTGGCATGGATAAACTTCAACATAAATGTGACGAAACAATAACCAATATACATGAGAAAATAAAATCAAACAAAGGATCAATCGGTACCGTGAACGGTCTCCTTAGCGACATTCTCAGTCAGAAAAACAAATTCGAGAAGATGTTGAACAACAATACACTTTCCGAAGAGTGTGTATCCTTCATCAAATCAACAATGGTGGATTCTTCCAGGAGTTGCGCGACAAAATGAACAAATTTCAGACCAATCCACCCAGATATAATCAGGAGCACTGCCCAGACGATCAGACGCGCCCTGACTATAGCCGACCGCAAGAATGCAAATCTCCCCCGGAGACATCGCATCATGACGATTCCTCATACATAATCATCGACGACGCTGATTCGCCAAAAACCGATCGCGCTCCTGCAAACGATAGAATTCACCGTCAACACGATAAGGGTGATCGTAGTCAATTCGAACATCGCCGCCGATTCAGACGTCTTTCCTCCGGAAAATCTCGATACAGCTGTAATTATCCAATTACTACTGTGCGCTTGAAAGTGGAAACTCTGACACCTGAAGTAACTCAGGACCATGTGGAATACCATCTTCATACCAGCGATATATCGTTCTCAGTCGTGAGGATGTATGTGGACGGTCGTAACAAACCAGCATACGCCACCGTTAATGTTCTCTCGTCGGATCTGGACCGTGTCTTGGGTTATAATTTCTGGCCTAAAGGAGTCCACTGCAGGGAAATGTACTCCCAATACGACAGATCTTAACTCTAATCTCTTGCGTGGCTCGAACTAAGTAAAACCAACCTATAATGTTTAAGCTTCTCAGTTGGAATGTAACTGGTATTTTCAGCTCATCTTCATATCTAGTAAATTTGCTGTCGGATAATTCAGTCGACATTTGTGGCGTCAGTGAACACTGGCTGTGCAGTGCGAATGCAAGTTTCATGGACACCCTGTGTCCCAGCTATCGCGCGCACACCGTCTATGATCAAAGACAACGACAGCCAAATCAGAGAGGGAGAACCTCTGGTGGGGTCAGCATCTTATGGCACGAACGTCACGACTCTAAAATTTCAGTCATCGACCTTGAAGACGACCGCATAGCAGATATACAGCTCGAAATTAATCCAAATTCTTTCATGTACATATTTCAAGTATACTTACCTTCCTCAAACTCTCCAGTCGAACTATACGATGCATATATCAAGTCGTTGTACGATATCTTAGAATTTTACATACCTCTAGGTACTCCGATCCTGATGGGTGACTTCAATGGGACGTTGTCGAGAAGTGACGCTCGTAATAAGCGATTTCATGAATTGCTGGCACACTTCTCTTTAAAGTCTGTCATTGAAGTCCTCTGCGCCGACTCAAATATAACAACATTCGTACCTGCTGATGATTCTTCAGCCGGCTCTAACATCGACCATTTTCTTATCCGGTCATGCGATTTACACCATGTAATTAATGCTCAAATACTTGACGATGCTTCCCTTAATGTTTCCAATCATAGGCCTATCGAAATGTCTATAGAATTTGATCTCAACTATTCTCCGACAGACAGCTTCAGTCAGGCTCCAGAGAAATTCAAATGGAAGCTTTTAAATAACAACACCGATCTTCTTGAAAATTACCAGTCGAAACTGGAATCGTACCTTCCTCAGTTTCAAATTACCGATACATTCTTGTTGGATCAATATTACAACGATATAGTAAACGCGCTTCTGCGTTCATCCAGAGAAGTCATTCCCATATCAAAATTTCAAAGGTACCTGCAGCCTTTCTGGGACGATGAACTTCGTGCCCTGCATAAAACAATGGACGAATTACGAGTCCTCTGGATTCAAGATGGCCGACCAAGAGGCAACTTATTTCCTTCCTAAGTAAACTATAAAGATGCAAAACGTAACTTCCGTTCTGTTCACCGTAGAAAATCCAGTAAATTTTTGCGCGATAAGCATTCCGATCTTGACAATCTAGCCAAACTTGACATAGCAACATTCTACCGCTTACTGAAAAATAACAGAAAAAGTCACAACCGTTCTCTCCCGTTCTTCAAACATAACGACACCATTCTCAGAGGTAGAACAGAGATAGTCAGCGCATGGGCTGAATATTATAAATCAATCCTTACTGAGTCAACTGATCCGTTATATGATGAAGACAACTATAACTTTGTAAATAATTTCATCAATAACACCACCGGTCACTCATCCTCAAGCTCATGTGATGTACTTATTACACACCCTGTAACCGCATGTGAACTCAGTAAATTACTCAACAGATTAGATAGGAACAAAGCACATGGATAAGACTCAATTTCCTATGAGCACATAATTTTCGGTGGTGAAGCGTTGCTCAATTGCCTCGCACATTTATTCTCATATATGTTTGAATACTCACATGTACCTCTTGCAGCGAAACGGGGCGTCATGGTATCTCTTTACAAGGGTGGACGAAAACCTAAAGACAGCTTTGATAGCTATAGAACAATTACCATATTACCTGCCATCTACAAGCTATTTGAGAGAGTGGTATCTCTTAGATTGGAAACGTATATGCCATCTTAAATCGCCGTCCATCCGTTACAGCACGGTTTCGAAAAAGGAATCAGTTGCACCATGACATCCTGTTTTGTGCAAGAATGTATTAGTTACGCCAGGGAACAACACAATAAGCTTTACTCATGTCTATTGGACGTGCGTAAAGCTTTCGACTGTGTATGGATAAATGGCCTCTTGTACAAATTATTTCACAGAGGATTACAAGGCAAAACATGGCTCATCATACGAGATTTATTATCTGGCATAAAATGTTGTATCCGCAGCGACGGAACATATTCCGACTGGTTCTCCTTGTCCCAAGGAACCAGACAAGGATCAATATTATCACCTCTGTGGTACAAAATATACGCAGACGATCTCCTCCATATTATTGAAAAATCAAAATTGGGCCTTCGTATCCACTCACTGAATTGTTCATCTCCCACCCAAGCCGATGGTATGATGCTTCTCTCTCTATCCCGCCCAGGTCTTATTGGCTTATATGAATTATGCATTGAATACAGTAATAAATGGCGCTTCAGTTATAATTCATCGAAAACCGTCATAATGGTTTTCAATGAATCAAAACAAGAAGCCGATAAATGTGCAAGATCATGGCCATTTGGATCATCCTTTCTCGGAGAAGTTGACTCCTGTACTCACCTGGGAATTCTGCTTTCCAAATCCTATTTCAATAACAAATTTGTCGATGCTATATGCACAAAATTAAGGGGGGCATATTTCGGCCTCTCCGATGTTGGCCTATACCCTGGTGGTATCTCTCCGCAAAGTTCATACAAACTTTACAGAACAATAGTAATCCCTTCAGGGCTGTATGGCAGTGAACTTCTCTGGAACCTAAACACAACACAAATAGATAAGCTTGAGAAGGCCCACAGAGTTTGCATCAAGCATATGCAAGGTTTTCCGACGAGGACCCGAACAGTTATTGCACAAGGCTGTCTAGGCGGTTCCTCGCTAGAATCGTGGATCGATCGTCGGAAACTCTCAATGCTTGGCGCTTTCTGTGGGCCAAATCACGAGAAAGCATCAAAACAGTTATTCCTACGACGTTTGTATGATTTCATATCTGGTCTGTCAACGGATGAAACATCTTTTATACATGACATATGGTGCATTCTATGCAATTATAATATGGAGCATCACCTTATTGAATATGCTAATTCCAATGAATTTCCATCGCCCGTGGTGTGGAAACGCTTGGTAAGGACAGCTGTAAAGGAGTTCGATGAACTTGACTGGTATAATCGTATCTCCGGTGACTCCTCCTTAACAGCTTTCCGTACCATTCACCCCACGCTACGAACGATCGGTATATGGAAACTATGCTCACAATTTCCGGAGGAAAAATTTATATTCCTCTTGATCGGTCGCATAATCGCACATACAGCTTTCGGACAAAATGATACATGCAAACATTGTTTAGCGACCTACTCATGCGTAGTACAACATATCTTGTTAGATTGCCCGTCATTGCTACATATTCGGAATGACATGTGGTACCACATCATTGACAATTATGGCATTGACTGTTTCCTCTACGTAGACCAAATACCCCGTTTGCAGCTACTGTCTGCCCTTCTGGGATCGCCACCTGGAGATCTCGCTCTACTCTCAGATAACCACTCTAATCGTTAGGACATCTGCATTTATGTGGAAACGGTTTCATTTTGATAATGGTTAACTAAAGTGATCAGCGCTCTTTCGGAGTAGAATAGCGTTAATTTTCTATTAATTCATTTACTGTTATTTGGTAAATAATCTCTGTCACATGCAGCATTGGCCAATTCAGTACCATGCATCCCTCCGCCAAATATGTATATATTTAAAATTACCCATATTTCCTACATGTATACACTGCATGTTTACAGTTTACGTACTATACACTTCACATAGCATCACTAAGCTCACTTCAACGGACATCCATGAATCTTAGTATTCTCCCGGATGCATGATCACACAAACCATACCCATGTGTATTCTCCCGGATGCATGATCACACAAGCCATACCCATGTGTAATTGTATCTGTGTATACATATGTAGGCGTAAGAATATATATATATGTATACATGTGTATAGGTGTATATATACATATGCATGTGTATATATATGTATATTCATGCCATATAACTTTCGCAATTATCCAAACTTTGGAGTTATCTCGCTTGCACTTCAGATAACCGTCTTTACAAAGCATAACCTTTCTTTAACACAGCATAAAACGTCCCGCTTCAGCTCAATGCGAATTATTCCATACCCTTTATTTCATCATACAGCCATGTTCCATATATGCCTTGGTGTATATTTAATCAGATATACATGCACATATAAACGTGCATATATAGGTACATGACCGTTACATATGTATTCATTACGCCACCTAGTGTGGTGTTTCTAGCATTTGGTTTTTTTATATCGCATGGAGTACAGGGCGAATGTATTCTTGGAGATTGTTTGTACCTTACTCAATCGTACCGATATAATCACGTAGATGCCGAAATTGTAAAGTTAACGCCAGCGGTGTATAATACGTTTATGAAAATATGATAAATCCTATCGATAGAGTCAGGACAGGCTCAAATTGTAAACTTAAAGTCACCGGTGTAATAATATGTTGTTGAAAATATAAATAATCTGATAGCCTGAAAATATTGTATAACCTATTGGGAGCCCATAATAAATGGGAATAACCTATTGGGAGCCCCTGCATGTAGTGAACTGAATTGTGGGTATTTTATGGAGATTGTTTGTACCTTACTGAATCGTACCGATATAATCACGTAGATGCCGAAGTTGTAAAGTTAACGCCACTGGTGTATAATATGTTTATGATAAATCGTATCGATAGAGTGAGGACAGGCTCAAATTGTAAACTTAAAGTCGAAAATATAAACAATCTGATAGCCTGAAAATATTGTATAACCTGTTGGGAGCCCCTGGTGTAGTGAACTGAATTATGGGTAATTTTAATTGGAGTGCGCATGTCTGTTTTTTTTGTAGTAACGGCCATCTTTTATTTTCTGTAATTATGGTAAGAGTTGTGAGTGACTGAGAGTCTCAAGTTAGTTTATTTACAGTTGTGTTCCGAGTATTTTTTGTAGTCAAATATTAATGAAATACGCTTTGTTTATATATACTAATTTGCTTATTTATAGAAACGTGTAATATTAATTTGAAAGTTATTTCGATAGACTATTTGTTTTTAGTTGAAGATAAAACAAATTTGGAAAACAAATATTATAACCCATTGTGAGCCTCGTGAAGTGTATTGTGGGTATTTTAATATAATTGCGCATGCGCAGTCTATATGCGTTCTTTTGGGGAAATTCGCTATTTTGGTTAAGTGAAACAATGGTATGAGTTCAATGTTTGTTTGTATATAAGAAAGTATATTGAATTTTGGAGGCCGACAATTGTATCTATTTGAAGATTAAAAGTTGCTTGTGTGTATTTAGCTGTGCATGGTTCGTTAATTAGGCCAGCCTATTGTCATATTAGAACGTCTCCAATAACATACAACCTCTCTGCAGTTAACATTGTGAATTTGGCAACAGTCCAAGCAGGCCCTCTAATGGAGCACTGTGAATTTGGCAACAGTCCAAGACACGTGGGGTATAATAACCTGTGGCCAACTTGATCTCCAGAATGTTTTTAAGTGGAAGGGACAGTGTAGTGGGGTGGGGGTGGAAGTTAGATTTTGAGTGTGTATGATTCACAACTTTTGTAAAAAAAAGTTAATGCACATGTAGTTGGAAATTTCATACATTATTACACTACAACATAAAGGTTAAAATACATGGTTACCATTGCCTGGTATCCCAACTAGTAATTATTGTCCCCATTATGATGGGGACGGGGATCGAATGATGGAGGTATTTTGAGGGGGTGGGAGTCACAACTGTTATAAAGAATTTTAACAGTTGGAAATTTCATACATGATTACACTAACTTTTTGTCCCCATTTATTTTACTGCTGTCTTGTTACGCCACCGTAGTGTGGTGTTTATTGCTTTTGGTTTTTTTGTATCGCATGGGCGATCGATAATTCACTGGGTGATTGTACATTCGGCAAACCTCGTCAGATTCCGTCACCGTTTCATCGTACCGATAATTACGAGAGTACAACTAAGATTGGCACATGTGTTTACGTCACCGGTGTAATTGTGGGGACATGCTTCTATTATGAAGGTTTGCTATCCCGAAGGTCCGCTATTCCGAAGGTTCTCTATTCCGAAGGTTTTTGTTATTTTTAGGTTAATTCTATATTTTAAAGTATTGAGACTAATTTGAGAGGGTTCATTTTCACAAAGATTCTTTATATGGAGTGTGCGCTCACATCCGAACTGATCATGCGCGCACACCGATACAGATACAGGAGGAAATAACTTAACTTAGAACATTAAATGTGATTTTGTTTTGTTTTCGCTGGTTTTCTTGAGATTTTATGTCATTACGTGGGCCCATACCTTTGAATTCTTGGCATATACTATGAATGTTGTGGTATATATGGACCCTCCCGCATTGGGACATGACATAGGTTCAGTTGACTTAAGTGGTGTTCTGTGTGTGCTCCAATTTGGAGTTCATTATTTTAAGGGCCAAGTTTAGAATTTTATGGGTCCATACCTTTGAACTCTGGGCATATAATATGAATATTGGGGGGCATGGCTCTATTCCGAAGGTTCACTATCCCGAAGGTCCACTATTCCGAAATTTCTCTGAATGTTCGCTATTCCGAAGGTTCACCAATCCGAAGGTTCGTTATTCCGAAGGTTCTGTGTTCCAAAGATTTTTTTTATTTTAAGGTTAATTCTATATTCTAAAGTAACGAGAGGGTTCATTATCACGAAGATTCTTTTTATGAAGGAAATAACGTAAAACATTAAATGTGATTTTGTTTTGTTTTCGAGGGTTTTCTTGAGTTTAATGTCATTACGTATGACCTTATTTCTCATTACATATTCACGCCAAGGAGCCCACACAATTGCTATGTTACGATGCGATTTAATGTGATTATGTGTGACCTAATATCTCAATAATCTGAGGCAAGAGTACGCCTGCTAAAGGCGAATTATAACAGTTGGGGGTATAACGCTCAATAAATACTGGAGGCTATAACAAACTGCGCAGTAGAATATCGCTGAATGGACGAGTATGAGATGAGCCTAAATGCAATTGTGACTTTGTTTAAAGGCCCACTTAATTTTCGAGTCATTAATTTTTTATAGTATATACGGTTTTAATAACAATTTATGCCATAAAATTTGAATAAACTACTATAATTCATCACCATTTGAAAGGCAGAATACTTCTATCTCCTAGTTTGAAACACCTTCAAAATACCGCGTCGTATATCTAGCAATTAGCAACCAACATGTCCTCCTCGGCTTTCCATAGATTTCAACGTAATTTGATACCTATGGGTATTTGTGTCCGGGAAGTGTTTTGAACGGGTCAAATCGTGACCCCGACCTGACCTTGACCTTTAAAACTGTCAATGCAAGGTCAATTTGGGTAAAACGGAAAATTTCGGCGAAATTTGATACTAGGGATACTTTGGTCTGAGGAGAGTTTTGAACGTGTCAAATCGTGACCTCGGCCTGACCTTGACCTTCAATATGGCCAATCAAAGGTCAACTCGGATAAAACGGATAGATTTCGACGAAATTTGATACCTATGGGTACTTTTGTCGGGGGGGGGGGGTGTTTTGGACGGGTCAAATCATGACTCTGACCTTACCTTGACCTTCAAAATTGTTAATTAAAGGTCAAGTTGGGTAAAACGGACGGATTTCGACGAAATTTGATACCTATGGGTAGTTTTCTACGGGTGGGGGTGTTTAAATTTGGACTGGACAAATCATGACCCTGACCTGACCTTGACTTTCGAAATAGTCAATTGAAGGTCAAATCGCACCTTTCACCGGAAAGCAGATGTGAAACAGCCCGGGTGAAGTCGGGCCTATCAGCTTGTGTAATAAAGAAGACAGTTTGATGAAAGTAATGTATGCCACGGGAAAACTTGAAATATGGAAGTACGCAAATTTCCCGCATAAAATTTGAAAGCTAGTTTATAGAATAATTGTATTATTATTTATATTTATGGCTAATAATACGATCTTGGTGGCGTTACCATTTCTGACTATGGTTTTCTTGTTTGTTACTGTATTCCTGATATGGAAATAATAAAGAGCATTTATTACGCCACCTGTGGTGTATCTAGCTGCTGAGATTTTGATATTGCGTGGTGGACAGGGCGAATGCATTGTGGGGCTTTTATTTATAGAGTTGGAAATTCCGTTTATTTAAAAGTCGGAACTACGCGACCAGTAGGCCAAGTCCAGTAAAACGGTTCGTTATAGGTGCTGGTTGTTATTGTTATTTTAACGGAATTCTGAGTTGGTCATTCGCGAAACCAATATATTTTATATTCTATAATTAAAACCGTGGGTATATAATATATGATCCTCTTTATGGATATTGTAGGAAGGTAAATTTAGCTAAAGCGGTGGGATATCTTGCAAGACAACACATTTCGGTTTGCGCTATAACAGCTCAATGTTTTAAGGTGTTACACAACGTCTGATAAAAAGAGTTCTATCGGGAATATTCACACTATTTTTTCAGAGAACATGCATAGAGTAAACATAGTCCTATCGGACTATCGTAAAGTAGTTCCGTTTAATTCGGGATTAATTAACCCTCAGACTGCCGAAACTGCCGACAATAAATTCGCTTGTTCGTGTCCCCCGAAAATCAAACTTGCCTGTTTAGAGGTCCCATTTTCGTGGCTAATGGTGATAGAATCACAATTTTTCAGTCAAGTTCATGGATAAATTACATTACACTTAATCGGCTTATGTCCGCGGCCATAAACCTGCGTTTTGATAACAATTTATTTGAGACAAACTGTTGCGCGGGTATCAGTCGGCGCTTATCGGTTGAAGTTATTATGATCGTGCAGCCTGCGCGTGCAACAAGTGTTCAAATACAACAGAAGAAAAAAATACTATGTCAAATAAATAACGTCATCAATGGACAGACAAGTTTCATTTCCGCGGGACACGAAAAAGCGAATTTAATGTCGTCAGTTTCGGCAGTCTGAGGGGTTTAATTAATCTCCTTTACGATATCCCGATAGGACTATATTTACACTATGTTCTCTGAAAAAAAATGGTGTGAATATTCCCGATAGAACTATTTTTATCAGACGTTTTGTAACACATTAAAACATTGAGCAGTTAGCGCAATTTTCTGGAATTTCGGACTATTTCGTCTATAAAAATACGATGAGCAACTGAAAATGTTTTTCAACATTCTGGAAGGGGTAGATGTCCAGGTATATATGTTTAAAATTTCACGCATAAACTATGACAAATAACAAAGTTATAATTAGTTTTATAGGCCCACCATAAATCCCCTATAATAAACGCATGCCTCCGTAAGCACATGGCTTTGCTGTGGATGCTTTCGTTCCCAGCATGCATCATTCTCGCTATCTGTAAAATGTCTATGAACAATGGCTGTGCCACGCACTCTTAGCTTTGATCCGCATTTAGAAGCATTTTGGTGTGGCGAATGAGAAACCTGCAGTAATTTATAAGCCGTAGTTCATTGTAATAATTTGAAGAATTACTTATCTTAACGGAATTCTGAGGCGGTCCATTCATGTAACCAATATATTTTATATTATGATTTATATTTATGGCTAATAATACGATCTTGGTGGCGTTACCATTTCTGACTATGGTTTTCTTGTATATGTGTGTGTTGGTGTATGTATGTCTACGTGAATACATGTATATGAATATAAGCATATATATGTAAATGAACATTTATATATATATGTATATAACCGTGAATATATTCACGAGTTCTGGCGCGGCTGTGTACGTGCACTTGCGCTCTTGTGCGCATTTATATGTGTATACATGTATAGTTTCGTATATATATGTATATATGAGTATATACATGTGTATGTATATGTATGTGTGTATGTACATGTGTGTATGTGTGTGAGGGTGGGCGTGTATATGAGTGTGCGGATGTGTGATCGTGCCGGTGCTCGTGAGGGTATGCATACTTATATGCCCTCAAATATGTTCGTATTCATCTTTGTCAGTCAAATTATATAACCCTGTATATTGTACTCAATTTATTTATAATGTTTATATATATGCTCTTCATTATATGGAGGAATAAAGATATATATATTACCGTATAATATTACGTAGCCGTGACGGGGCGTAACATGGGATTTTTGCTCAGCATATTTCTGTTACACATAATTATTACAGCCGATGACTCCTACGTACTATACGGGATTTCGCAATCATACTGGTGAGATAACTGTATATTAATCGGAGGTCACTTGTTCGAAAACCAAACAAAAATATTGACAGTTAAACAAAAAAAAACAAAAACAAAAAAACACACAAAGAATTCTTCATATAAATCCTTGTCGTATCAATTTCACTAAAAGTACGGTTGCTGGTTAGCTCCAAGTAAATTTATTTATAAACTTGCAACTGCAAGTTATTATCTTGCATTTGCAAGTTATTTATCTTGATAGTAATTTGCAAGATAATAACTAGTAGCTGCAAGATAATAACTGGTAAGTGCAAGATAAATAACTTGCATGTTCAAGATAGCTAACGTGCACGTGCAAGATAGCTAACCTGCACGTGCAAGATAGCCAACTTGCACGTGCAAGATAATAAATTGCAAGTGCAGCGGGGAGGGGGGGGGGTAGTAACAAATTTGCAGGAAGGTATAGCGTTTTTTTTCAATCTGGCATTTTCGGGAACCCACCACCCCAAACCTGCAAACAATATAATTTTTAGTCCCAATTTGTTTACACCCACCCCCCAAATTTCACTAAAATTGGTCTAAAATCTCATAAAACTCTACTGATATCACTCATATGACTGGGAATGATCTCAATTAGTTCAAATAACAGTTTACCCTGTTTCAGAAGCTGTTTCAATTGAAAAAAAGTTTTATAAATTGCTGATCATCTGTAAACCTAGGTCATTGTGCAGAATACACAAAATTTCATAATTTCTAACTATTTCCTGATTAGTCTTATCAATCAGCCCATTATCTAACTTATTCCATACCACTTATGTTAGTCTACTGGAGCAACTTAGTTCTATTATACTAAACTAGCTGAAACAGGCTCCCTTTGGGAGCCTATATTCAGCATCGGAGATACCTGTGTCCCCCTTTGTTGGACATCGCACACATTTTGATCTTAGACAGACCCTTCAATTAGCGGCGGCCCCTTTGTGCGCTTCAAGCACGTTTGATCATTGAAACATTTTGATTTATATATATTGTTTTAATATACTTTTTTTTAAAGATTGAATTCATTGCTCAATTTAACAAAACCAATTTTATTTGATTTGTTTTTTAATTAAAATTTTTGAAAAACTAATACTATTATAATAGTCGGGGAGCAAATAAGGTCCACCTGCACCCCCCCCCCCCCCCCGATGATTACAAATAACCTTATTTTTATTGTTCCCTATGGTATCCAGATAAAGAATCCGGATTTCACCGAAAAATAAAGGTGGCCCTACTAGGTGCTAGAGCCATTTGAATCCAAGATGGCCGCCATTTCCTCTAATTCCGACCAGCTGTATTTAATCGTTGTAATAGATCGGTTGTTAGCAAAAGACACAGACAAAATGTATGCCATTTTGTTGGTATGATGTCCTTCTTCAAAATGACGGCAAATAATTTCGAAAACAATTCAAAATGGCCGCCGAAAAATGACTTCATATGCACGAAAATAGGAAATTTAATTAATATTTCTCCATATCTTCCATTTTTCTTCACATTAATCATTAGTAAATGGCAATGTTTTTGAGACAGTCATCAAGCGTGATATTATAGCGTCATTTTAAGATATTTGCCATTGACGAGAGTTCCGTAATAGATACAGAAAGAGGATTTGAAAAAGAGGGGTGAAATTTTCGATTGTTTTTGCAAGACGATTTTGATAGTCATTTTATCGACAAACCCCACAGGCTGTTAATAGAATGTCAACAACTATGTGCTTTATTTTATTGGACGGATGTTTTACTTGAATGGGAATGAAATTGGTGTAGAAAATTTCCAAAATGGCCGCCGAAAATATGAAAAATGGTAAATATTGCCCCAGAGGCGTTATTTCGCTAAAATCCGATTTGGATTCTGGATTCAGATTACAGATTTGTCCCCGTACGACTTGGTTCGGCAAAAGAACAGACCACAAATTTCCAGAATCAGTAAACGAACAGACCGTAATCCTAATTTCGTGGGAATCCGATAGGGATTCGGATTCCGATTACGGACTCAAATGTTCGTAATGTAAACAAACCGAGATTTCGCCACCTCAGAGTTTAAAAACACAATAAAACATAAGAATCCGTCTCTTGTGTACAAATTATTGCAGAATATAAACGATCTATATCAAAGAATTTTAAATGCGGAGACAAATTTGTTTTATTGAATGTAAACTGGGAGAATATTACTGATATTAGCCAAATAATAACGCTATTGATAGTAACGCTGGGGGAGCACTTCGGTTGATGGCGAAGAAATTGCAATTCATTGTTGATTGTCACTTTCATATGTCCATTTCATAATTCCATCCTTAAAATACCGCCCGAACGCATGTCGATTTCGAATTCGGCGGATACGTCACCATTGACCGAGTTCATATGCACCTGCATGGATATGTCTTCTGCTGTGTTCGTTATTATAATGTTTCTTCTTATTCAAGAAATAGTAGGATTATATGGTATCGATGGATTATCAGATACACGTATGTACTATCATCTAGTCTTAATGTTATAGCAATTTCATGTTTAACATGTTTTGTTTCGTTAAATGCAGTCGTTTTGCACAATAGTCTCTGTATAGACAACAGACACATGTTCTAGGGACGTGGCTAGAAGTTTCCTCAAATTTACGGCCAACTGCACCCCCCCCCCCCCTTGAACCAAACATCAATCTCACAGGTTCGCAGAATTCAATTTGCTCCCCTTGGAAATATCCAATCTGACAAACACTAAGATTGGAAAATTACCAACTTTTACTGGTTGAAAAAAATCAAACAATGAGAACAATGCCAACCTATATATGGTGTCAAATTAATGTCCAACTAATGTTGTGTCATGCATGAAATTTCCGACTGCTGGAATGTACCAAAGTTTAGTTTAGATATATTTATTTCAAATATATGTCAAATTTAGATAACACATGATATATAACACATACATTTGTTTATACATACAAAGGAATTGGGGGACAAGTACTGACTCACTTAAGGGTACCCCCTCTCCCAAATGTTATTACACTGAAAAAATAAATAATTAGTAATGGCAAAGCAACGTACATGACTACCAAAACAAGTTGAACATATATACAGATCACTGGACACCCCCTCTCCCGAGTTAGTCCTAAGTTTGTATATGTATTTATTTAAAATCGGGTTTGTTTGTTTGTTGCGTTTGTTGGCTTGTACGTATCATTATTTGAAACAGTTAGTCAAAATAATCCTGATTTTCCTCACGTATGAATGACTGCACAGCTTAGCAAATTGTACCAAAAATCGGGGTGGGGGTCGAGACACACAAGCAACCCCTGTCGTCACGTCCCTGTTCAACTGACAAGTTTCGTGTGTTCTTCACAACATCTTTGGAATTTGATTCAGGAGGCCTAGAGCTGTCATGTTTAGATATGCTTGCCAACATCAATAAACACACTTTAACTTGAAAAAAAAGATGCGATTAAGTCGGATTGGCAGCAAATTATGTGCCGTGTATATACACATAGACGAAAAGCATGATTTCACAACAAACATGCACTTTATAAATATAAGATACAAATGATACTTTTGTCAAATACATGAGCCATGTTTGACGCTGGGAGAGATTTTCGGAGACCACGTGGATTTCAAAATCTGACCTAGAATCCGAAATTAGCTCCGCCCCCCGTAATCGGCTTTGGATTCTCAATCCGGATTTTAGCGAAATTACGGCTCAGGGTGTTCTGCAATGGGTTACAAGTTGTGGCTGATATATAAAATTGGCTAATCTGTATTATATACATTGAATACTAACATGTCTGATGCACCATGGATCATTGTTTCTATTGTCACCACTGACATCACCAGAAATATTGGATTTTTCTCTCACAAACTTGACATAAATATCGACAAAAATTCACTTTTCAGGGTTGGACTATTGTTTTAAGTAAAATGCAACTATCATTGGTATCAAAGGTATTTATTGTTTTGGTCTATCTTAAATGTGTCACACTACGGTGTTTATAGACCAAATTGCTCAAGATGGCTTCCAAAATGGCAATCAAATTTGTAAAAAGTTAATATTTACATATATCCCGAACATTATTATCTGCGTTATCCGACAAGGTAGCAAACTGTGACTCACTTGGTTATTATACGTGTTAGTTAATTAACTGACAACTACGTTCTATTCGTCCCAGTTCCGTATGGGGCATGACAAATTCATTTTATAGTTGCAGTATGGAATTTTGCGGAGAACCTCTTTTGTGATTCTGGCCATATTATTGAAAGGAAATAACGGTGGCGTCCATTTTTGGAAACGGGCCCACTCACCCCATGGCCCACTCGCCCCAGTCGACCTGGGCCATCTCGCCCCGGGCCAGCTCGCCCCAAGGGATAATGTCTTATTTAAGTTGGTTTTCTTTTTGCTTGCTTTCTCTCTCACTCTCTCCCTCCCTCTGTCTGTCTCTCTCTAAGTGTTGTCAGGAGATAGATTGGATAGTTGGGTAGTAGTGATAATTATTTATTCGGATGATAACAATAATAACATAAGAACATATATACATAATAACGTGAATGAATATGTAAAAAATACGAATGAATGCATATGAATGAATGGATGATGAATCAGTTGGCCGCCGCTCCTCTCGATGCTTAGCTCTTAAGATACAATCTAGCACATTTCTTCAGGAATGCACCTGTCGTCAGTTCTTGTGGATCTACTGTGTAGGAGTCCCATAGGTCACGGATCTGTTTTGCCTTCTGGGTGTACGCCGTCCGGCTGTCGGTTTCCAGGTCGACAGCTAAGACGTTTAACTCTACAATTGATGCCTCCCGCATCAATAGCGGCACCAGCTTGTAGAATGTCACATCACTCCCATGGACATTTAGTCTTCGATGCCAGCCTGAAGAAAAAAAAACAAATGAGTTAATAAACAAATGACAGTAATAAATTCATTTTGAAATCTGTTATATAATATTGGAATTAATTAATCGAAGTATTAATATTAATATTATCTCTGAATTACGCGATTAGTTAATTATTATAATTATAGATTGTTGAATTTAATGTTTGTCACTGAATGTTGTTGAATATCATTAAATATAGATGTTGAATTAAATATACACACCTTCGAGATCATTATTTGACCGCACGTCATGCCGAAAGATACTCCATTCCTCGATCGAAAATGTGCTAGAGTCGAGCCAATGCCGTTGAACATAGTCGCAGAGGCTGCGAAGACTGGACCCTTCGTCGGTTTTCTGGCTCAATGCATCGAATGTGTCGCGGATATGTTGTGATGGCAGGAACGGCAATGCGATTATCTGCCGAACAAAGTCTGTAAGCGGCCCTGAAGTCCGACGTCGCCCACCTTCCTCAGAACAGCCTGGGACCAGTGGAAACAGCAACCTTTGACGGTAACTCCTGGGACAACCTCGCGTATTGACTGCCACAGCGCTGTTTCGAGCACCACATTGGTAACTGCAGGATGGTCAAATCTGGTCATGACTTCTTTGAACACCTTCACGTAGTCGGAACGTGTCTGTCTTGACATAAAGACGAACACCAATGGGAACTGTTTCCTTTTTCCATCCTTCTGGACAAACGCATGGATGGACTGATGTTGTTGCGACACAATCTCTGATTGCTTGTTCTGCTATGCCGGTGGCCGGTCGGAAAACGTCGTTGTTAGCCATCTGCTGCGCTCTTGCATATACCTTCTTTCTCACGATAAACTGCGGGTCGGCCTCGTGGGTGTGATCTTGTTTCTTCGAGAAATCATCGCCTCTTTGGATGACGGACACGCTGCATGTCGAGGTTGGATTCCTGACACTACATCTCCATCTGGTTCTTGTGTCGTTTCAGCAAGCTAACAGCTATTGGGGATGGTGGTGGGTTATCTCTGCAAGTCTAAGTGACAAAAGGGTTATATCTGTATCAGGTAAGTATCAAATGGACGAGATAACAATATACGAAACTATGAAATAATGTAGCTATTCTTACCTGTTTTTACACATAAAACATCTGAAGTCGATCTCAATGTCGCCTTTCATCGCCCGCTTATACTCAATATGGTCTATGCTGGAATCGCAGAGTCGATGCTGCCACAGGAGGCAATCGTCGCACTGAAGAGCATGCTGAAGTGGTCTAACTTCGCTACCGCACTTGCAACAACGGAGCATCTTTGTGGTTATGAAGTCAGATAAAAGTCGCACTGCTTATATACTGTATGTGGTCGGCATATGAAAGTGATTATCTATCACATGTTCTGAAGCCATCTCACCCTCTGAAGTGTGAGGTGTGATTAGTCGGCTGGTTACTGTGTAAACAACCTGCTTTTATTGTTTTGATAGGATAAGAATGGGGACAATAACGGCTAAGGGTTTCCCAAACTCCAGAGACAGTGAGATGAACTCAGAGAATAAGAGAAACTTTAATATCAAGAATGTGAAAACAGATCATCATTGTTATTTATGAATTCGCTGGTTCGTCAACTATAGTGTGATATAGGATCATATAGGCCTACTGGCTATTAACTTGTCTAAAGTAATATAAATGTCGAAATTGATGGACATAACTCTGAAATATATCATAATATGAACTTAAAAAATTAATATATCAATATAAATTAACTTATTTACAACTTTAATACAAATGTAATACCCGGGCCGACTCGCCCCGGAAAGGTGGGCCAGTATGTCAGTATGATGAATCTTGATCTACTGTAGGGTACAGTAATCCATGTTGGTTAACGACAGGTTACCAAGATCGTTCCAAAATAGACACAAAATAGTAGCATGTCTGTGTGTCTGTCCCAGCAAAATGGGACAAATGGTGTTCCATCCCTGTATTTGGTTATGTTCCATCGATAGTCATTTGCACAACATATACCCGACAATCCTCGTTAAAAAATCGGTTAAACTGCGTTCGGTGGAATCTGCTGAATAACGTGCTGAACGGGATTTTGAACTGTTGAACTATACCTGGGTGGAGGTCGGTCAAATGGTGTTCTCTCTTTGTATTTAGATAAGGCACGTCGATCATGTCGTTTGCATAAACTATTCCCGAATAACTTCATTATAATTTAGTTAAACTGCGTTCGGGGAATCAGCTGCATGAGCTGCTCCTTATGAACTGCTGAACGGGATTTTGAACGGCTAAACTGGGGGTGAATGTCCGTCGAATGGTTTTCCTCCCCTGTATATGGTTATGGCCCACCGATCATGATTACAAGTCATCATTAAACTCGACTAACTTTGTTATAATTGAGATAAACTGCGTTCGCGATAATCTGACGAACTGCAGCCGCCTTACTGCTGATCGGGATTTTGAACTGTTGAACGGCCATGGGGAACTGCAGCCGCCTTACTGCTGATCGGGATTTTGAACTGTTGAACGGGCATGGCAGGCGGTCAAAATGTGTCCCCTTCCTGTATAACACTTATATTACGTGTCATTTACACAACCCGCGACCGACTACCGTCGGTATATTTGAGTTAAACTGAAATTTGGAAATCTGCTGATCAGCATTTTAATTGGTAACCTGCTTATCAGCAGCTGATTCAGCGTTTTAGCATGGACGTATATACATCGTTGGTTTTAGGTACTCCCGTTATATGCATTCACTTTCACTTTCACTTTCACTTGGAAATACCAGGAATCGGTATCACGTGATTACATTTCCGCGAAATATTATTACCTTTATATTCACATTCGGTTTGCATGCTGGAACGTTCTTGTCTCCGAGATAGGCCGAATGAATGGGTAACAGTCAACCAAAAATGTGTTGGTAGCGATGCAGATAGCACATTGGTATTTCCAAAAATTGTAGAAGGTAGGTTTAACTTTTATTAGATCATGCACGACATGCATACATATATACATCGCTGGATCATATCATGCATAATTACTAGTATGATGAATCTTGATCTACTGTAGGGTACAGTAATCCATGTTGGTTAACGACAGGTTACCAAGATCGTTCCAAAATAGACACAAAATAGTAGCATGTCTGTGTGTCTGTCCCAGCAAAATGGGACAAATGGTGTTCCATCCCTGTATTTGGTTATGTTCCATCGATAGTCATTTGCACAACATATACCCGACAATCCTCGTTAAAAATCGGTTAAACTGCGTTCGGTGGAATCTGCTGAATAACGTACTGAACCGGATTTTGAACTGTTGAACTATACCTGGGTGGAGGTCGGTCAAATGGTGTTCTCTCTTTGTATTTAGTTAAGGCACGTCGATCATGTCGTTTGCATAAACTATTCCCGAATAACTTCATTATAATTTAGTTAAACTGCGTTCGGGGAATCAGCTGCATGAGCTGCTCCTTATGAACTGCTGAACGGGATTTTGAACGGCTAAACTGGGGGTGAATGTCCGTCGAATGGTTTTCCTCCCCTGTATATGGTTATGGCCCATCGATTACAAGTCATCATTAAACTCGACTAACTTTGTTATAATTGAGATAAACTGCATTCGCGATAATCTGACGAACTGCAGCCGCCTTACTGCTGATCGGGATTTTGAACTGTTGAACGGCCATGGCGAACTGCAGCCGCCGTACTGCTGAACGGGATTTTGAACTGTTGAACGGGCATGGCAGGCGGTCAAAATGTGTCCCCTTCCTGTATAACACTTATATTACGTGTCATTTACACAACCCGCGACCGACTACCGTCGGTATATTTGAGTTAAACTGAAATTTGGAAATCTGCTGATCAGCATTTTAATTGGTAACCTGCTTATCAGCAGCTGATTCAGCGTTTTAGCATGGACGTATATACATCGCTGGTTTTAGGTACTCCCGTTATATGCATTCACTTTCACTTTCACTTGGAAATACCAGGAATCGGTATCACGTGATTACATTTCCGCGAAATATTATTACCTTTATATTCACATTCGGTTTGCATGCTGGAACGTTCTTGTCTCCGAGATAGGCCGAATGAATGGGTAACAGTCAACCAAAAATGTGTTGGTAGCGATGCAGATAGCACATTGGTATTTCCAAAAATTGTAGAAGGTAGGTTTAACTTTTATTAGATCATGCACGACATGCATACATATATATGTTATAGGTGCCGTTTTTATCTGTTTTAGTAAACTGCTTCTTTTATGGATCATGATAGTTGCGCGCGTCCTGCATTGTTATTTCAGCATGTTATGGGTTAACTGAAATGTGTGTCAGTGTGTATGCGCGTGAGAGCGAGCATGAATGATTGTGTCACCTGCACACTGATTAGCACTCACCTGTTACTGGCGGGAAAATTAGCGCAGTCCGGGGGGCATTCAGTAATTAGCTTTTGAAATAGACAGACGCACAATATTGATTTACCCGTTTGAGATTCTATGGTTAAATGAAATGCGAATTTCATTTTTAAGGATTATCTTTTATATGTGGTTTATTATATTGGCTGTGCTGTGATAATTATGTTGAAGTTTATACTTTTTAAAATACACTTTATCGACCCAATTACTTTGTTGTTGGACTCTACGAAATCTTAGATCCAGCGGTATAACAAACTTGGCGCCCGATATGGGACTTTAAAGTGATAAAATCAGCGATTTCAGAGAAGAACTCGATGTCCCTGATTCGCCGCGAGGTGAATCGCTCGGGGTAAGCTTTGCTTTCAACATCGTTTTCGGAGAAATCGGCTGTTGTGTGTGTTACTACAGACTGCAGACGGATCGAGAAGTTATCTCATCTATTCTATTCAACGTTTGAAGATGTAGGAGAAGGATACTGTGTGATTCTGAGGAAGTGTTAGTGTGTTTCATTCTCAGATATATGGTAAACTGGAAGCGTTGTGTACAGACTATATAAAGGTAACATAACGTTAAAATAGACCCCTCTCCCAGAGAACTGAGATGCCCGGTACTTATTTCGATCACCTGAACAGTAATAGCACCGGAAGTGTTCTTTGTATCATATGACGTCATAACTGTTGCCCGGTACTTTAGTTTGAGCTAACCGGAAGTTGGCGTTCTAATTATAGATTCTGGAATTCCGGATCGTGACGTCACTTTTCGGCGATATCGATAACCCGCGGGTTGTGTTTGTGGAAAGTTCGTAGTGAAGAATACTTTGATGAATACTGATAGTGACAGTCAATGATTGTTTGGATTCACTTTATCACTGGTTTGACTTATAGTGATATGTTTCATTCCTAAATGTACATTTGTGGCATGAAATAACTTTATTCATATTTCATTGTTTATCTGAAATGTTTATTTTTTTCACATGCATTGATTGAATTTGATTGAGATTTAAAGTGACATTCATCAATCAATATTTATTTTATGATTTTGCAATTTCAAATTGACAAAATGGATTTGATTTTTTCCACCGGTGGAATTATTGTGTTATTTTAACCTGTGCGTCTGATCAAACTTATAGTTAGGAATAATATAGGTTTAAATTCAAAATTTTCCACATTTTTTGGGCCACTTTGGACTTTGATATTTTTTTTCGCCGTCTTTTCCGCACCGACTAACATTGGTCTTTTGTAGCTTAGCTCCCTTTTTTTTCCCCGTTTAGGTTTGCAGTTCACATTTAACTCTCCCAGCATGTATCGCGTCACTAGTGAGCGAGTTCGGTGTCTGTAAGCACGTTGCAAGGTGTGTGAAAATTCTTTGTATGTTAGATTCCAACCCCTGCACTTTTCTCTCGCACTTGTGTGTTTGATTAGCAATTGTATGTCAGTGTTTACTGCTGTTTATTATTTCAGATTTATATTTCAGCTGCGCTTGCATCTTTGAAAATTTATTCATCTTTCATTTGCCGCAGTGCATTGAAAATAGGAGAGTTGTAGATTTTTCAGATCATCCACCGCAAATTATTCTTACCTTTTGGTTGTCTCCGATTGAATTCTTATTTTTCAGAATTTCTGAGATAAAATCAGATTCACTATAATCGATGTTTCAGGTATTTGTTATTGTATAGGAATAACTTTGATAACCTAGGTTTTCTATTTGCATCTGTCATTTGATTAGCAAACATTTCAGATTATGTTGTGAGTAGTGACTGGATTCAACAATACTGTTTCGTCAATAATTATTTTCAGACCATAAATCGTCAGGGACGGTCCTTACGTTTCATTGAAATTAAATCATTGTTTTGTGAAATTTTGTATTTCCCTCAACGATACATTTTTCGTCAATATTGCTGCTATACTTAGAGTGATACTCTCAATTACAGCTATTTTTATTTTTATAAATATCGGTACCGTAGACAGAGATATTTTTTTCTCTGTGAAATTATTTGCAGATATATTGTTTTGATTTGACATAGTCATGGGTGACACTAGTATGTCAGAAGAAGACATGCTTAGGGCATTACAAGCCTCTGGTAAGTATAACATACTAGTCAAGACTGAAGATACACAACAAGATGTACCAAAGACGCCATTGCAAAATTTACTTGCGACGATCAACAAATTAAATGGCAACAAAAGCAAATCGCCAGGAGCAAGTCCTGGTAGCTATCAGTCATTTGGTAAGCCAGTTAGTACTTTTGTACCGGTACCTAAAATATCTAGTTTCTCAGGTGAGGATCCACCGCAGAAAGGTGATGTCACATATCGTGAATGGTGTTATGAGATAAGATGCCTTCAAAGTGATCCTGACATTTCTGATAGTTGTTTGTTGCAGGCTATTCGTCGTTCTCTTCGTGGTATGGCACGTCAAGTGATCATTCCTCTTGGAGAGCGCGCCACAGTTGTACGTCTTCTGGAGAAACTAGATACCCATTTTGGGGAAGTTTCCTCTAATGGCATGGTGATGCAAGAATTTTTTAATTCTACGCAGCAGTCAGGAGAATCGGTGACAGCTTTTGGATGTCGACTTGAAACTACTCTGGAGACTGCCATAGAATGTGGAAATGTGGATCGTGTAGCGAAGAATGACTTGTTACGGCACAAATTCTTTTCGTCCCTTTGTTCGGAACAGCTGAAAAGCCAAACACGCCACAAATACGAGTTGTACCATATTTGACCTTGATTCGCTTCTTCGAGAGATATATGTAGTGGAGAAGGAATTGAGTGTTCATTCGTCATCGACTTCATTCTCAACTGGGAAGTCCAAAGCTCAGCACCACGTGGTTCAATCTGACTCTGGATCTGATAGATTTGATCTCCTAGAGAAGAAGATGGACAAGAAACTGGAATCCCTCGAAGCTAGAATGGAGGCAAAGATTGACCAGAAGCTGGATTTGATATTGCAGAAGCTTGATCAACCAACACCGTACCAGCCTCCACCGCAGGAGCATTCTCAACCTGACTTTGGGTTTGGCCGGGGAAGAGGAAACTTTTCTCAACCAAGATACAATGCTGGCCGTGGAAGAGGAAGTAGCTGGATGTCAACAGGAGGTGGTCGAGGTTCTCAAAATGGGTCAACGCCAGGTGGTCAGATAGGGAATCAACAGCCAAAAGGTTAACCGCCTCTGTTGTTGGCCAGACAGAGGTTGGTGAAATGAAGGGTCAAAATTTAATTGAACGACTGGTTGGAGGTTCAAATCAGACAGGAGTTATTTTTCAAGGCGAGCAATTTCTTGCTTTGATCGACAGTGGGTCAATGGTGACAACCATTTCTGTTGGATGTCTAAATTCACTGTCTGATAAACCAGAGTTATTAAACTTAGATAATATAGGTTTACAAGTTTCCATAGCTGATGGATCTACTTTACCGTACTTGGGTTTCATTGAATGTGTTCTCAAAATACCACTCCTATGTGATTTCCCTATGTCTATTCCAGCACTTGTTGTTCCAGATACTGAGTATAACCAAAGTTGTCCTATAATAATTGGGACTAATGTTATACGTATGTGCAGAGACCTTACAGTTTGCTATTCAATTAACCCACCAACAGAATGGGAGACGGCGATTAACAGTTTGACATGCTCTGCCATACCAGTAAAGTCAACCAACAAGATAGCTGTTGAAATTGAACCATATCAGACAATTACCATACATGGGATAGCCAGACATGCTAGTGGACTTATCACAGACTTTGTTACAGAAAATTATTCCGAGGATGCCAGGTTTACAGTTTGCCCTCGGTTAACCAAGTCCAACTCTATGACTAACAGTAGCAGAATACCAGTTCAGCTGTGTAATGTATCGGCAAAGACTCTAGTTATCCCTCCACATATGACGATTGCACAAGTGAGTGAAGTCAAGGTTGTCGATTCACTTGCATCGCAGATGGCCATCAGTAGTGAATGTCATCCAATGCCGCGTATGCTGGGAGTTCAAGTTGACGATAGCCATATGACAAAGGAACAGATGACTGAGGTGGATACTTTGCTAGATCGGTGGAGCCATGTTTTCTCTACAGGCCCCCTGGACTTGGGATGCACTGATCTTGTTACTCACCAGATCAAACTTACTGACGATACTCCATTCAAGCAACCATACCGAAGAATCCCACCTGCACTATACGAAGGGGTACGTCAGCACATTAGAGAAATGTTGGAGGCTGGTGTGATAAAGGAAAGTGACAGTCCCTATTCATCGAACGTTGTCTTAGTGCGTAAGCGTGATAATTCTTTGCGCTTTTGCATAGACTTCCGTTCTCTGAACTCAAAGACTGTCAAGGACGCGTATCATTTGCCACGCTTTGATGACATTGTGGAGACCTTGCATGGATCGCGCTATTACAGCAAACTTGATTTACGAAACGG
Source organism: Siphonodentalium dalli (assembly GCA_032622095.1). Taxonomy (NCBI): domain Eukaryota; kingdom Metazoa; phylum Mollusca; class Scaphopoda; order Gadilida; family Siphonodentaliidae; genus Siphonodentalium; species Siphonodentalium dalli. Next base: position 188,549,706 of record CP136063.1, on the reverse strand, counting down.
ATACTGGCAGTGTCCTATAATTGAAGAGGACAAGTTCAAGACAGCTTTTTCTGTTGGAAACTTGGGATTTTACCAATGTGAGAGACTCGGCCAAGGAATGGTAAATGGGCCAGCAACCTTCCAACGACTAATGGAAAAGTGCATATGGGCGACATGCATTTGCGGGAATGCCTGGTTTTCTTGGACGATCTACTGATTTTCAGCAAGGAGTTCACGCAGATGGTTGATCGCCTTGATGCTGTTTTCGCTCGCCTCTCCAAGCACAACTTAAAGCTGAAGCCAGATAAATGTGAGTTGTTCAAAACATCTGTAACTTATCTGGGTCATCTCATCTCTGGAGAAGGTGTAGCTACAGATCCTGAAAAGATTTCTGCCCTCAAGGAATGGCCAGTTCCACAGAATGTCAAGCAGTTACGACAGTTTCTTGGTTTCGCTGGATATTACAGACGCTTTGTCAAAGGTTATTCTGCAATTGCCCAGCCATTAAATCAACTCCTGGAAGGTCATTGTACAGAGACCAAGACAAAGGTTAAGAAGAAGAAAGTACCCAAATCATGGATATGGACCGACCGTCAACAATTGGCCTTCGACACATCAAAGAGAAGTTATCAGAGCCACCGGTCTTAGCTTATGCTAATTATGACCTCCCCTTTATCATTCACACAGATGCCTCTGGAATCGGTTTGGGGGCTGTCCTCTACCAGCTGCAAGATGGCATTGAGCGTGTGATCGCATATGCTAGTCGTGGACTTAAGCCAAGTGAGAAGAACTACCCGGCTCATAAATTGGAATTTCTGTGCTTGAAGTGGGCTATAACAGACAAGTTCCATGATTACCTGTACGGAAACACCTTCAAGGTGGTGACAGACAACAATCCACTGTGCTATGTTTTGACTACTGCGAAGTTGGATGCAACAGGACACAGATGGGTCGCTAGCTTGGCAAATTACAACTTCCAGATCGAGTACCGAGCAGGACGCCTTAACGGAGATGCTGATGGTCTGTCGCGGAAACCAATTATGTATCCAGATGTTATTAAAGCAGTTTGCCAAGCAGCATCTGTGAGTTTACCATTAGTGGATAGTGTATCAGTTGTTTCTGCTCTTCCTTCGGCCGGGGGAGGGACGGAACATTCTGTGCATGATTCCATTAATTGGGAGCTCGAGCAGAAGGAGGATCCTGTGATAGGTAGAATAATACATCTGGTGAAGAAAGGCAAACGCTTGAGTGAGGAGGAAATAAAGAAAGAGTCACCTTTGATAAGGACTTATCTTCGGGACTGGAACCAATTAAGTTTGAAAGAGGGTGTTCTATTCAGAGAGTCTCACATGGATGAAGAAATTGTGATGCAGTTGGTTGTCCCTGATGCTTTCCGGTCAAGAGCTTTGCAAGGAGTTCACAACGACGCAGGTCACCAGGGTCAAGATAAGTCAGTATGGCTAGCAAAACAGAGGTTCTACTGGCCTGGAATGGTGCGGGATACTGAGAAGTGTGTAGAGAACTGTGGAAGGTGCATTCGGCGTAAGAAGCCAGTAAGAGTTGCTGCGGAACTTGTTCCGATACAGACGTCGCGACCAATGGAATTGGTCTGCATTGACTTCTTGAGTCTCGAGATGTCTAAAGGTGGGTTTAAAAATATATTGGTCATTACCGATCATTTTACCCGCTATGCTCAGGCCATTCCCTGTAAAAATCAAACTGCTCCTACTACTGCTAAAGCACTATATGAAAAATGTATTTGTTTTTACAGCTTTCCCGAAAGATTACATAGTGACCAAGGAAGGAACTTTGAGAGTAAGCTGATAAAGGAATTGTGCAAGCTAGCTGGGATTAAAAAGAGCAGGACCACACCATACCATCCAATGGGAAATGGATCCGTTGAAAGATTCAACCAGACTCTAATTAAAATGCTGGGAACATTAGAAGAGGAACAGAAGGCAGATTGGAAGAGTTATGTTGGTCCTATGGTGCAAGCATACAATGCAACAAAGAGTGAGGCAACTGGATACTCTCCACATTTCTTGATGTTTGGTTGGCATCCAAGAATTTCAATTGATGCGCTTTTTAGTATTGACAGAGAAGAAGCTGGACACAGCCGAGAGGATTATGTGAAGAAACTGAAGAAACGAATGGAGTTTGCATTCAATACAGCATTTAGTCGTGTTGATGCAAGGAATGAGAAGGTGAAGGAAAGATATGATAGGAAGATCAGAGTCCAGGATGCAAAGATGGAAGTGGGTGATCGTGTTCTAGTTCGGAGAGTTGGTATAAAGGGAAAGCACAAGCTAGCCGATAGATGGGAAAATGAGCCATACCAGATTGTTCAGATTCCAATGAAAGATATTCCTGTCTATCAGGTGGAGCCAGAATCAAAGAACGGTGTTTCAAGAATGCTTCATCGTAATATGTTACTTCCATTCAACTTCATATCTGATGAGATGGTTGATGAGACAAAAAGGTCCAGTTCTAAGAAGATAGTTGATGATAATTCAGAGAATAGATTAGATGATGGTTCAGATTCTGATTCTGAGGATGATTCTGGTGTGGACTATATGCACTCTCGTGTGAAGCGAGCGAACAGGAATGTTCACTTTAATGGTCCAGATTCACTTAATGAGTCTACGGAGGTTAGTTACCGGGATAACTCATATAATACTTCTCCTTCAGAATTAAATTCTGGGAGCTTAGATCACACTAGAAATAGTTTCACTTCTACCCCTGTATCTTCTACCTTCCCTCATTCCAGTACTCCAATTAATCCTGGAATAGATTCATCTCCAAATTTCTCATACAACACTCCTGTACCAGAAATTCAGTCCCGGCCTCAGAGGCAGAGGAGGGCACCAGATAGACTGGGATCTTGGGTTTGTTGTCAAGTTGCAGACAAAATGGTATATGTCTAATACCAACTTGTCATCCACATAATTTACCGTATTCATGTGTTCATTGCTATTATTATTTCAATATATGTGTAGATTGTAACCACATGCTTATCTGTATGAAGGAGGGCCTGGTTGGAATTTCAGCTGAAGATCCAGTAGTGGTCAAAACCTACTGAGGTACCAGTTCATGAGAAATGTCCTTTGTTAATTCAGGTATCTCATGGGATAGTATTGTGCTACTTTCTCATATTTTAATCACATTGTGTATTTCTTATTATGTAGGTTCTGGTTATACATACTGTCTCATTCTGGTCAAAGGCCTATCATGATTATTTCAGCTGAAGACCCAGTGACGTGTCCAAAACCGACTGATGTTCCAGCTCTGTAAGGAATGATCATTTCCAGGTTCAACTTTGGAGATAGTGTTGTATATACCATTCCAATATTCTACAATATTCATTCATTTAATATGTATTTGATTTAGCGGTGAATCAATTTAGTTGTAGCAGATCTTTGCAGAGACTGAACCTATTGCAGTCATTACCTGTAGGTATTATTTCAGCCTCTCATTGCTAAACTCTAACCTGTACTACATATTCATTTACATGTAATCATTCATTTCAGATACATTCCATATCTGATACCAGACAATGCAGTTATACTCAGTGATGTGCTTTCATTGATTTGCCATTTTACAATTTCAGCAACAACCTGTATACCTGTTGCTACTGTTGCAGCTACCCTGTTGCAGATTTGGACATGTAGCTTTTATCATCTCGTCAGCATTTTATCGTGCTGTCGTGGCTTTATTTCAGATGGTAATGGTGATATTGTCAGTGACAATGCCTATTCAACTGTAGATTTCACTTTTTGCAGAAGGTTATTTATTTACCATTTTCAGTGAATGTCAGGAGCCATTCTTCACCTGGAGGAGGTGAATGTTATAGGTGCCGTTTTTATCTGTTTTAGTAAACTGCTTCTTTTAAGGATCATGATAGTTGCGCGCGTCCTGCATTGTTATTTCAGCATGTTATGGGTTAACTGAAATGTGTGTCAGTGTGTATGCGCGTGAGAGCGAGCATGAATGATTGTGTCACCTGCACACTGATTAGCACTCACCTGTTACTGGCGGGAAAATTAGCGCAGTCCGGGGGGCATTCAGTAATTAGCTTTTGAAATAGACAGACGCACAATATTGATTTACCCGTTTGAGATTCTATGGTTAAATGAAATGCGAATTTCATTTTTAAGGATTATCTTTTATATGTGGTTTATTATATTGGCTGTGCTGTGATAATTATGTTGAAGTTTATACTTTTTAAAATACACTTTATCGACCCAATTACTTTGTTGTTGGACTCTACGAAATCTTAGATCCAGCGGTATAACATATACATCGCTGGATCATATCATGCATAATTACTAGTATGATGAATCTTGATCTACTGTAGGGTACAGTAATCCATGTTGGTTAACGACAGGTTACCAAGATCGTTCCAAAATAGACACAAAATAGTAGCATGTCTGTGTGTCTGTCCCAGCAAAATGGGACAAATGGTGTTCCATCCCTGTATTTGGTTATGTTCCATCGATAGTCATTTGCACAACATATACCCGACAATCCTCGTTAAAAATCGGTTAAACTGCGTTCGGTGGAATCTGCTGAATAACGTGCTGAACGGGATTTTGAACTGTTGAACTATACCTGGGTGGAGGTCGGTCAAATGGTGTTCTCTCTTTGTATTTAGATAAGGCACGTCGATCATGTCGTTTGCATAAACTATTCCCGAATAACTTCATTATAATTTAGTTAAACTGCGTTCGGGGAATCAGCTGCATGAGCTGCTCCTTATGAACTGCTGAACGGGATTTTGAACGGCTAAACTGGGGGTGAATGTCCGTCGAATGGTTTTCCTCCCCTGTATATGGTTATGGCCCACCGATCATGATTACAAGTCATCATTAAACTCGACTAACTTTGTTATAATTGAGATAAACTGCGTTCGCGATAATCTGACGAACTGCAGCCGCCTTACTGCTGATCGGGATTTTGAACTGTTGAACGGCCATGGCGAACTGCAGCCGCCGTACTGCTGGACGGGATTTTGAACTGTTGAACGGGCATGGCAGGCGGTCAAAATGTGTCCCCTTCCTGTATAACACTTATATTACGTGTCATTTACACAACCCGCGACCGACTACCGTCGGTATATTTGAGTTAAACTGAAATTTGGAAATCTGCTGATCAGCATTTTAATTGGTAACCTGCTTATCAGCAGCTGATTCAGCGTTTTAGCATGGACGTATATACATCGCTGGTTTTAGGTACTCCCGTTATATGCATTCACTTTCACTTTCACTTTCACTTGGAAATACCAGGAATCGGTATCACGTGATTACATTTCCGCGAAATATTATTACCTTTATATTCACATTCGGTTTGCATGCTGGAACGTTCTTGTCTCCGAGATAGGCCGAATGAATGGGTAACAGTCAACCAAAAATGTGTTGGTAGCGATGCAGATAGCACATTGGTATTTCCAAAAATTGTAGAAGGTAGGTTTAACTTTTATTAGATCATGCACGACATGCATACATATATACATCGCTGGATCATATCATGCATAATTACTAGTATGATGAATCTTGATCTACTGTAGGGTACAGTAATCCATGTTGGTTAACGACAGGTTACCAAGATCGTTCCAAAATAGACACAAAATAGTAGCATGTCTGTGTGTCTGTCCCAGCAAAATGGGACAAATGGTGTTCCATCCCTGTATTTGGTTATGTTCCATCGATAGTCATTTGCACAACATATACCCGACAATCCTCGTTAAAAATCGGTTAAACTGCGTTCGGTGGAATCTGCTGAATAACGTGCTGAACGGGATTTTGAACTGTTGAACTATACCTGGGTGGAGGTCGGTCAAATGGTGTTCTCTCTTTGTATTTAGTTAAGGCACGTCGATCATGTCGTTTGCATAAACTATTCCCGAATAACTTCATTATAATTTAGTTAAACTGCGTTCGGGGAATCAGCTGCATGAGCTGCTCCTTGTGAACTGCTGAACGGGATTTTGAACGGCTAAACTGGGGGTGAATGTCCGTCGAATGGTTTTCCTCTCCTGTATATGGTTATGGCCCATCGATTACAAGTCATCATTAAACTCGACTAACTTTGTTATAATTGAGATAAACTGCGTTCGCGATAATCTGACGAACTGCAGCCGTCTTACTGCTGATCGGGATTTTGAACTGTTGAACGGGCATGGCAGGCGGTCAAAATGTGTCCCCTTCCTGTATAACACTTATATTACGTGTCATTTACACAACCCGCGACCGACTACCGTCGGTATATTTGAGTTAAACTGAAATTTGGAAATCTGCTGATCAGCATTTTAATTGGTAACCTGCTTATCAGCAGCTGATTCAGCGTTTTAGCATGGACGTATATACATCGTTGGTTTTAGGTACTCCCGTTATATGCATTCACTTTCACTTTCACTTGGAAATACCAGGAATCGGTATCACGTGATTACATTTCCGCGAAATATTATTACCTTTATATTCACATTCGGTTTGCATGCTGGAACGTTCTTGTCTCCGAGATAGGCCGAATGAATGGGTAACAGTCAACCAAAAATGTGTTGGTAGCGATGCAGATAGCACATTGGTATTTCCAAAAATTATAGAAGGTATGTTTAACTTTTATTAGATCATGCACGACATGCATACATATATGCATCGCTGGATCATATCATGCATAATTACTAGTATGATGAATCTTGATCTACTGTAGGGTACAGTAATCCATGTTGGTTAACGACAGGTTACCAAGATCGTTCCAAAATAGACACAAAATAGTAGCATGTCTGTGTGTCTGTCCCAGCAAAATGGGACAAATGGTGTTCCATCCCTGTATTTGGTTATGTTCCATCGATAGTCATTTGCACAACATATACCCGACAATCCTCGTTAAAAATCGGTTATACTGCGTTCGGTGGAATCTGCTGAATAACGTGCTGAACGGGATTTTGAACTGTTGAACTATACCTGGGTGGAGGTCGGTCAAATGGTGTTCTCTCTTTGTATTTAGTTAAGGCACATCGATCATGTCGTTTGCATAAACTATTCCCGAATAACTTCATTATAATTTAGTTAAACTGCGTTCGGGGAATCAGCTGCATGAGCTGCTCCTTGTGAACTGCTGAACGGGATTTTGAACTGCTAAACTGGGGGTGAATGTCCGTCGAATGGTTTTCCTCCCCTGTATATGGTTATGGCCCACCGATCATGATTACAAGTCATCATTAAACTCGACTAACTTTGTTATAATTGAGATAAACTGCGTTCGCGATAATCTGACGAACTGCAGCCGCCTTACTGCTGATCGGGATTTTGAACTGTTGAACGGCCATGGCGAACTGCAGCCGCCGCACTGCTGAACGGGATTTTGAACTGTTGAACGGGCATGGCAGGCGGTCAAAATGTGTCCCCTTCCTGTATAGCACTTATATTACGTGTCATTTACACAACCCGCGACCGACTACCGTCGGTATATTTGAGTTAAACTGAAATTTGGAAATCTGCTGATCAGCATTTGAATTGGTAACCTGCTTATCAGCAGCTGATTCAGCGTTTTAGCATGGACGTATATACATTGCTGGTTTTAGGTACTCCCGTTGTATGCATTCACTTTCACTTTCACTTGGAAATACCAGGAATCGGTATCACGTGATCGCATTTCCGCGAAATATTATTACCTTTATATTCACATTCGGTTTGCATGCTGGAACGTTCTTGTCTCCGAGATAGGCCGAATGAATGGGTAACAGTCAACCAAAAATGTGTTGGTAGCGATGCAGATAGCACATTGGTATTTCCAAAAATTGTAGAAGGTATAGGTTTAACTTTTATTAGATCATGCACGACATGCATACATATATGCATCGCTGGATAATATCATGCATAATTACTAGTATGATGAATCTTGATCTACTGTAGGGTACAGTAATCCATGTTGGTTAACGACAGGTTACCAAGATCGTTCCAAAATAGACACAAAATGTAGCATGTCTGTGTTTCTGTCCCAGCAAAATGGGACAAATGGTGTTCCATCCCTGTATTTGGTTATGTTCCATCGATAGTCATTTGCACAACATATACCCGACAATCCTCGTTAAAAATCGGTTAAACTGCGTTCGGTGGAATCTGCTGAATAACGTGCTGAACGGGATTTTGAACTGTTGAACTATACCTGGGTGGAGGTCGGTCAAATGGTGTTCTCTCTTTGTATTTAGTTAATATTTCCCTTCCAAATTATACCGGTCCCATTAGAAATGATTTTTCTTGCCATGGTGGAGGAATTGCAGTCTATTTTGCTAACCACCTTGCTTTTCTACGCATCAACTTTTATGAGTTTGACTCCACTGTCATGTGGTTTAAATTGTTCTCAAAAGGCTCAAGTTATTTATTATGCATCTCCTACCGCTCCCAACAATTTTGTGACCCGCAGTATTGGGACCTCCTTGATTTGTCTATTGCCACCGCTCTTGATGAGAATCTTCCATTGATAATCTTAGGTGACTTAAATTCTGATGCTTTAGATCCCTCATCAAAAGTTAAAGAAATTACCGGTGCTTACCATCTTCGAAATCTAATAAATCTCCCAACACGCGTATCTAACACAACACAAACACTTCTGGACCCCATCTTTGTGAGCGACGAAATTGTTTCCTATTATTCGGATGTAATGGACCTTAATGTCTCTGATCACTTAGCTGTTGTTGCCTACATTGCCTATGACTATAGAAAGCAGGGATCATTTTATCGAACAATCTGGAATTATAAGTTAGCCAATTTTGATGGTGCAAAAGAAATGATAAGAAATTTTGAGTGGGCTGTCCTATTCAATTCAATTTCTGACCTAAATGAAGTAGTACTTACATTTACGGATAAATTTCTGAAAATAATGAAAGAAAATATACCAACGAAAGAAGTACTCATTCGTACCAATGATAAACCATGGTTTAATTCAGAGATTAGAAGTAGGGACCGTTTTCGGAAAAAAGCATTAAGTACATGCAGAGACCATGATTGGCAGAAATATCGAAAAGCCCGTAACTCAGTAAATAATGCAAAGAAATATGCCAAGTCAAAATTTAATGAAAAACTTCAAGATTCAATGAAATTGAACAACTCTTCAAAATTCTTTTGGCATATTATCAAAGACCTGTTAGGAAAATCATCCAGAAATGAAATTCCACCATTGAAGGGTAAAGATGGGAGGTTAATTTTCAGTGAGGTAGAAAAGGCTATTCTCCTCAATGACTATTTTATCTCAAATTCAATCTTAGATGATCGAGACTGTATGCTTCCTGAATTCACTAATAAGTGCGAAACAAAAATTTCTAACATAGATATTACCACTGAAGATATTATCAGTGCAATTAAAGGTATGAAACCGAATAAGGCACATGGCCATGATAACATCTCGGTTAAAATGATACAAGGCACAGCTGAAGATATAGCTTTGCCTCTTTCAATTATATTTAAAAAGTCACTTGAAATAAATAAGTTCCCCAAGTTCTGGAAACGAGCTAATGTGATTCCAATTCATAAGAAGAATGATCGTGCAGAAGTCACCAACTATCGACCAATATCACTTCTCCCTTCTCTAAGTAAGGTATTTGAACGCGTGATTCTCATCCATTTGGCTGAGCACTTTTCTAAGATAATATTTTATACAAATTTCAATCTGGATTTATCCCCGGCCATTCTACCACATACCAGCTTCTGGAGGTATACCATTCTCTGAGCCAGGCTCTTGATAGCCAACTGACTACTTGTGCAATATTTTGTGATATATCTAAAGCTTTTGAGAGAGTCTAGCACAGAGGATTAGTTTTTAAACTGGAACAATATGGAGTAACTGGTCCCTTGCTTGCATGGTTAGAAGACTATCTCCAAAATAGAGAACAGCGTGTGTTAGTGTCAAATAATTATTCTAGTTTTCAAATTGTTGCCTCGGGAGTGCCCCAGGGCTAAATTTTAGGCCCTTTCTTGTTTTTAATATATATTAATGACTTGTCTGACACAATTGATTCCTTTACTCGAATGTATGCAGATGACACTTGCTTCATCAGCACCGGAATCTCTATCGATGAATGTACACATAAACTTGATCTTGATCTTATGCGTATCTCTCAATGGTCTAAGCAATGGCTAGTAACTTTTAATGCCAGCAAGACAAAGAGTATGAATTTTTCTTTAGTCTCAAGTGACAACACATTGGACTTAACCCTCGATGAGGACCAGATAGATATGATTAATTGCCATAAACATCTAGGATTTAATATACAATCAAATTTAAAATGGAATAGTCATATAAATGAAATATGCAATAGAGTTTCTAGTCGTATTTCCCAATTAAGAAAACTCAAATTTACACTAAATAGGAAAACCCTTGAAATTATGTACAAAACCTATGTCCTTCCATTAATGGACTATGGTGATGTTGTTTGGAACAATGCTAGTGATACACTCAAAAGGAAACTTGATCGCTTACATATGGATGGGGCCAGAGTTGTGTCAGGCTTAACTAGGTCTGTATCTGATACTAGACTCCTTACTGAAGTTGGGTGGCCATCATTAGAAAACAGACGAAAATATCACAAAATACGTATATGGCATAACATAACATTATGTCCGACTCACACGAGGTCCCCAGTATTCTCACAGATATAGTTCCACCTTTTATTAATGAGAGTACAAACTATGCATTCCGCAACAAGATGCTAATTCGCACATTCAAACATAACACAGCTCATTTTGAAGGTACCTTCTTTCCTGAAATGGCTATCTCCTGGAATTCTCTTTCGTCTAAAATAAAAAAACCGACTAAAAACAAGGTCCTTGAAAGTATGTACAAGTCCGCACCCATGAAAGCAATTCCACCTCCACTGTATTACTATGCCGGCCGCCGAAAATCTAATATTAATCATTGCAGGCTTCGAAATAACTGCAGCGATCTTAATTTTGACAAATTTAAAAATCATATTTCAGTATCTATGAATTGTCAATGTGGTCACCCCTGTGAAGATGCTGTACATTACTTCTTCCAATGCCCCCTATATCTAACAGATAGACATGTTTTATTTCAGAAGTTAAATAGAGCCAATATCAGAATTGCAAATATCAAAGATCTGCTTTTCGGCCTAACTGATCTTGATTATGACAAAAATGAATATTTATTTAAAATGATACAATCCTATTTAGATTCAACAGGCAGATTTGGATAAGCAGAGATAAATGCCAAAATAATAAAACAAATAATATTATCCATTGGCACGATTAATTTTGCAGCACGATTAACTGATTATTGATTGATGATGACCGAATGATTAATTTGTTTTTGTTTTTTCTATGTTTTTCTTCCATTCTTATAATTTTTATCCTTTGTTTAGATAGCCAGTCAACTTGTCCTATTACCAACTTGATAACTCAACTAAAGCCAATTCTTGTTTTGTTTCTAGTGAAGAACATAGGCAGTGAACCACACCAAACTAAATTAAATTTAACCGACTAAGAGCTCCATTTAAGAATTACATTTAAGAATTATATCCCCCTAACTTTGGAATTATTTTATTGATACTACATACATATAAAACAAACAAAAACATAGTAATGATAATGAAATTTCTTCAGCTTTTTGACCATTATGTCTACACAACTCATCTTGAGACCAAAATGTAATGAATCAGTATTCTCCGTTCATATAAGGGATAGGAGCTTCTTTAAGTTCTGTAACTTGTGCTCCGATCCCTTTATCGCCTCTCATCCTTATTCACCAACTGTATTTTCTTTATTTGTATTTTGTTTATTGATTGAGGGATAATAAAATATGTTTAAATCATTTAGTTAAGGCACGTCGATCATGTCGTTTGCATAAACTATTCCCGAATAACTTCATTATAATTTAGTTAAACTGCGTTCGGGGAATCAGCTGCATGAGCTGCTCCTTATGAACTGCTGAACGGGATTTTGAACTGCTAAACTGGGGGTGAATGTCCGTCGAATGGTTTTCCTCCCCTGTATATGGTTATGGCCCACCGATCATGATTACAAGTCATCATTAAACTCGACTAACTTTGTTATAATTGAGATAAACTGCGTTCGCGATAATCTGACGAACTGCAGCCGCCTTACTGCTGATCGGGATTTTGAACTGTTGAACGGCCATGTGGCGTACTGCAGCCACCGTACTGCTGAACGGGATTTTGAACTGTTGAACGGGCATGGCAGGCGGTCAAAATGTGTCCACTTCCTGTATAGCACTTATATTACGTGTCATTTACACAACCCGCGACCGACTATACCGTCGGTATATTTGAGTTAAACTGAAATTTGGAAATCTGCTGATCAGCATTTTAATTGGTAACCTGCTTATCAGCAGCTGATTCAGCGTTTTAGCATGGACGTATATACATCGCTGGTTTTAGGTACTCCCGTTATATGCATTCACTTTCACTTTCACTTGGAAATACCAGGAATCGGTATCACGTGATTGCATTTCCGCGAAATATTATTACCTTTATATTCACATTCGGTTTGCATGCTGGAACGTTCTTGTCTCCGAGATAGGCCGAATTAATTGGTAACAGTCAACCAAAAATGTGTTGGTAGCGATGCAGATAGCACATTGGTATTTCCAAAAATTGTAGAAGGTAGGTTTAACTTTTATTAGATCATGCACGACATGCATACATATATGCATCGCTGGATCATATATATCATGCATAATTACTAGTATGATGAATCTTGATCTACTATAGGGTACAGTAATCCATGTTGGTTAACGACAGGTTACCAAGATCGTTCCAAAATAGACACAAAATAGTAGCATGTCTGTGTGTCTGTCCCAGCAAAATGGGACAAATGGTGTTCCATCCCTGTATTTGGTTATGTTCCATCGATAGTCATTTGCACAACATATACCCGACAATCCTCGTTAAAAATCGGTTAAACTGCGTTCGGTGGAATCTGCTGAATAACGTGCTGAACGGGATTTTGAACTGTTGAACTATACCTGGGTGGAGGTCGGTCAAATGGTGTTCTCTCTTTGTATTTAGTTAAGGCACGTCGATCATGTCGTTTGCATAAACTATTCCCGAATAACTTCATTATAATTTAGTTAAACTGCGTTCGGGGAATCAGCTGCATGAGCTGCTCCTTGTGAACTGCTGAACGGGATTTTGAACGGCTAAACTGGGGGGTGAATGTCCGTCGAATGGTTTTCCTCCCCTGTATATGGTTATGGCCCACCGATCATGATTACAAGTCATCATTAAACTCGACTAACTTTGTTATAATTGAGATAAACTGCGTTCGCGATAATCTGACGAACTGCAGCCGCCTTACTGCTGATCGGGATTTTGAACTGTTGAACGGCCATGACGAACTGCAGCCGCCGCACTGCTGAACGGGATTTTGAACTGTTGAACGGGCATGGCAGGCGGTCAAAATGTGTCCCCTTCCTGTATAGCACTTATATTACGTGTCATTTACACAACCCGCGACCGACTACCGTCGGTATATTTGAGTTAAACTGAAATTTGGAAATCTGCTGATCAGCATTTGAATTGGTAACCTGCTTATCAGCAGCTGATTCAGCGTTTTAGCATGGACGTATATACATTGCTGGTTTTAGGTACTCCCGTTGTATGCATTCACTTTCACTTTCACTTGGAAATACCAGGAATCGGTATCACGTGATTGCATTTCCGCGAAATATTATTACCTTTATATTCACATTCGGTTTGCATGCTGGAACGTTCTTGTCTCCGAGATAGGCCGAATGAATGGGTAACAGTCAACCAAAAATGTGTTGGTAGCGATGCAGATAGCACATTGGTATTTCCAAAAATTGTAGAAGGTATAGGTTTAACTTTTATTAGATCATGCACGACATGCATACATATATGCATCGCTGGATAATATCATGCATAATTACTAGTATGATGAATCTTGATCTACTGTAGGGTACAGTAATCCATGTTGGTTAACGACAGGTTACCAAGATCGTTCCAAAATAGACACAAAATGTAGCATGTCTGTGTTTCTGTCCCAGCAAAATGGGACAAATGGTGTTCCATCCCTGTATTTGGTTATGTTCCATCGATAGTCATTTGCACAACATATACCCGACAATCCTCGTTAAAAATCGGTTAAACTGCGTTCGGTGGAATCTGCTGAATAACGTGCTGAACGGGATTTTGAACTGTTGAACTATACCTGGGTGGAGGTCGGTCAAATGGTGTTCTCTCTTTGTATTTAGTTAAGGCACGTCGATCATGTCGTTTGCATAAACTATTCCCGAATAACTTCATTATAATTTAGTTAAACTGCGTTCGGGGAATCAGCTGCATGAGCTGCTCCTTATGAACTGCTGAACGGGATTTTGAACGGCTAAACTGGGGGTGAATGTCCGTCGAATGGTTTTCCTCCCCTGTATATGGTTATGGCCCACCGATCATGATTACAAGTCATCATTAAACTCGACTAACTTTGTTATAATTGAGATAAACTGCGTTCGCGATAATCTGACGAACTGCAGCCGCCTTACTGCTGATCGGGATTTTGAACTGTTGAACGGCCATGGCGAAATGCAGCCGCCGTACTGCTGAACGGGATTTTGAACTGCTGAACGGGCATGGCAGGCGGTCAAAATGTGTCCCCTTCCTGTATAGCACTTATATTACGTGTCATTTACACAACCCCCGACCGACTACCGTCGGTATATATTTGAGTTAAACTGAAATTTGGAAATCTGCTGATCAGCATTTTAATTGGTAACCTGCTTATCAGCAGCTGATTCAGCGTTTTAGCATGGACGTATATACATTGCTGGTTTTAGGTACTCCCGTTATATGCATTCACTTTCACTTTCACTTGGAAATACCAGGAATCGGTATCACGTGATTGCATTTCAGCGAAATATTATTACCTTTATATTCACATTCGGTTTGCACGCTGGAACGTTCTTGTCTCCGAGATAGGCCGAATTAATTGGTAACAGTCAACCAAAAATGTGTTGGTAGCGATGCAGATAGCACATTGGTATTTCCAAAAATTGTAGAAGGTAGGTTTAACTTTTATTAGATCATGCACGACATGCATACATATATGCATCGCTGGATCATATCATGCATAATTACTAGTATGATGAATCTTGATCTACTGTAGGGTACAGTAATCCATGTTGGTTAACGACAGGTTACCAAGATCGTTCCAAAATAGACACAAAATGTAGCATGTCTGTGTTTCTGTCCCAGCAAAATGGGACAAATGGTGTTCCATCCCTGTATTTGGTTATGTTCCATCGATAGTCATTTGCACAACATATACCCGACAATCCTCGTTAAAAATCGGTTAAACTGCGTTCGGTGGAATCTGCTGAATAACGTGCTGAACGGGATTTTGAACTGTTGAACTATACCTGGGTGGAGGTCGGTCAAATGGTGTTCTCTCTTTGTATTTAGTTAAGGCACGTCGATCATGTCGTTTGCATAAACTATTCCCGAATAACTTCATTATAATTTAGTTAAACTGCGTTCGGGGAATCAGCTGCATGAGCTGCTCCTTATGAACTGCTGAACGGGATTTTGAACTGCTAAACTGGGGGTGAATGTCCGTCGAATGGTTTTCCTCCCCTGTATATGGTTATGGCCCACCGATCATGATTACAAGTCATCATTAAACTCGACTAACTTTGTTATAATTGAGATAAACTGCGTTCGCGATAATCTGACGAACTGCAGCCGCCTTACTGCTGATCGGGATTTTGAACTGTTGAACGGCCATGGCGAACTGCAGCCGCCGTACTGCTGAACGGGATTTTGAACTGCTGAACGGGCATGGCAGGCGGTCAAAATGTGTCCCCTTCCTGTATAGCACTTATATTACGTGTCATTTACACAACCCGCGACCGACTACCGTCGGTATATATTTGAGTTAAACTGAAATTTGGAAATCTGCTGATCAGCATTTTAATTGGTAACCTGCTTATCAGCAGCTGATTCAGCGTTTTAGCATGGACGTATATACATCGCTGGTTTTAGGTACTCCCGTTATATGCGTTCACTTTCACTTTCACTTGGAAATACCAGGAATCGGTATCACGTGATTGCATTTCCGCGAAATATTATTACCTTTATATTCACATTCGGTTTGCATGCTGGAACGTTCTTGTCTCCGAGATAGGCCGAATTAATTGGTAACAGTCAACCAAAAATGTGTTGGTAGCGATGCAGATAGCACATTGGTATTTCCAAAAATTGTAGAAGGTAGGTTTAACTTTTATTAGATCATGCACGACATGCATACATATATGCATCGCTGGATCATATCATGCATAATTACTAGTATGATGAATCTTGATCTACTGTATAGGGTACAGTAATCCATGTTGGTTAACGACAGGTTACCAAGATCGTTCCAAAATAGACACAAAATAGTAGCATGTCTGTGTGTCTGTCCCAGCAAAATGGGACAAATGGTGTTCCATCCCTGTATTTGGTTATGTTCCATCGATAGTCATTTGCACAACATATACCCGACAATCCTCGTTAAAAATCGGTTAAACTGCGTTCGGTGGAATCTGCTGAATAACGTGCTGAACGGGATTTTGAACTGTTGAACTATACCTGGGTGGAGGTCGGTCAAATGGTGTTCTCTCTTTTTATTTAGTTAAGGCACGTCGATCATGTCGTTTGCATAAACTATTCCCGAATAACTTCATTATAATTTAGTTAAACTGCGTTCGGGGAATCAGCTGCATGAGCTGCTCCTTATGAACTGCTGAACGGGATTTTGAACTGCTAAACTGGGGGTGAATGTCCGTCGAATGGTTTTCCTCCCCTGTATATGGTTATGGCCCACCGATCATGATTACAAGTCATCATTAAACTCGACTAACTTTGTTATAATTGAGATAAACTGCGTTCGCGATAATCTGACGAACTGCAGCCGCCTTACTGCTGATCGGGATTTTGAACTGTTGAACGGCCATGACGAACTGCAGCCGCCGCACTGCTGAACGGGATTTTGAACTGTTGAACGGGCATGGCAGGCGGTCAAAATGTGTCCCCTTCCTGTATAGCACTTATATTACGTGTCATTTACACAACCCGCGACCGACTACCGTCGGTATATTTGAGTTAAACTGAAATTTGGAAATCTGCTGATCAGCATTTGAATTGGTAACCTGCTTATCAGCAGCTGATTCAGCGTTTTAGCATGGACGTATATACATTGCTGGTTTTAGGTACTCCCGTTGTATGCATTCACTTTCACTTTCACTTGGAAATACCAGGAATCGGTATCACGTGATTGCATTTCCGCGAAATATTATTACCTTTATATTCACATTCGGTTTGCATGCTGGAACGTTCTTGTCTCCGAGATAGGCCGAATGAATGGGTAACAGTCAACCAAAAATGTGTTGGTAGCGATGCAGATAGCACATTGGTATTTCCAAAAATTGTAGAAGGTATAGGTTTAACTTTTATTAGATCATGCACGACATGCATACATATATGCATCGCTGGATAATATCATGCATAATTACTAGTATGATGAATCTTGATCTACTGTAGGGTACAGTAATCCATGTTGGTTAACGACAGGTTACCAAGATCGTTCCAAAATAGACACAAAATGTAGCATGTCTGTGTTTCTGTCCCAGCAAAATGGGACAAATGGTGTTCCATCCCTGTATTTGGTTATGTTCCATCGATAGTCATTTGCACAACATATACCCGACAATCCTCGTTAAAAATCGGTTAAACTGCGTTCGGTGGAATCTGCTGAATAACGTGCTGAACGGGATTTTGAACTGTTGAACTATACCTGGGTGGAGGTCGGTCAAATGGTGTTCTCTCTTTGTATTTAGTTAAGGCACGTCGATCATGTCGTTTGCATAAACTATTCCCGAATAACTTCATTATAATTTAGTTAAACTGCGTTCGGGGAATCAGCTGCATGAGCTGCTCCTTATGAACTGCTGAACGGGATTTTGAACGGCTAAACTGGGGGTGAATGTCCGTCGAATGGTTTTCCTCCCCTGTATATGGTTATGGCCCACCGATCATGATTACAAGTCATCATTAAACTCGACTAACTTTGTTATAATTGAGATAAACTGCGTTCGCGATAATCTGACGAACTGCAGCCGCCTTACTGCTGATCGGGATTTTGAACTGTTGAACGGCCATGGCGAAATGCAGCCGCCGTACTGCTGAACGGGATTTTGAACTGCTGAACGGGCATGGCAGGCGGTCAAAATGTGTCCCCTTCCTGTATAGCACTTATATTACGTGTCATTTACACAACCCCCGACCGACTACCGTCGGTATATATTTGAGTTAAACTGAAATTTGGAAATCTGCTGATCAGCATTTTAATTGGTAACCTGCTTATCAGCAGCTGATTCAGCGTTTTAGCATGGACGTATATACATTGCTGGTTTTAGGTACTCCCGTTATATGCATTCACTTTCACTTTCACTTGGAAATACCAGGAATCGGTATCACGTGATTGCATTTCAGCGAAATATTATTACCTTTATATTCACATTCGGTTTGCACGCTGGAACGTTCTTGTCTCCGAGATAGGCCGAATTAATTGGTAACAGTCAACCAAAAATGTGTTGGTAGCGATGCAGATAGCACATTGGTATTTCCAAAAATTGTAGAAGGTAGGTTTAACTTTTATTAGATCATGCACGACATGCATACATCATATATGCATCGCTGGATCATATCATGCATAATTACTAGTATGATGAATCTTGATCTACTGTAGGGTACAGTAATCCATGTTGGTTAACGACAGGTTACCAAGATCGTTCCAAAATAGACACAAAATGTAGCATGTCTGTGTTTCTGTCCGAGCAAAATGGGACAAATGGTGTTCCATCCCTGTATTTGGTTATGTTCCATCGATAGTCATTTGCACAACATATACCCGACAATCCTCGTTAAAAATCGGTTAAACTGCGTTCGGTGGAATCTGCTGAATAACGTGCTGAACGGGATTTTGAACTGTTGAACTATACCTGGGTGGAGGTCGGTCAAATGGTGTTCTCTCTTTGTATTTAGTTAAGGCACGTCGATCATGTCGTTTGCATAAACTATTCCCGAATAACTTCATTATAATTTAGTTAAACTGCGTTCGGGGAATCAGCTGCATGAGCTGCTCCTTATGAACTGCTGAACGGGATTTTGAACGGCTAAACTGGGGGTGAATGTCCGTCGAATGGTTTTCCTCCCCTGTATATGGTTATGGCCCATCGATTATATATCAAGTCATCATTAAACTCGACTAACTTTGTTATAATTGAGATAAACTGCGTTCGCGATAATCTGACGAACTGCAGCCGCCTTACTGCTGATCGGGATTTTGAACTGTTGAACGGCCATGGCGAACTGCAGCCGCCGTACTGCTGAACGGGATTTTGAACTGCTGAACGGGCATGGCAGGCGGTCAAAATGTGTCCCCTTCCTGTATAGCACTTATATTACGTGTCATTTACACAACCCGCGACCGACTACCGTCGGTATATATTTGAGTTAAACTGAAATTTGGAAATCTTCTGATCAGCATTTTAATTGGTAACCTGCTTATCAGCAGCTGATTCAGCGTTTTAGCATGGACGTATATACATCGCTGGTTTTAGGTACTCCCGTTATATGCGTTCACTTTCACTTTCACTTGGAAATACCAGGAATCGGTATCACGTGATTGCATTTCCGCGAAATATTATTACCTTTATATTCACATTCGGTTTGCATGCTGGAACGTTCTTGTCTCCGAGATAGGCCGAATTAATTGGTAACAGTCAACCAAAAATGTGTTGGTAGCGATGCAGATAGCACATTGGTATTTCCAAAAATTGTAGAAGGTAGGTTTAACTTTTATTAGATCATGCACGACATGCATACATATATGCATCGCTGGATCATATCATGCATAATTACTAGTATGATGAATCTTGATCTACTGTATAGGGTACAGTAATCCATGTTGGTTAACGACAGGTTACAAAGATCGTTCCAAAATAGACACAAAATAGTAGCATGTCTGTGTGTCTGTCCCAGCAAAATGGGACAAATGGTGTTCCATCCCTGTATTTGGTTATGTTCCATCGATAGTCATTTGCACAACATATACCCGACAATCCTCGTTAAAAATCGGTTAAACTGCGTTCGGTGGAATCTGCTGAATAACGTGCTGAACGGGATTTTGAACTGTTGAACTATACCTGGGTGGAGGTCGGTCAAATGGTGTTCTCTCTTTGTATTTAGTTAAGGCACGTCGATCATGTCGTTTGCATAAACTATTCCCGAATAACTTCATTATAATTTAGTTAAACTGCGTTCGGGGAATCAGCTGCATGAGCTGCTCCTTATGAACTGCTGAACGGGATTTTGAACGGCTAAACTGGGGGTGAATGTCCGTCGAATGGTTTTCCTCCCCTGTATATGGTTATGGCCCATCGATTATATATCAAGTCATCATTAAACTCGACTAACTTTGTTATAATTGAGATAAACTGCGTTCGCGATAATCTGACGAACTGCAGCCGCCTTACTGCTGATCGGGATTTTGAACTGTTGAACGGCCATGGCGAACTGCAGCCGCCGTACTGCTGAACGGGATTTTGAACTGTTGAACGGGCATGGCAGGCGGTCAAAATGTGTCCCCTTCCTGTATAACACTTATATTACGTGTCATTTACACAACCCGCGACCGACTACCGTCGGTATATATTTGAGTTAAACTGAAATTTGGAAATCTGCTGATCAGCATTTTAATTGGTAACCTGCTTATCAGCAGCTGATTCAGCGTTTTAGCATGGACGTATATACATCGCTGGTTTTAGGTACTCCCGTTATATGCATTCACTTTCACTTTCACTTTCACTTGGAAATACCAGGAATTGGTATCACGTGATTGCATTTCCGCGAAATATTATTACCTTTATATTCACATTCGGTTTGCATGCTGGAACGTTCTTGTCTCCGAGATAGGCCGAATGAATGGGTAACAGTCAACCAAAAATGTGTTGGTAGCGATGCAGATAGCACATTGGTATTTCCAAAAATTGTAGAAGGTAGGTTTAACTTTTATTAGATCATGCACGACATGCATACATATATACATCGCTGGATAATATCATGCATAATTACTAGTATGATGAATCTTGATCTACTGTAGGCCTATATAGGGTACAGTAATCCATGTTGGTTAACGAGAGGTTACCAAGATCGTTCCAAAATAGACACAAAATAGTAGCATGTCTGTGTGTCTGTCCCAGCAAAATGGGACACATGGTGTTCCATCCCTGTATTTGGTTATGTTCCATCGATAGTCATTTGCACAACATATACCCGACAATCCTCGTTAAAAATCGGTTAAACTGCGTTCGGTGGAATCTGCTGAATAACGTGCTGAACGGGATTTTGAACTGTTGAACTATACCTGGGTGGAGGTCGGTCAAATGGTGTTCTCTCTTTGTATTTAGTTAAGGCACGTCGATCATGTCGTTTGCATAAACTATTCCCGAATAACTTCATTATAATTTAGTTAAACTGCGTTCGGGGAATCAGCTGCATGAGCTGCTCCTTATGAACTGCTGAACGGGATTTTGAACTGCTAAACTGGGGGTGAATGTCCGTCGAATGGTTTTCCTCCCCTGTATATGGTTATGGCCCACCGATCATGATTACAAGTCATCATTAAACTCGACTAACTTTGTTATAATTGAGATAAACTGCGTTCGCGATAATCTGACGAACTGCAGCCGCCTTACTGCTGATCGGGATTTTGAACTGTTGAACGGCCATGGCGAACTGCAGCCGCCGTACTGCTGAACGGGATTTTGAACTGTTGAACGGGCATGGCAGGCGGTCAAAATGTGTCCCCTCCCTGTATAGCACTTATATTACGTGTCATTTACACAACCCGCGACCGACTACCGTCGGTATATTTGAGTTAAACTGAAATTTGGAAATCTGCTGATCAGCATTTTAATTGGTAACCTGCTTATCAGCAGCTGATTCAGCGTTTTAGCATGGACGTATATACATCGCTGGTTTTAGGTACTCCCGTTATATGCATTCACTTTCACTTTCACTTTCACTTGGAAATACCAGGAATCGGTATCACGTGATTGCATTTCCGCGAAATATTATTACCTTTATATTCACATTCGGTTTGCATGCTGGAACGTTCTTGTCTCCGAGATAGGCCGAATGAATGGGTAACAGTCAACCAAAAATGTGTTGGTAGCGATGCAGATAGCACATTGGTATTTCCAAAAATTGTAGAAGGTAGGTTTAACTTTTATTAGATCATGCACGACATGCATACATATATGCATCGCTGGATCATATCATGCATAATTACTAGTATGACGAATCTTGATCTACTGTATAGGGTACAGTAATCCATGTTGGTTAACGACAGGTTACCAAGATCGTTCCAAAATAGACACAAAATAGTAGCATGTCTGTGTGTCTGTCCCAGCAAAATGGGACAAATGGTGTTCCATCCCTGTATTTGGTTATGTTCCATCGATAGTCATTTGCACAACATATACCCGACAATCCTCGTTAAAAATCGGTTAAACTGCTTTCGGTGGAATCTGCTGAATAACGTGCTGAACGGGAGTTTGAACTGTTGAACTATACCTGGGTGGAGGTCGGTCAAATGGTGTTCTCTCTTTGTATTTAGTTAAGGCACGTCGATCATGTCCCATATAAAAATGTACCAAGGTATTTACCAAGGTAAATTTTACCATGGTATTTGTACCACGGTCAATTGATCACGTCGGTAAATTTTACCAAGGTAAATTTTAGTGCTTTACCAAGGTAAAAATTTACCAAGGTAAATTTTACGATGGTTTTTTACCCTGGTCAATTGATCACGTCGGTAAATTTTACCAAGGTGAAAAAATCACAGTAAAACTTTACCATGGTGAAAATACCATGGTAAAAGAACCTCGGTAAATTGTTGGAATACTACTGTATTTTTACCACGGTGAATTTAGCATGATAAATTTTACCAAGATGTTCTACCAAGGTATTTGACCTTGGTAGAACACCTTAGTAAAATTTACCACGCTATATTCACTGTGGCGAAATACTGAGGTATTTCAACAGTTTACCCAGGTTCTTTAACCGTGGTATTTTATGGAGTTCCTAGTAAAAAAGTTGAATATATCAAGGTATACATGTATTACCAGAGTTTACATGTATATGTGAATCTAGAATGGTAAAAATCCACCAAGGAAATTTGACGCAGTATCGATTTACCAATGAATAAGTACTAGGACCCTGTGTTTAAAATAATGAGATGTTTAATTGTATGAAGGTATATAAGATGGTAACAATATCACCGTCAATGTCTTTTGGTGTCTCCATGATGGAACTGTGATGTTAGAAATACGTCCACAACTCCACATCCGACCGTGATCGATAGCCGAGTTCTAATGTTATTGTTCTCCTGGTCAGCCGACCTGGTCAGCCGACCGCGTCACAGTTCACACACATTGCGTGCTGAGTAGAACTCCGTGAGCAGTCCGCTTTGTCCACTCTAGTCACAACACTGGGTCACGAATTACGGCATACTGACACACTGTAGCTGTTCTGTTTACATTGACGCAGTTGGTCTCTGTTCGTACAGACATGAAAGTTAACATAAGCCAAGTTCTACAAAACCGACATTCACCACAATGATATAAATTAGTATAATTGAGAAATTTTTGTTTAATATTCTAATTCTAGTTCATGTCGATTATTCCCCGCTCATCGTCACTGGCTTGAAGTTGTTCAAGTTCGATTTGGACTGATTCATTTCCATCGTTAGCAAATCCATAGTCTTGAAATATCACATTATCACCAATCTCCAAACTTACTTCCTCTGAGTCGATATATTCTTCAACTTGAAGCTCATATTCTATATCTGACTGCGGAACTGACGGCCGCGGAACCATTGAATCCTGTGTTTCTTGTTGATCATTTAGCATGTTTAGTTGAACTTGTTCATTATCATTATGTTCAACTTGTTCCATTTCATTAGGTGTTGCAAAAAATTAAGTCTGAGTCATTTGAGACACTTTCACTTTGAGAATTGTGGCCGGCAGTTTCACTGTCACTGTGTGTTCACAAGTTGAAGTTCCACTTGCAGTCGAATCGAAACGATCAGCCTCACACATCCAGCGTCTAGTTGTGCTTTTTGGAATATTCTCACTCAGTGGGTCCTCCAAGTATCGTTTATAATGTTTAAGTTTGTCCTTCGACATAACGAGGAGAATGATTCGTTACTAGCTTCGAAAACAAAATGAAAATCTATACCGCCAAAAACATTGGAACTGACGGAAGTGAAGAGTGGAGGTCGTCGATCGATAACTGAGAATTAGCGAAACGGACAATTAAAAACGAACACGTTTAAAGCAGTTCATATTAGTATCATATAATGGATACATGACACACATTAAATAATCAACCAACCAACTAGTTATATAATTCATGAAATATCAGTTTTTTTTATTTTCGTGATTGCGTAATGGCGATTTCGGACAGTAATTTATGCGCGGTTCGTTTCGTTTATGTTTTGAACTCGTGTACTCTTTTTTCTGGATTAAATTAGAGTAATATTAACAATTATTAATTGGGAAACTGTAATAGCTAGGCCTACCACGGTAAACAAACAAAGGAAGACATTTTACCTTTACCACACAATACATGGACATTTACCTGTTTACAAACACATTATTAAAGTAAACACATTATTAAAGTAACTTTTACCATGGTAGACCACAATAAGTGGAAAATTACCATGGTAGAATTCTGGTGAAAACTCAGTAACTAAGATGACTTCATGAGACCACATTGACGTTACTTTTATCATGGTAGAACATAGTATAGGTGGTAATTTCACAATGGTATTCTACACTATATATGGGGAAAATACTGTGGCAGCAGTCTGACCGTGATAACTGGAGTACCTGGAAAGTTTACTATGGTAGTATGCTGTGTTAAATACTCATAATAGAGTAGGCCTACGGTACCTTGTTATATGGTATTATACTGTGGAAGCATATATAGTCAAATGTAAAATATAGCTATGTAAGTTAATATATATACCGAGGTAAGTCCAGAAATATTGAGATATACCAAGGTATATTTTGACTTACCGAGGTATACCTATGTAAGTTAATATATATACCGAGGTAAGTCCAGATATACCGAGATATACCAAGGTATATTTGGACTTACCGAGGTATACCAATGTAAGTTAATATATATACCGA
Organism: Siphonodentalium dalli; assembly: GCA_032622095.1. Classification (NCBI taxonomy): domain Eukaryota; kingdom Metazoa; phylum Mollusca; class Scaphopoda; order Gadilida; family Siphonodentaliidae; genus Siphonodentalium; species Siphonodentalium dalli. The sequence continues at coordinate 188,524,446 of CP136063.1, read as the reverse complement.
GGTAAGTCCAGATATACCGAGATATACCAAGGTATATTTTGACTTACCGAGGTATATTTTGACTTACCAAGGTATATTTTGACTTACCAAGGTATATCTTGACTTACCTAGGTATATATTGGTTTACCTCGGTATATCTTGGTAAACTTACCAAGGTAAATCACATATTACCATGGTATCACCTAGGTATATATTGGTTTACCGAGGTAATACTTGGTTTACCGAGGTAATACTTGGTTTACCGAGGTATATATTGATTTACCTTGGTAAAACCTTGGTAATATCCAGGTTTACCATGGTACATTTTTATATGGGGTCGTTTGCATAAACTATTCCCGAATAACTTCATTATAATTTAGTTAAACTGCGTTCGGGGAATCAGCTGCATGAGCTGCTCCTTATGAACTGCTGAACGGGATTTTGAACTGCTAATTAACTGGGGGTGAATGTCCATCGAATGGTTTTCCTCCCCTGTATATGGTTATATGGCCCACCGATCATGATTACAAGTCATCATTAAACTCGACTAACTTTGTTATAATTGAGATAAACTGCGTTCGCGATAATCTGACGAACTGCAGCCGCCTTACTGCTGATCGGGATTTTGAACTGTTGGAACGGCCATGGCGAACTGCAGCCGCCGTATACTGCTGAACGGGATTTTGAACTGTTGAACGGGCATGGCAGGCGGTCAAAATGTGTCCCCTCCCTGTATAGCACTTATATTACGTGTCATTTACACAACCCGCGACCGACTACCGTCGGTATATTTGAGTTAAACTGAAATTTGGAAATCTGCTGATCAGCATTTTAATTGGTAACCTGCTTATCAGCAGCTGATTCAGCGTTTTAGCATGGACGTATATACATCGCTGGTTTTAGGTACTCCCGTTATATGCATTCACTTTCACTTTCACTTGGAAATACCAGGAATACCAGCGTTTTAGCATGGACGTATATACATCGATTAAATACAGCTGGTCGGAATTAGAGTAAATGGCGGCCATCTTGGATTCAATGGCTCTAGCACCTAGTAGGGCCACCTTTATTTTTCGGTGAAATCCGGATTCTTCATCTGGATACCATAGGGAACAATAAAAATAAGGTTATTTGTAATCATCGTGGGGGGGGGGGGGGGGGGGTGCACGTGGACCTTATTGGCTCCCCGACTATGAGTTAATTGAGTCTACCTATATGACGTCATATGAGTGGCGATGGAAAATGCGGAATCGACATCAGCTCGTGAGTGTAATGGAATTACTGCGGGGCATGACTATATGTCAATAACATTGTGTACATGTTGTGATTTGTCATCGCTCGGTGAGTTATCTTCACTTGTGATTTGTCATAAGTGCTGTTTGGAAAGTTATTGTTTTGACCAAAAATCGATAACACTTTCGTGTCAAAAAAATAAAGTTTATAAAAACACGAGCCGACATGTGAACTCTATTCGGGTGCGTGTTCACGATGTTGTTTTAATTTTCCATATATATGCCCCGAGTGTCCCGTATTTACAATAATTCATTCGTGCAATGCCAAATAAATACAGTGTTTTCGACTGTGGCCGGTATAGTGATCGACTCTCAATTAGGTATTATTCTGCATTCATTTCCAAACGATGTTCGTTTACATGAAATTTGGCGGGATTTCTGTGGGGAAACCCGTTGCGCAAAATCAGAAACTATTGAAGTGGTTGCCAATGAATGCATTGTCCAGAATTTGTTCCGTCCACTTCGAAAAAAGTGTTTCGAGCACAACGCGAATACACTTGGTCCCAATAGTGGCTACCGACGACAACTCAGAAGAGACGCAACCCCCACATTAAACAAACGGACCACCGACGAGAATGCCATCCAAAAAAAAAGAAGTCAACTCCCGTAAAGATTATAAATTTTCCGGAGCGTCCAGTCGTGAGTATATCCAATCGAACCTATCGCTAAAAAGCGAATACATATACCAAATAAAGAGCGTTTAATTTGATAAGTCAGTCATGGTTACGAATACATACAATTGCAGTTAAAGGCACGTGAGGCCTTAGTTGTCGAAAATATTCATATTTGTTCCAATCACCGTAAACAGAAAAACATTAAAACGCATACAGTTTCGTTCATATATACCATGACCATCGCGTAAACAGCATGTTATCATAAAGATTTACTATATTTTACCTAAGCAAGAGTCTGATTGTGTTACAGAAGACAGCACAATGCTGTTGGCTAATCACACACAAATGGCATAAACGCTCTTTATTCGTTCCATATCAAGAATTCACCCACAAAGAACGCTCTTTATGTTTACTATCATAATATAAACAAACACCAGAAAAGTAACTTTTTATGCTTTCGTTTACATAACAATGGTCAAAAATATGACAATAACATACTGTTTATGCGATATTTCTTATTTGTATACGGACAATGTCTGTCTACATTTTGTTGTTCTGTCTGTTTGTGGCGGTTTTTGACGGGTGGAAATATTTTCACAGGATACCCACCGCCAAGGCCAACCGTACCTTTAAAGTGGGAAGTATATTGATGAATAATTTAGTAAAGTATTCACGATGACAACTAATATTCTAAGTCGAGTCCCCAGTTTCCTTCACCATGACTCAATAAAGAGCGTTCCATGTTAAGAATATTCCTAATATGGTGCGAATAAAAAGAGTTTAATAAACCGGAAATTGCTATGATATTGACGGATATATAAAGTATGTATATCGCAAGTTCGTGTACATGTATTTACGTGTATTGGTGTAATCAGTAAATAATCACGATGACAACTGTTCTGTGTCAAGTCCCAATTTTCTTTTACCATGACTCAATAAAGATCGTTCACTGTTAAGCCTATTCCCGATATGGTTCCAATAAAGAGCGTTTGTATATGTGATTACATATTAAACCGCATTATTATCCCTAATTCAAAAAGTGTTATATATGATTGGATGTTTAAACGAACCACAGCGAACGTTTATATATTTTATAATCCTATTGTTATGCGTAATTGACACAGAGGTCGATAATTATCAGAACTGTAATCGTCGGTGTCGCTGTCGGTCATTTTATCCTTGACAATATAAATTTTCACTTCGAGAAATACCAGTATGGCAGTCGCTTGTTTTGATAGTACGGGAATTCCCCTAATCGCTACGTCACGTGATAAGTCATGTGCCGCACCGACCGCTGATCATGTGACAATCACGTGACTTCGTCTACAACATAAGATCTTCGGCTTTCTTTGGATTTTTTTCGTTATAAAAACAAAATTAGCTATCAAACGCACGATTATTTGGGCAAAATGGACATTTAAATTATATAATATTGGTATATTGAAAGAAAATACTAAAACATTTTCAGAATAATATTCCTTTAAGCATAATACAAATTCCATTATACGCTTTTTATAATCCCATTAATGGAATTACGCTTAAGTGTAATAGCATTATGTTTAAGCATAATGGCATTACGCTATATAATTTAATTTAAAGCATAATGGAAATCTGAATTACGCTTACCGGATTACGCTTAAGCCTAATGTCAATTTGGTCTCCCATACTTTGACGGTTGTGTTCCTCGACTCAAATCAAATATGTTTTTACCCCTGAAGCCGAAGAAATAGTAATTTGGGAGCGTTAATTCGGAATATGCATCTTTAATAACAGCATACAATGTTAAACTATTTTTATCCAAAATTATTCACATACGGGTATTCCTTGTGCCAAGTTGTGGTAGCCACATATTTACGATGAATGAAGCGTAAATGATTTACAATTAATCAACTGATTTGCAATGAATCGTAAATAATTGTGCAAAATTTGTGCGCAAATAATGAATCAGTCAGGCATAACCTGATAACATTTACTGCGTACTGTACTGTCACCTGTGCCCTTCGAGTTCGATCCATAAGTTTCTTTGACGCCAAAAACGTCATTAGCTAAACTTTCAACTTGAGATAGGCCTAATATAACTGTAATATACTAACTAATTAAAATAAATGCGATTGCGCCTGTCTTCTCAAATCGGTTGGTTGGTAATCTGAACAATTCTCTCTGATCAAAACTTCCCGTTGTTGCATAACAGGAAATTTTCTTGTCGGGAAAACCAGTGACTATATATAGAATAAAAAGTCGGAAAATCCAATAATGTTTCTAATTTTAGAATGGCGACAGACAGTGGAATGGAACGGAATATGGACTGAAGAGGAATACAATGACACAGGATGTGGAATGTAAATGGAATCGGCAGATTTCTTAACATATTACCAAGAGGACTAATTTTTGGAAACAGAAATAAAAAAAATTCACGGCAGTATAATACCGTACCGTTTATAATACCGTATTATATGTAGCAATAAACTCCGAACACTTAACCAAATGAATAGGAGAAGTCGGCCCCGCGCGAAGTCGGCCCCATACGAAGACGGCCACAGAGAAGTCGGCCCCATATATAACAGAACCATTGTTTAAAATCATTCTTTATTTATTTTATTATATGAGATATGAAATAAGAAAATGATAATAGTCATAATGACAATATAATAATAACAAATTCAATTGACAAATTCAAACAACGTCGTCGTCGCTATCACTGTCGTTGTCGCTGATGGGTGCTGACTTGTCATCAAATCTCGGTCTCTGTACAACTTCCATAGAGTAAATCACAGTTACTGAACATGAAGTCCCAAAATAAGGGTTTAATCGAGTTTATAAATCGGTATCCTAATATAATATACTATATTATTGGTATTGGATACCGATTTATAAACTCGATTAAACCCTTATTTTGGGACTTTAACTGTGTCTAGATCAACATCCTCGGACATAACATCTTCTACTACGACTTTTGCAGGTCTGAAGATGTTCTCTTTTTCTGTGGCATGGACTTTCTTCTTAATCCGGCCCGGGTCTCCCAACTCGGGGGAGGGGGTAACCGGTGATCTGTATATATGTTCAACTTGTTTTGGTAGTCATGTTGCTTTGTCATTACTAATTATCTATTATTCAGTGTAATAACATATGGGAGAGGCCGGGGTACCATTAAGTGGGTCAGCACTTGTCCCCCAATCCAATTGTCTGTATAAACAAGTGTATGTGTTATATATCATTTGTTATCTAAATTTGATAAATAAATATGTTTAAACTAAACTTTGGTACATTTCCAGCAGTTGGAAATGTCATGCCTAACACAACATTAGTTGGACATTAATTTGACACGATATAAAGGTTGGAATTATTCTCATTGTTTGATTTTTCAACCTGTAAAAGTTGGTAATTTTCCAATCCTAGGGTGTATCAGGTTGGATATTTCCAAGGGGGTGCAAATGGAATTCTGCGAACCTGTGAGTTTGATGTTTGGTTCAAGGGGGGTGCAGTTGGTCGGAAATTTGATGGAGCACTCTCTCTAGCCACGTCCCTAGAACTTGTACGTGTGGGTACTTATTTAATCAATAAATTGACTGACATTTCCACTATATAGTCCTGAGATCCTAGAATGAGCTTTCTGAATCTGAATGGTTACGCTGCAGATCCCAATTCTGGTAATTTCGCAGCGGGCGAGAGAGTCTCAGATCTTTTCCTACAGCGCACTCTTGAAGGAATCCACAGGCTGTTGTTGTAGGATTAAGGATTCCTCCAGCTGATTCCAGTCGCATATAGTTCGAACAAATGTGGAATTAGCGAACTGAGCTGACACGTATGGTATAGCCTCATAGCACTGACTGTTGTTCCTTATTAGGTGCCGAGGAATTTGGCTGGTGACGTAGCCTGTCAGAACTTTGCTCTGCGATCTAAGACGCCTTGTTTCGGGTGTAAAGTATTGATTAGGGGGTATAGCCGGGACCAATCCGCCCACCACCTTACTCATGAATCCCAGCCGATTTATTTTCCGCCGTTTCTGCAATGTTGGTAAATCTAGCTCGTAGAGGATCTTGGTCATATATCCATCTTCTTTGCTCTTATAGTCGGGCTGCTCTACGCTGGATTCTTTCCAGCTTGTCGATGTGATTTTGTTGGTAGGGGTCCCAGATGGTGTCTGCTTTACATTTGTGTTTGTGCGATTGAGAGATGCAGTCCACGAGCGATCACAAAACCACAACCTTAGCTTCATATGGGCACAGCTTTATTTTCCAACTAATGTACAGCTAGCTAGCACGTTGGCAAAAAAATGCCTGTGTTTCTGCACTATACAGAGACTATTGTGCAAAACGACTGCATTTAACGAAACAAAACATTTTAAATATGAAATTGCTATAAGACTAGATAGTACATACGTGTATCTGATAATCCATCGATATCATATAATCCTACTATTTCTCGAATAAGAAGGAACATATAATAACAAACAAAGCAGAAGACATATCCATGCAGGTTTACGTTAATTCGGTCAATGGTGACGTACGTGTCCGCCGAATTTGAAATCGACATGCGTTCGGACGGTATTTTATGTATGGAATTATGAAATGAACATGGTGAAAGTGACAAATAAACTTCTGTAACGCTTGTATCGCTATGTATCAAGGGTTACTACTGGGACGCAGATAACGATGAGAAATAAAAACGATTCCTTAAACATCTGTAACGCTTGTATCGCTCTGTATCAAGGGTTAATTACTACTGGGACGCAGATACCGATGAGAAATAAAAACGATTCCTTAAACTTCTGTAACGCTTGTATCGCTCTGTATCAAGGGTTACTACTGGGACGCAGATAATCACTAGAAATAAAAACGATTCCTTAAACTTCTGTAACGCTTGTATCGCTCTGTATCAAGGGTTACTACTGGGACGCAGATAACGATGAGAAATAAAAACGATTCCTTAAACTTCTGTAACGCTTGTATCTCTCTGTATCAAGGGTTACTACTGGGACGCAGATAATCACTAGAAATAAAAACGATTCCTTAAACTTCTGTAACGCTTGTATCGCTCTGTATCAAAGATTACTACTGGGACGCAGATACTCACTTGAAATAAAAACGATTCCTTAAACTTCTGTAACGCTTGTATCGCTCTGTATCAAGGGTTACTACTGGGACTCAGATAACGATGAGAAATAAAAACGATTCCTTAAACTTCTGTAACTCTTGTATCGCTATGTATCAAGGGTTACTACTGGGACGCAGATAACGACGGGCAATAAAAACGATTCTTTAACTTCTGTAACGCTTGTATCGCTCTGTATCAAGGGTTACTTACTGAGACGCAGATAACGATGAAAAATAAAAATATCTTTTATCAGCTTGTCCCGCTCTGTATCAAGGCTTTCTACATGCCAGTGGGACAAAAACATACCCCCTTAACTTTTTGCTCACGTTTCTTGCCATATATGCGATTTTGTCTCCGCATTTAAAATTCTTTGATATAGATCGTTTATATTCTGCAATAATTTGTACACAATTAAGGGACGGATTCTTATGTTTTATTGTGTTTTTAAACTCAGAGGTGGCGAAATCTCAGTTTGTTTACATTATGAACGTTTGAGTCCGTAATCGGAATCAGAATCAGAATCCGGATTACGACGAAATAACGATTGATTACGATTACGGTATGTTCGTTTACTGATTCTGGTCAGTTCGTTTACCGAACCACGTCGTACGGGGACTAATCCGTAATCTGAATCCAGATTCTCTCACGAAATAACGACTCTGGAAAACTAGAATGAATTTCTCACTCATCCAAATAAAATCATATTTAAATTAAAAATATAACCATTTAATTAAGATGGAACCTTAAAGTTTGCGTTGTATGCTACATGTACATATTACGTACCGTATACATAGTAATGTGTAACGCTAAAATGAAAGATACATTACATGTACGAGATTTATGAAATAATTACGGTATCAGCACACCAGTCCCAGCTGCGCCTAATTCGCGCGCCTAATTTTACTTAGTCCAGTCAATATTGCGTGTTACTTTTGTAAAATTACATATATGTTGTTGTTGTTGTTGTTGTGTTGGATATCCCACCTTTATTTATGAGGAGCACCCCACGTGTGGGTTAAAATAAATATAAAACCTAGTCTTGGTTGTGAAACAGTAAGATGTATAGGTTAAAATGTAATGGTTAAGATTGCATTATATATGTACACTTGGTTTGTTCGTTTGTTTGTTTTTTGTTTTTGTTTTGTTTTGTTTTTTAAATTTGTGTGCGATGTTTATGTACATGCGATTTTGAGCTTCAATTAGCTCTCAGTATATCGTACAGCTCTATTGGTTAAAATATTTGGTATGTAGATAAAAACATTTAAAAAACTACAATTATTAAAATATTGGTTTATTTGTTTTGGTTTTTTGACATGTTTTTTATGTCTTACTTTGTAGTCAATTGCTTTTTCAGTATGTTGGTTCTTATTGTATGTATTGAATATATGTAGTTCCTTGCTGCTTCTTCAATACAATGTAATGTTGTAGGGTCATATATTTCGATGAGTTACATATAGTTACTGTAGATTACACAGACTCCATATTCCGCAGACTGACTCACTCTATTCCATATTCCATATTCCATCCCGTCCCGCAGATTGTTATGTCCCTTTGCCTGAGATATTTTTAGAAATAGAAACCGAAACCGAAACTGGGTACTGACATACTTCCGCGGCGAGTTATGCTGTAGGCCTACCAACGGATACCAGCGATAAGTAAATCAGTAAATCAGTAACACTTCTGGCATTAGTCAGAATATGACGCCAAGATAGACTTAATTATAGTCCAGTGTACGGTATTTATGAGAGGGGAAAAAAGCCAAACCCGGAACTGATCGCTACAGATAATCGAATTTATAAATTTAAACTAATATATAGATATAGCAGTTGTACCAATTTATAAATTTGATTCAACTTTATTTGGGACTTTATGTCTAGAAACTGTATGGGCCGGAGGCCAAATTCACATATATATATATATATTAGCACAATAAGGGAAAATCGCGCAATAAGGAATATTCTTTGTGCGCATGCAATCGCTTAGCGCATTAAGATATTCCCTTATTGTGCTTAAGCACAATAAGACATTCCTTATTGTGCTTAAGCGTAATTACATCCTTATTGCGCTTAAGCGCAATTAATATATATCCCTCATGAGATCACCCCTCTGCACATAGTAGAATTATCCGATCCATTGTACCATGGACTACACCATTTGAATTATAGGGAGTTTATGTAATGTGGCTAATTGTGCTTAAGTTTAAGCGCAATATGATATTCCTTATTGCGCTTAAGCTCAATTATTTATTAAATGTCAATTTGGCTTCCCATATAACTGCAAAATTCAATTGTGCTTCAGTGCAATTGATTTTCCATATATGGCTAAACCCCCAGTAAATTAATGAATAAATTTAATACAAATTTAAGTGCAATTCAATTGCGCTTCAGCAAGTATTTTCCCCATATATGGCTAACCCCGAGTTAATAAGTAAATCGAATACAAAATTAATTGCGCTTCAGTGCAATTAAATTATTTTCCCATATATGGCTAAAACCCCCAGTTCAGGGGTGTAAGCTTTCTTGTAACAATAATTGCGCTTCAGCGCAATTGATATGAATCAAGACTGGATTGCACTGAGCATAATTGAATTGCGCTGAAGCGCAATTGGATTGTGCTGAAGCGAAATTCAATTGCGCTGAATCGCAATTATTAATATATGTGAATTTGGTCTCCCATAGTAACTGTTCATAAATCCAAAAACAAACAACATACTAAACTTTAAAAAAAAGTAATTATAAAGGGAAATTGGGGAATTTCGTGAAATACATTTGGGAAAATATCAAATCATCAATTTATGGATTTTCAGGGATGATATATAACACAAATTCAAATTCACAAATCCTTCAATCATCATATCTATTTTGGTGATGTTACTGATTCCAGAACAGAAAACCATTCCAAGATTTGTTAAGTATTTTTCAAGTTGTGTGCCTTCAAAAATGGGAGTTTACCTGATTTCGGAACCTCAGCATGCATTTTCACAGAATAAGCCAAATTACTTATTTTTATATGGTCAATTATTTTTTAAAAAGTAGAGCAAAAAGAAGGGCCTTTTCACTGTTTCAGTAAAATCCCCACCAGATTACTATACACACAAAATTATTAATTTGAGCATCAACTGAAATATGCTTTAGTTATCAGAATCGATTAAAGATGCAAAATCCGAATTAACGCTCCCAAATTACTATTTCTTTGGCTTAATTCGTGGGTAAAAATTATTTGATTTGAGTTGGTGAACCCACCCATCAAAGCTCAGAATGATGAGACATTGATTTTTGAAATTTTTGTTTCTCGAGATATGTACTTATTTGTGGCCTGGAAAACACTTGTCAAGGTAACGGTCTCGGACATAATTGCGGATGAAGATGGATAACTCTAAAATCAAGTGGTAATATGACCCATAAAGTGATAATACGGCCATATTTCGTTTAACAACATGTTGATAAATAACATGTTTTTGGGAAATTTTATACCATACTACCATAGTTGACCTTATTTTGTTGTAATTAATTGATTCTGATTACTAAAGCTTATTTTGAAGAAATGTTGTTGTTGTTGTAACTTGATGATATGTTGATCAGATTGAGTAATTTCATTTGAATATGTTGGACCCCAGTTACGCCATAGAAAAACCACGCACTGAATACTAAAACATTTGCACCAGATATCGTGTTTAACATATACCAAATTTGAATGAGAGGCTGTTTAAATCTGTTCCATCTCAAAATAACACAGAAAATGGAGTGATTTGGGTTTTTTGCATGTTTATAAGATTGAAAAACATGAAATCCACTTTAGCACGGAATAAAAACAAATTGTTCTATCTCCAAAGTGTTTTTTTGTGATTACACCCAAGATATCATGTTTTGTTTCAAAACTCATCATATAATAGTATTTAAAACACCAGCTATCATACCCGCTGTGTACTATCTTCCAAAACAGAATGAGAACATGTGAACCGGAGGGGGGGGGGGGGGGGGGGGGGGTAAAAACTTTAAACTCAATTTCCCACAGAAATGAAAATATGGAGATAAAATACTTTAGTTATGGTCCCATATAGCAGAAAATTATGCCTTTTCTACCTGATAGAGCCGATAGATATAAGAAATATTTAAAATAGAAAAAAATAATATGAATCATATGTGACACGTAGTGGAGGAACCACGCATGCTGTGCCTCGAATTTGCTTTTTATCGCGACATAACGCTAAGAATAATTATGTAACAGCATGCAATGGCCCCATGTGGAGACGACATGACAAGTATTGTCATGGATTGTGCTATCTTGTCTCGATTCTGGCCCGCAAAGCCAACATAACGTATATGACGTCATGAACCGTGCACTTTATTAATGACGTCTTCTCTGGTTTTAATTAAGCTAACTAATGAAATTGGTCTAAATGAAACTAATATGCCTAAATCACATGGGAATTCTTCGGAAGTTGCAATGTGAAGTTGGAAATTTTATTTTCGTCTCGTTGGTCCACTTCCGATTCCACAAATTAGCAATCTCCAGACAGTTACTAACCAGAAGTCACTGGTCAATTATAAAAAAAAAATGTATACGCTACCAGAAATTGGCTTATTGCTATCGAAAATATAGAAAAAAATATATGACGTCACCATTCACCTGTGCCTAAGGTATAAGAACCAACGTGGTTGTGGTTGCTATTATATAAAAAAAAGGAACACACTTTGACTCTCACAATGGGTAAATGTGCAAACGATATAGAAGTCTGTAAAAATGTCGCCACTAAGAAGAACATAAAGAAACTTTGTTCATATATTCATTATTGATAGTTCTACAATATAAAAATTCCGTGTGTTGAAACCATTCAATGATTGTTATGTAAACAAAACTGTTACAGTGATGTCAACAAACATCGCTAATCCTGTAGTTAAAATATTTAAGGCTGAATATGATTTTCAGAATATTTTTCAATGCTTTGACATTCTGCAATGTTTGGTATAAAGTTTTCATTAAATTCGGTATCTTATTGGACTAATTGAACTTTTATCGTAATCTGTAACAGTAATAATTACATAAAAATTATTTTGTCATGGGAAATCTCCTTATTGGAGAGTTCTTAATAAGGAGAATAAGAACAGTCAATCTGTTTTTAGCTCACCTGAGACGAAGTCTCCGGTGGAGCTATAGTCATCACTCCTCGTCCGTCGTCCGTCCGTCCATCTGTCCGTCCATCCGTCCGTCCATCCGTCCGTCCGTCAACAATTCTTTGAACATCTTCTCCTCTGAAACCGGAAGACCGAATTGGTTCATATTTGGTGTGGATGTTCCCTAGGTGACTCTCATTCAGATTTGTTCAAATGAGGTCACTGGGTCAAATAGTTGCGAAACCAGGGCCATAACTCTATTCCTCCACCGTAATTCTTACAACGACTTCTTGTCCATAACCATTGTGCCGATTTAGCTAATATTTGGTATGGAGGGTCCTTGGGTGACTGGTGTTCAGATTTGTTCAAATGAGGTCACCCGGTCAATTAGTTGAGAAACCAGTGCCATAACTCATAGTAATTCTTACAATGACTTCTTCTACAAAAATATTTGGCCGAATTAGCTTATATTTGGTACTGAGAGACCTTGGATGACTGGGAATCAGATTTGTTCAAATTGGGTCACTGGGTCAATTAGGGGCAGAGCCAGGGACATAACTCTAAAAACCAAAAAATTACATTTTTGCATTTTGATCATATTTGGTGTGGATGTTCCCTAGGTGACTGTCATTAAGATTTGTTCAAATGAGGTCACTGTGTCAAACAGTTGCGAAACCAGGGCCATAACTATATTCCTCCTTGGTAATTCTTATAACGACTTCTTGTCAACAAGCATTATGCCGATTTAGTTTATATTTGGTATGTGGGGTCATTGAATGACTGGGGTTCAGATTTGTTCAAATGGGGTCACTGGGTCAAATAGTGGTGGAGCCAGGGCCATAATTCCCCAAAAAATAATAAAAAATTCAGGAACTCCTTGATCAATTTAACATACAAAAAAAAATATCACCCCCCCCCCCACATGACCCAGAAACCCACCCTGCCCCCAACCAACAGCATTCCACCCTATCTCATATCCTAACTCACAGGTAAATAAAGTTTTTTTTTAAATTCCCATTACAAGGCAACTCTCCTATGAACTGATAGACACCACAGATAGAGTCCCCAGGGAGTGTATTCATGTCATCCATAATTTAAATGAGATTAATGGTGTTATCAATGAAGCACCCTTGTTGATTACATTATCACTCAGTGGTCATTAAAATCAGATTAATTTCATTTTCTCAGAGTGCCTGGCATTTGTTGAATGAGGTTCACAGAGGGTGAATTTAGTGACGCTATCCTACACAGCAGGCTAGCATAACCAAATACACCCTCTGAGAACCTTATTCCGCTTAGGCCTCATCTTCTGGGAAGTATCTAGAGTCTCAAGATCTCATTCTGCTTAGGCCTCATCTTCTGGGAAGTATCTATAGTATCAAATTTACATTGTTGTTAGTTAAATTTCCCTTCTAGGAAGTTTCTGTATCCCTTAATTTGCAGAAGATAAAATTCATGATTGAGGTGCCCAATGGGTGAACATCACCAATTTCAACTGGGGAACTTCAATCTTATTCTAGGTCTTCCATAGCTGTTGAGGGCCTTATCAGAATGAGGTCCCCAGAGGGTGAATTTAGTGATACTAGCCCGCTGTGCAGGATAGCCTCACTAAATTCACCCTCTGGGTACCTCATTCTGCAAATAACAGACAGACTATTTCAAAGCTTGATTCAAGGCTAGCATCACCAAATTCACCATTTGGGGACCTCATTCTGCTTAGGCCTCATCTTCTGGGAAGTATCTATAGTATCAAATTTACATTGTTGTTAGTTAAATTTCCCTTCTAGGAAGTTTCTATATCCCCTAATTTGCAGAAGATAAAATTCATAATTGAGGGGCCCAATGGGTGAACATCACCAACTTCAACTGGGGAAATTCAATTTTATTCTAGGTCTTCCATAGCAGTTGAGGACTTTATCAGAATGAGGTCCCCAGAGGGTGAATTTAGCATAACTAAATTCACCCTCTGGGGACCTCACTCTGCAAATGACAGACACACTATCACACTATTTCAAGGCTTGTTGTATAATACATTGTGTTGCTTGAGGCCAGGCATACACAATGTTGGAATAGACACGCTTTTTGTGATGCTATCCGGCACAGCAGGCTAGCATCACCAAATTCACACTCTGGCGTCCTCATTCTGCTTAGGCCTCATCTTCTGGGAAGTATCTATGGTATCAAATTTACATTGTTGTTAGTTAAATTTCCCTTCTAGGAAGTTTCTATATCCCCTAATTTGAAGAAAATAAAATTCATAAATGAGGTGCCCAATGGGTGAATATCACCAACTTCAACTGGGGAACTTAATTTTTATCCTTATCAGATTTGTGAAAATGGGATCACAAAGTCAAATAAGGGCAGAGCAAGAGACTTAACTATTTCACTACATAGTAATTCTTAAAATATGTTTGCAAGAACTAGTTGGCTTATATAGAATGGAATGTTCTTCCTTGACTGCAATTCAGATTTTTTTAATGGGGTCACCTGGTCAAATAGGGGCCAAGCGAAGGACAGTTTCCCTCTTAATATGCTTCCTTCACAAGGACCATCAGGTCTATTTGACTGATATTTATGATTTGTATGAAGGGTTCTTTGGTGTCTGGGATTCAAATTTATTCAGATGGGGTCACCCGGTTAAATAGGGTGGGACCAGGGACATAACTATATGTCTCTATAGTAATTCTTAAAATGTCTTCTCAAGGGATTTTGGACTATTTAGCTTACATATAGTATGGAGGAATCAGGAAGATCCTTTAGTGACTGAGATACAGATTTGTTAAAATGAGGTCAACCTGTCAAGAAATGGCAGTCTATGGGGAGTTAACACTTTTGTGTCCAATAAAATCATAGAAATACCAAATTCATTAAAACATCTACCTTGGAACTGACTGATTGGTCTGACATACATGTATTGTGTTTTGGGTCCATGGATAATTGGGCTTCAAACATGTTTAAATGGTTTTAGAAAAAGGCGCTTGTGAGATTGGAAATTTCCAACAATTGAGAAAGTTTGAGGTGTCGGTTGTGAAATTCCAACCTAAGACTTGGGAGTCTGGATCCCGGTTGGGAGGGGACTTGTTGAGCTGGAGGAGGGGGGTGATCAGTAGTGTACAGTTGGCAATTTCAAGGTGGTTTTTTACCAAGCTAAGTCTCTCTAGCCACATATCCTGTTTAAATCTACTTCTTTTAAAGTGATTATGAAAAGTGCTGACTGTTTTGGTCTCCAGAGTCCCAGTCTTATCAGTCTTTGCAGTCTGGTGAGCGACCCCACAGTCATTGACTGTCTTGTTTCATGTCTTGTTGAAGATACAGTAATGCCCTAATTAATCGACTGCTTAACTACAGCAGAATTATGGGTAACTTTTCAGGATTTAGTCGGAATATGGCTTGTTGCCATTCTTCGGAAAGCTCTCCCCGAGAGCTTTCCGATGAATGGCAACAAGCCATTTTCCGACTAAATCCTGAAAAGTTACCCATAATTCTGCTGTGGTTAAGCAGTCGATTAATTAGGGCATTACTGTAGTTGTTAATTTACAGATTTTTTTTTTATTTCGGCTGAAGGGGTCACTCTCACCAAAAAAAGTGATGAAGAGTACACAGGTTTTGAAAATGTACTGAAGGGTACACATCGGCAATAACGCAGCTACTTCTGTGTTTCTGAAAGTCTGGCACCCATATAAAGCAGTTTGTTTTCAGTTAATTAACAATTATTCTCTAACAGAAATCATGGCAGACATGAAAACTAATCGTCATTTATAACGATATTTCAAAACATGTGTACCATTCAGCTCTTGTTTTGGTGAGAGTGACCCCTTCAGCATTATTTCATATAAACTTCGAGTCCCTTTAAAATATATTTTAAATTTGCAAGCGCAGCAGACAAAATGCAGGGGAGATAAATCTGGCAAACACATGGAGATGGCCTGCACTGAATACGAAAATCATATGTTACAGTAATGCCCTAAATAAACTACTCTTTAACCACAGCTGAATTATGGGTAATTTTTCAGGATTTAGTCGGAAATATGGCTTGATGCCATTCATCGTAAAGTTCTCACTTTTAGTCTGAAATATGGCTTGTTACCATTCATCGGAAAGCTCTCAGTGAGCCATATTTCCGACAAAATCCTGAAAAATTACCCATAATTCTGCTGTGGTTAAGGAGTCCATTATTTGGTGCATTATGCATCCAAATTTATTACTTTTTTTATGAACTTTCGCTGCTTTCTAAAACAATTGAGCCATCAATATCCGACCAGTGACAGTCCCCATATCATCAAGTTACAACAACAACAACATTTCTTCAAAATACGCTTTTGTTATCAGAATTGATTAATTACAACAAAATAATGCTAACCGCTGTCAACTTTATGGTATAAAATTTACCAAAATGTGTTATTTATCAACATGTTGTTCAATAAAATATGGCTGTATTATCACTTGAGTATCACAAAATTTGGCCGTATTACCAATTGATTTTAGAGTTATCCATCTTCATCCGTAATTTTATTCGAGACAGTCTTATTTAATTGACAAGTCTTTTCTGGGCCAGAAATAATTACACATTTCGAGAAATAACAAATTTCAAAATTCGATATCTGATCACTCTGAGATTTGTTGGGTGAGTTCCTCCACTCGAATCAAATACTTTTTACCCCCGAAGCCAAAGAAATAGTAATTTGGGAGCGTTAATTATTTTGGATTATGCATCTTTTAACACAGCTATATATAGGCTACACTGGCAGTTATTTTCCTCAGATATACCTATGTTCTTATTTAATGTTTCAGTCCTAACACCGAGAAATTGTGTACTACTATAAAGAAGAAATCAACAACATGGCTGAGGCTAACTACCCAACCACACAGGCTCCAAGGGACAACACTCTGTCTGCTGGCGGGTATGCTTGCTTTTAACTCTTTCTATTCCAAATGTACAGTAATGCCCTAAGTAATCGACCTCTTAACCACAGCAGAATTATGGGTAACTTTTCAGGATTTAGTCGGAAATATGGCTTGTTGCCATTAATTGGAAAGCTCCGCTCGAGAATGGAATGTCTCCCTCGGAGCTTCGCTCCTCGGGAGACATTCTGTTCTCGAGAAGAGCTTTCCGATGAATGGCAACAAGCCATATTTCCTACTAAATCCTGAAAAGTTACCCATAATTCTGCTGTGGTTAAGAGGTCGATTACTTAGGGCATTACTGTATTCTCCCACTCAGTTATAAAAGTATACATTGGAATGGTCTATAATAATTTGAGGGATCTTCAAGAAATTTAAGGAGATGACAGACAGATGAAAAAATAATACAAGAATTTATTTTCATTGATTGGAAATGTTTAGATAATAAGTTCAACAAACTTATTATCTGAACATTTGCTATGGCCCATCAATGATTATTTAGCATAGAAAGAATTAACCCTTTCTATACTACTCATTAATGAGTAGTTTCCCTAGGAAATTTTCAGATAATATGTTCAACAAACGACCATAGGTCATGTGGAACATGCATGAAACATCGGGGGGTACATGACCATGTGAAACATCGGGGTTATATGGATCACCCTTGAACTGGGAGTTTCCACCATTTGTGACGTTGCTCTAACATGCCGTGTTTGACATGACCTGATGCCCGATTAATAGGACGCCAATTGAATTCTTATTGGTGTGAATTAACATGAGGACTGATGAAAATCATACTTTTAACTATAGAGGACATTGGAGATATTTTAAAATTGTTATCTCCGGCAATATCGTGGTGTACATAGAAATTTTATAATTGGATGTCACTTTTTTTACTCCAATTATTGGTCACCCCGATAATTCACTCCTGCAAAAATATTATCCTGTTGATAGATAACCCGTTCAAGTTGAAAGTTTCAACCCGAGAGACCGAAATACCTGTCCAATCCTTATATTCCTATATAAGCAACGTTCCGTGGTTTCAGAGATTCTTTCAGCCCCAGTTCCGTGGTTTCAGTGCTACAGGTCAAAATTTTGGAGTATCATTTCTATATATGGAGCTTTTGAATTATTCATGATTTCCAAATGATACTCCAAAACTTGGACCTGTAGCACTAAAACCACGGAACCGGACCTGGTGGATCCAATATGGCCATGAGTTAGCGACAGGGCATATCCCCGGAGACTGGACGCCTTTTATCATAGGCAAAGAATTAAAATTCTGTTATAAATATATAGCATGACTAAAGTGAGCCACAATATAATCTACATATATACATGTATTGAACGTGGAATAGACTGTCTCGTTGCAATACTTTGTGACATATTTCACCACACACACTAGTTCAGTTAGCATATATAGTAGTTGAACGTGTATACATGCATCTACGTCCCAGTTAAGAGCATTATGCATTACATCGTCGTAACACTATATAACGTCAGGCGCCACGTGTGGGGACCATTTAACGTTCAGGACATCAGGGTTCAAAGGGTTAAAACTAAAATTAAAAGTGTAGCATTGGACCCAACTCTAATTTTCAATGGCTCCGACCCTTATCCCATGAGAATTGATCAGCTCTGACTCTAACTCAGTGTTGTTTCTTCATCTTTTCGGGTAGAGTCTATCGACACTATTACAATATCACATCTCATTCGCATCATAAATTGGATATAAATCCAACAGCAACATCGAATCCCCCAAACTGAGCACCGACCTGATGATACCTGGATATAATATGCAAGCCTGCAAATAGCGTGTCTGTCATTTGCAGAATGAGGTACCCAGAGGGTGAATTTATTGATGTTATCCCACACAGCAGGCTAGCATCACCTAATTCACCCTCTTGGGACCTCATTCTGCTTAGGCATCAACACTTGGGAAGTGTCTATAGTATAGTCTGAAATTAACATTGTTTTTAGTTACTTTTTCCCCACTGTTCTGTTTCTATATTCCCTAATTTGCAGAAGATTAATAGCATAATCGTGGTGATTATATATTTTAATAGGTGAACATCACCAACTTTAACTAGGCAACTAAGTCCTATTAAAGCTGAGTGAGGTCCCCAGAGGGTGAATTTGGTGATGCTAGCCTGCCGTGTGGGATAGCTTCACTAAATTCCCTCCCTGGGGACCTCATTCTGCAAATGACAGACACACTATTTGCAGGCTTGATAATCTGAAAGTATATGAACAGTTTCTCTTATAAGACCATTAAAATAAATGGATAAACAAGGATATCCAGGAAGCCAGAAAAACAGTTGAGTTAATGGACTATTAATGGGTGACAAAATACTATGGCATTACACATTAGTCCATTGAAGCTTGGACATGTAAGTTGGCACAGGGTTTCATCACTAACGTTTTTAATACAAAAATGCCATTCAATAAATCTAGGCTTACTGGTGTCAATAGATAATGCATTGTAATATTTAGGGGTGGTCGTAACAATTTAGGTGAGCTGGGATGACATCTAGAAATTATTTTTTGATTTGGCTATTTCTGTACTGAATTGATTCTCCGATCAGTTATAAATTAAACATATACATTTGAATGGTCTATTATTCATCTAGAGGCAGACAACAGATAACACAAGTATATTCATTGGTGAGAAATGTTAAATAATAAGTTCAACAAAAGGCCATTTGTTGAACTTATGATATGAACATTTCCTGAGGGAACTACTGATCAATGAGTATTTAGTAAACAAAGGGTACATTTAGCAGCTTTGGCTCAGATTTTCTCTTTTAAATTTCAGTGTCCAGCTGCTGGAGCTGGAGTATGATGTATACCAGAGCCGACTTGAAAATGGTCAGTGCAGCTTATGTCAAAGTTACTTCAATGACACAACTCTTCCCAAGAGATTAGCATGTTTTCATGTTTTCTGCCGCAAGTGCTTAGTGGCCTGTATGCAAAGTGGGAATAACGCAGTCATGTGCGCCATCAGACTGTGTTTGAAGCCCACGGACACCGACAGTGTGGACAGTTTACCAACAGATAACTTCAAATTATCTCATGGCCAGATGAAAATAGTTCAATGTAGCCCGGATGATGTAAAATGTGCTGGATGCACCAATGAGAAGGCTGAATTTATATGCTCCGACTGTCATAATTTTCTCTGTAATGACTGTTTGAACAAGCACAAAGCTGATGTTGCAGGTAGAACGCATACCACCCATTGCTTAACCTCTCTCAATCCAGCGGATCTACAGAGCTTGTTTTATCCTCAGCTAAAATGTTCCAAGCCGAAGCATGAGAACTATCCAAAAAATATGTTCTGCACAGATGATGGCTGTAAAATGCTTATGTGTTTGCAGTGCGCTTCCACTGATCACTTCAAGAAAGGGCATGATGTTCAGGAAGATACAGATGCTTTCTTGCCTTACAAAACATCAATAAATGACAAGCATGCTAAACTAACAGACGAGAACACAGAAATCCAGGATGCACTGAATATTGTTAGGACTGAGGGCATAGCCATAGATGATAGACAGAAAGAAGTTGAACGAGAAATTAGCAACATATTCAAATCATATCAAGACCTTCTCTCAAAGCAGAAGAATAAACTGATAGAAGACGTTAGATTGTTGTCTGCTACTAAGAATAGTACCCTTGATCAGCAATTGAGAGAACTCGTTGAGCGAAGCATGAACGTGACAACTCATCTCGAATATGCTTCATCAGTTTTGAATTGTCCAGATCATTCCTTGGCCCTTGGTGTTTCTCAAGAACTGATACAGAAAATGAATGATTTGCTCAACGTGAACGTAATGAAAGATCCAAAATCCAATGCCGAGTTCAGATATGAGACAACAAACAATGACATTAATTTCATGTCCTTTATAGAAAACCTCGGGAATTTAAGAAGCATAGACACAGAATATGAAAGACAGATATCAGGTGAGATTACCTTACACATATTTTGCCAACTGCAGTAATGCCCTAAATAACCGACTCCTTAACAACAGCAGAATTATAGGTAACTTTTCAGGATTTAGTCGGAAATATGGCTTGTTGCCATTCATCGGAAAGGTCTCACTGAGATTATTCAGAGCATTACTGTATTATTTTAGCTCAGTATTAAATTCGGCACTTTGTGAATTCATGCTGCGTGAATTTGAAAACTGACAAAAAACTTTTGTTCTAACATTATCCTTCTCTGTTTATCTGGAAAAATAGATTTTCAAAGACTGCATATATCTCAGATATTGCTAAGGCCTAAACAAAAAATACGTTTGTTTCCGCTAACCCGACCGACCCTATTTTAAACCGCTGACCCAAAACTTTTTATTGCCATTGCAAAAACAAACAAAAAAGTGGAAAAAAAAAGAAAGAAAAAATGGATTTAAATTTTTTTTTTTTTTATTTAGGTCCCAATTCATATCATAACAAGATGCAAAAACATTTATATATTTATATATATTGACATAAGAAATTTCAGTTTACAAAAAGATTTAAGTTTAACAGTTGGAATCATACTGTAAACTAAAGTATGTTTGGCTTTATCTAGCTTTCATCTGTGAAAACTTCAAATAATTTGAGTTCAGGTACGGTATGTTATCATTCAGCGTTCAGACTTCAGTATTTCAATCAATTACAGCACAGGAACATTAACAATTTGATCAAATCAACCTGGTTATCAAGTGGGATCTCATAATACCAAATGAAAAATAGAGATTAGTACCATATATAGTCATTACTATCTTAATACATGTACATTGTTTCTGTACTACATGTAGGATTTCTGTATTACATGTACATGTAGTATATTATGTACGGTATGTGTCTCACTTGAATTTTATAAAATAGCCTATTTATGAATTAGAGTGATGATGGCAAGTCTAATTTCAAGCAGGATATGGCTTCCGATAAGCATAATCCATAGAACCAAAAGATATCTGACAATAACTTATAAGCATTTCCAATCCATACATATATAAAAAGTTCCAAAGTTATGCTTGAGAAACTTGATAAAATTGACCTCTCTGTAAAATTAAAAATACTGACTCAAATAGCCTTAGATTAGATCTAAATGCAATGGATTTTCAAATTTTTTCCAGGGGAAGAACCCCCACCATCATCAGGGGGTCACCCTTCCCAAACATTCCTCCAATCAGGCCTTCAGGTTATGCCTTCGGCATATCATTGCCCAAAAACAGGTGTCCCCAAAAAATACCTAGATCCTTCACTGAATGCGGAGAAGGTGGTGTTGTGAAGCCATCCTTAACCCTTTACCCAACAGAAGGGCCCTGTGCCAATGCATTCTCTTATATATGCGAGTCGACCATAGGTCGCCTCGTATATATAAGAGACTGCATTGGCTTAACACATTAAAAATTATAAAATTGTTAAAGAATGTAAGAAAAAATGGTAAAAAGTGTTAATTTTTTTTTTTTTAGGCCAATGCATTCTCTTATATATGCGAGGCGACCTATGGTCGACTCGCATATATAAGAGAATGCATTGGCACAGGGCATAACTGTAACTATCACAATGTGGTCAAGGAGCCGGTTCCAATGATATCCATATTTGTATGGTTCTATTGAGACAGACCGAAGATATTTTAGGCTGTTGAAGCTTTATTTGGCCGGTTATGGCCGGTTTGTTGGGTAAAGGGTTAAGAGATCGGTACAAGACGGTCACTCCAATATGTGTACAGTGCAGTGGTGCTGGACTGACTCCAGTTGTCGCCAGACCATATATGAAATATTAGGATTATCAAAGACTATCTTAGTATATAGACTAGTATATATGTAAATATTAAAGCATATGCAAGATTGAATTGGAGTTTCTAGCTCCTCTGTCATCTGGGTTAACCTGATTGGGGCTAAGAAGTGCATAGTTTGGGTTATTGACAAGTATTATACAGTTATTTTTAAAGATACTGAAAAAAAAAATTAACAACAAAAAAAAAAGTTAAGCCTAACTACCTACCCTAATTTTTTTTAGCTCGTTAGCGGAAACAAAGGTATTATTTGTTTAGGCCTAATTGGATCTCATCATTGAATTCCTTGCAGGCCTTAAAATCCTTTTAAAATTTGCAAGAATCAATTTATAGCATTCTTCAGTGATTCAGCTGCTTTTACTAGAATCAAACTGAGAATCAAGATTCTGATTCTCGTCAGATTTTAATCCTTTCATGACAGGAGCGCCGCTGGTGCGGCAATGAAGATCCTGTGCCAGTGCATTGTCTTATATATGCGAGTCTCCTATTGCGAGCCTCGCATATATAAGAAAATGCACTGGCTTACAAGATCAAAGTAAATATTGTTAGGCCAATGCATTCTCTTATATATGCGAGGCGCCCTATGGGCAACTCGCATATATAAGAGAATGCATTGGCACAGGGTTTTCACAAAATTTCAGGAAGCTCCAGTCATATAAGGGTTAAGCCCTCCTTTGATATAGAGATTCACCATCAAGAACACTCTTTATAACAGAGTGTCTCATGACAAACATATTTTCATTATATAGTTAATGTTAGGATTATTTTGTCTAATATACCGTCCATCTACAGTAATTACAGTTGAATATACAATTATCGCCTCGACACGAACCGTTACCCCGATGAAGAAAGGAAGTTAATATATATTCACTGAGGCTGTAGGCCGATGTGAATAATTAACTTCAAGGGTTGACGTACATGTACATGAATTCTCGTGTCAAACTCAAAACAATGCATGGTATAACTGTTTTATTGAATGAAACTCAAGAAATATAATAAAGCCTCGCCTATAATTCTTTAACCCTCTCTTTACCAAATGGATTCTCCAAATCAGTTATAGAAGTATACATTGGAACGGTTTATCATTCATTTAGGGGGGTACATCCCCATACATGTTCATGTGGTAAAAGTTGACAGACAAAACACAAATACTTCAACAGTAGAATGATTCATATTCACTGGCGGGAATTGTTAAGATAATAAGTTCAACAATCGACATATGGAACTATAGTAATGCTCTAAATAATTGACTCCTTAACCACAGCGGAATTATGGGTAATTTTTCAGGATTTAGTCGGAAATATGGCTTGTTGCCATTCATCGGAAAGCTCTCACTGAGACACACTACATGTATTTGAAGACTTGCAAATTTACCGACATATTTTTACCCAAAATTTTGAGCCATGTCTGTTTACATTGAAATCATTTTATTCTACATTCTTTTCGTCTTTAATTGTGAAAAACATGACCAGTGTTATGGCCGCCTGCAGCCATCTTGGATTTCACATGTGAATCCATCGGCACACCTTGCAGCCCACATTTATTGGAGAAATGTTTGAAATGAAAAGTAATTCCATTTAAATAATACAGTCCCTTTACTGAAACTTTTTATCTTTCCTTTATCATTGTGTTGACTGCTCAGCATAAAATTATTAATGCCTCCCCAAGTTTAGCTACAGTGTCATTGACACTTTCATTATTGTTTGTTGTGTGGTCATATTTCCTGAACATCCCTCCTGATGTATTGACCCTTCCAACATATACTTTTACTTATAACTGGGTTGGAGAATCCATTTAGTAAAGAGAATTATGACAGACTGAATCCATACCCGAAAACTTAGGGAGTCAAAGACTACCTAACAGAAACATTGGAGAATATAATACCAATTTTGACATGTTCTAGACATTTTAATTGGTCCCACTCCTTCAACTTTGCAGTCTGATTCTGGGAAAAGATATTTTTCTCATGTGCTGCACTCGTGTTACCAGTCGCTGCTTAATCCTTTCTGTGCTGAATGGATTCTTCCTGGACCCACTCACAGTCCACATTGGAACTGTCTATTATTCATTTGGAGGGATGTTTATGTAATAAAAGCACAACAGACTGGACAAAAAGCTAACAAAATTGTTAACACAAGGATTCATATTCTTTGGTGGGAAATGTTCAGATAATAATTTCAACAAACGACCTAAGGGAACTACTAGGCCACAGCACTGAGTAAAGAAAGGGTTAGACACTATAACATACAGTAATGCCCGAAATAATCGACTCTTAACAACAGCAGAATTATGGGTAATTTTTCAGGATTTAGTCGGAAATATGGCTTGTTGCCATTCATTCTCACTGAGAGCTTTCCGATGAATGGCAACAAGCCATATTTCCGACTAAATCCTGAAAAATTACCCATAATTCTGCTGTGGTTAAGGAGTCGATTATTTAGGGCATTACTGTATTAACTATCTTTCCATAGGCAAATGCAACAGGAAGACAGAAATGGCTGAGAGGAAACATGAATGTTCACTTGAATGTGCACATGAGTCCTTGTTATCGGAAGAACCTAACAGCAAAATGATGACGCCTGCTAATGATGGGAGAAAACGGCACATCGCACACGGAAATGATGGTTCTGAATCTGTGTGTTCATTCACATCAGGGAGTAGTAATTCCAGAGAAAGAAGAATATCATCACAGGTTCTGATTAAGCCTGATTATAATTATATCCCAACTTTTCAAAAAAAAATGGGTGATATTCTGGATTTACTTTGTCCACCTGTCTTGTTGTCCCTCTGTTCATCCGTCTGGGCATCTATTTCAGCCAGGGTTGTCAGATCTGAATGGTACTTGGTACGTGGTTGTTCGCCATCGGGAGTACTTCGGGAGACGCCAATGACATTGTTCGCATTTTCTCGGGTGATAGCTTTAGTTATGTTATTTATTTGTTTGTTTTCAAATTTGGCATATGGATTACTCGTATGAAAATACAGCCGATCAAGTTCGAATTTAGTTTCGGTCTGCCCATTTTTATTCTATTGTTATTTTACAAAGCCCTGGCTTCAAATGAAGCCACCGTTTCGGGGGACATTGTGGCAGGGCAAACTTTTATTTTTACATGAGTTACGGACTTTTTTCGACTTAGAATTTGACCGATTTCACAACATTTCAGTTTCCGACCAATAACTCCTGTTTGGATTATTTAATCTTAACCAAAGCAGGTATATGTCTTTTTCAGCTAAAAATGCAGGCCAATTTCGAATATGGGTTCTGTCAAATTATTTTCACATGAGTTACAGCTCTTTATCGTCTTTGAATTTGACCCCATTTTGACATTGAAATCAGTGGTATATCAGATATTCTTTGTAAGCTCAAATTATTATTGTATTTTTTGGCAGTACAATTCTTAATAGCTAAAGGGCGTATTTTGCCACGCTCTAGTGATGCTCTTGTTAATGATGTCCCCACAGCCAATGTGGTTAGGTCGTGGATCATCGCAGCCTGACCTAAATGAAGGGGGGCACAGGTTCGAATCGTGACATGGGCGAGAATCTGGACAGTTGTTCAAGTTTGATCTGATTTGAGGGACATCTCAATGTGCCATTCCGATCGATACATGGCCATTTCAAAAACAGATGAGAATTTTTTCACGCTCTCTGAATTAAGCTCATTTGAACCTATGAACACACTTCCCAACTCTCGATGAAAGGGTTTCCTTTTTAAGGATGTCCCCACAGCCGAGGTGGTTAGGTTGTGGATAATAACATCATCACAGTCTGCTAGACGAGGTTGGCACAGTTTCGAACCCCGACATGGTCGAAAATTGAGATCAATATCCAAGCTTGAACTGAGTTGGGTGACATCTCAATGTGCCATTCTGATCGATACATGGCCATTTCAATAAGAAATGAGAATTTTTTCACGCTCACTGAATTAAGCACATATGAAGCAATGAACACTCATACTGAGTCCCTGACTCCATAACTGAGATATATTTGTTTCTCTTCAGTACGATGCTTCCAGTTTGAATCAGTACCCACAAGTCGACAAATCTGCTGTTCTCTCTATGCTGGAAACTACTCAACCGACTAAGCTTGCTCAACTGGTTGACATACCATTGAAGACTCCCAGTAAGGCAAGGTACATTCATAGCAAATTTCAAGTCGATAGCTCCACCCGTTTCCGAGATCTCGTCTGCGCATGCGCGAAGCAGGTGCTGCACGGGCTCACCAATACGACAACGTCAACCGCCTGGTCAAACTACACACATGTACCAAGTTTCGTCCCGATCGGTCGAGAATTGTAGATTTGTATAAATGACAGACAAACAGACAGATAGAGGTCTTCAAAATATATATGAGATTATCCCTAGCCAAACTAATATGCTGCGAATAATCACTCAAAAACATTGTTGATACAACTTTTTTTCCAAGGCTGTTTTGTTGTCAAGCTAAGATGTTTTAGTATCAAAAGGACACATCTCGCCATTTTAAATGTGTATATCAACAAGAAAGTAAGCGCAAAATGTCTTATCAGGGATAAATAACAAGATTCTTATTGAGCTAGAAGAGACACATGCTAAAAGACGTGCCAGGAAAGTGAATCCAATTTTGCCCAAAATTCCGACTTACAGTAGAGCTTTCCGATGAATGGCAACAAGCCATATTTCCGACTAAATCCTGAAAAGTTACCCATAATTCTGCTGTGGTTAAGGAGTCGATTAATTAGAGCATTACTGTACGTCCTTTACACTTTAAGCCAAGTGTAAGGCAACAATATCTTTTAATGTCAAATTAAATTATTAAATCAAAACATGATACTTTTGAAGCATGGCACTTGTCTATATGAGTTCATATATAATATATATGAGGTCCGTCTGTCTGTTGACACTTTATGCATGGTGCGATAACTCAAACATTTTCTATCTATCTATCAATATTCACTCTTAAAAAAAAAAAAAAAAAAAAATTAAATCCTTGCTCAATTTAACAAACAAAAAAAGAAACAAATTAAAAAAATATATAGATTGAACTCCTTGCTCAATCTAAAAAAAAAAATTATTTTTAAAGTTAACAAAATTTGAAAAAAAACTTAACAGCATTATAATGCCAAGGGTAACCCAAGTCACCAACCCAAATCTTGTTTAAATAGGTCCAAAATCTTGTGTTATGTACTGGTAAATTTGTTTGGAGTGATATTAAACCCAATTCACCAATTCTATCCCATGCCTTTGGACTACTTAGCTATTATTATGGCTATATCATTTTCTGATGCCTCTTATGCCAATATGAAGATAAAGAAATTTATTATATACTTGCCCATGAATTATAAGGTTTTAGCAGTGAGATATAAGTGATATCCCACTAGTGAGATATAAGTGATATCCCACTGTTGAATTTATGATGTATTGACATTCATTGGGGGTCATAGGCAAGTAACTAAAGTATATAATAAACAGAATATCCACACTTTTTCAGTGGATATGGGTTAAATCTCATTCGTGATGACAAAACATTTGAATTTCCACTCGTGGCTAAAGCCACGAGTGGAAATTCAATGTTTTGTCATCACCTCATGAGATATAACCCATATCCACTGAAAAAGTGTGGATATCCTCTATATATGGTATCTAATTAAAAAAAAAAAAATCAACAATACACCTGACATGCTATTAATAGTAGAATAGAAAATCTTTGCTGTATTGCACAGTATATCACTCTACAGATGGTCTGATGTAATTATAAATGTTATAGGTTTAATGGAGATGCCAAGGTTCAGCATACACAATGCCAGTGATTAGTTGCCAGCTCTGCTACATAATTTATATTAATGTGTCAGCAGTGATGTGGATTATCTGGATGGCTGTGTTGTTGGTAGAATTGGAAACAATATAATTGTAAACTTATATTGGACTCTATTAATCCAAGTGTTGCATGTTCGGGTCACCTCTTTACATTTAATCCAAGGCTGCGCTGGTGCATCAATACAGATTCTGTGCCAGTGCATTCTATTTTATATGCGAGTGACCCATAAATTTAAATAATTTGACTTTTATGTACATTTGTCTATAATATAACAATAACATGATTTTTGAGGGCGTTATGGTTTATTAACGGCCTGGCAGGAATGATTAACAGCCCAAGGGCCTATTAGCAGCCCGAGATGAAGTCGAGGGCTGCTAATAGGCCCAAGGGCTGTTAATCATTCCAGAGGGCCGTTAATAAACCATAATGCCCGATACGATCATGTTATTACTATTATTACCACATATTTGGACATTTGACCCAGTGGAATAATGAAGTAGATTAAGAGAGAGATATTTCCAAGAACATATAAATAAACCAGCATTGAAGACGAGTGACAAACGATGAAAGTTTGACAGCTAAAGTTATTTATGCATGTTTACACTTGAGACAATAATTCAACCTATAGCGTGATTTCCAATCATAAATATTAAACCACTACAGTGTGAGGAAAATATGGTACATTTTCCCATTATTTTCTTTAAATAAACACAGTAAGTCTGAGTTTGAAGGGACGTAACTCACGTGATATTAAACAATATCTAACTTCCGGTCAGTTGCCGGGCCGCGGGCCGATAATGAACAGAGCTTTTCATTATCGGCCCGCGGCCCGGTGTTTTGGTAACAATACAATATTTGGAACGCCCCGAAAAACGTTATCAATGGCCTAGAGAACGCCCCATAAAGTGGTAATAATAGTACATAACAGTATACTCTATAATTCAACATAAAAACTCTTACTTTATGATTCCGATCATAGTAATTTACAATTGCCAAGGGATGGGTTAAACATCTGCCAATCATAATTGGCCTCTCATCTATTTAGAAGGAAATATTCTCCTGGAGAGAAGAGAGAAATTATGAACCGGTTAAGCAGAGGAGAAAAAGTATCTGACATTTCTAAGGAGACAGGCATACCTCAGAGTACATTGTGGGATTGGAGAAGCAAACTGATCTCTGAACACACCAATAACTTAACAAAGAAACTGAAGCATAAAGCCATATCTACGCTACATCAGTGTGAGTAACACTATACTTTGAAGTTACCCTTTCTTTACTGAATGTTTCTCCCATTCAGTTATAAAAGTATGCATTGGAATGGTCTATTATTCATTTGGAGTGGTGTTCAGGTAATAAAAGCAGATAGCAGACAGAAAAGTAGATAATACAAGAGCAGTATGATTCAATTTAATTGGTGGGAAATGTTAAATGGGTTAACCCTTTCTTTTGTGAATGGATTTGGTAACTTAGTTGTAAAGTATACATAAGAGTGGTGTGTTATTGGATGGATGTTCAGGAAATACAGTAATGCCCTAAATAATTGACTCCTTAACCATGGCAGAATTATGGGTAATTTTTCAGGATTTAGTCGGAAATATGGCTTGTTGCCATTCATCAGAAAGCTCTCAGATTGACAAACAGATAATACAAATCCAGAGGGATTCCTATTTATTGGTAGAAATGTTCGTATAACTTATTAACTGAACATTTCCTAAGTGAACTACTCATCAATGCGTATTTAGTACGGAAAGGGTAAGGATTAAACTATCATGATTATACTCCTACTTTTATAAATGAGGGAATACTGTATTGACTTTATTTGTCCGTTTGTCAGTCCGGCCTTCATCCATGCATATAACTCAACCATGGGTTATTGGAATTGAATTAATAGGAATGCTTTTAACCCTTTCATGATGGGAGCTGTGCTGGTGCAGCATGTAAGACCCTGTACAAGTCTTGCATTCTCTTATATATGCGAGTCTCCCATAGGGAACCTCGCATATATAAGAGGATGCACTGGATTATACGGTCAAGATAAATATTGTTAGGCCAATGTATTCTTTTGTATATGCAAGGCTCCCTATAGGAGACTCGCATATGTAAGAGAATGCATTGGCACACGCTTTTTGCTAAATTTCAGGAAGCTCCAGTCATGGAAGGGTTAAATGTAATTTCATTGACATTTGCTTCTTCCATTCCATTCATTTTTTATTTATCAGAAAATAATGGTTTTGGTCCCTCCGCTCAGATGTTGCAGCCATGGAATTTCATATCTAAATGAAATTTAGTATGGAGGTTCGCCATCAGGAGAGCTTTCAAAAGGGAATCATTGCTTGCATTTTCCATTGTAGAGTTATCCATCTTTGTTTATCTGGTTTGACCTGCATTGAGTTGTGAAGCAAGTTGGCTAGTTGAGTGACTTTTAGCTGAAATAAGAGAGGCGACTTTAGGAAGAAGCGATGCATACAAGATAGCATACAGTAATGCTCTAAGTAATCGACTTCTTAACCACAGCAGAATTATGGGTAACTTTTCAGGATTTAGTCGGAAATATGGCTTGTTGCCATTCATCGGCAACAAGCAATATTTCCGACTAAATCCTGAAAAGTTACCCATCATTCTGCTGTGGTTAAGAAGTCGATTACTTAGAGCATTACTGTACATGCATCATATATATCTGTAGAGTCGAATTGAGGAATTAATTGTGATCCAAGTTTCCTTCGTCGTGAACCAGCTTGTGATGTCGCAGATCCTTTCCATTAGTATCCTAGGACGGTCTTTTAAGTGTTAATTACCCGCTCATCTAAAATCATCAATAATGTTAATAAAATATCTCAATTGTAACAGTAACCCTTATTCCACGAAAGACATCACACTTGTTCTGAACTTCACATGAGTTGTCAATTGAAAGCAGTAATTTAATGTGAAAAAATAATGTTAACGCTATGTATACATAATTTCGAAAGATTAGAAAGTCATTTGACCTCATGAAGTGACCTCGTCTTAATCCATTTTATGTAAAGTTTGTTTACACAGAAAGCATGGTCGCTTTGAAGAAAAAAAATATCATGCTAAATGGAAACTTGTTTTAAGAAATACATACATCGTGATACTTCCAGTGTTATAAATGTATAATTATTCAGTAATGGCATAGATTTCCATTTAAAAACCTCACAACAGCATTGGAATAAAATATTGGAATATATTGTAATAAAAGAACATTGCATGCTTTCACTTATTTGTTGTCATTGAGTGGTTTTTAGCTCACCTGAGACGAAGTCTCCGGTGGAGCTATAGTCATCACTCCTCGTCCGTCGTCCGTCCGTCCATCCGTCCGTCCATCCGTCCGTCCATCCGTCCGTCCGTCAACAATTCTTTGAACATCTTCTCCTCTGAATCCGGAAGACCGAATTGGTTCATATTTGGTGTGGATCTTCCCTAGGTGACTCTCATTCAGATTTGTTCAAATGAGGTCACTGGGTCAAATAGTTGCGAAGCCAGGGCCATAACTCTATTCCTCCATAGTAATTCTTACAACGACTTCTTGTTCAGAACCATTGGGCCGATTTAGCTAATATTTGGTATGGAGGGTCCTTGGGTGACTGGTGTTCAGATTTGTTCAAATGAGGTCAACCGGTCAATTAGTTGAGAAACCAGGGCCATAACTCATAGTAATTCTTACAATGACTTCTTCTAAAAAAATATTTGGCCGATTTAGCTTATATTTGGTACAGAGAGACCTTGGGTGACTGGGGTTCAGATTTGTTCAAATGGGGTCACTGGGTCGAATAGGGGCAGAGCCAGGGACATAACTCTAAAATAAAATACATTTTTGCATTTTGACCTTTGATTTTTTTAGACATATCACAGCTACCCAACCCCACCCTGCCCCAACCCACCTCCTTTCCATGCCACACCACACTGTATCATACCATGTTATCTCTTCCTTGTTCACCCCATTAAACATTAAAATCCTTGTTTTGATCACAGCTGTAGGAGTATCAAAAATCTGTGTGTGCAGTCCTTAAAACCTAATTATCTATGTCAACACCTCTCAGACACTGGTAGCTGATTGTTTTATGAATGGAATATAATTCTCAGAGAATGCACTTGCTCTCAATGTCATGGGAATTTTGTTAATGTAGTCTGGCATTCAAATAAATGTTGTATGTCATATTCTCACAGGGATGTCCCCACAGTGTTGGGGGGGGGGTGACTGACAGATTTGTTCAATGAAATGTAAATTTGAAGCTCACATGAGAAGAAGCTATAGTAATCACTTCTCATCTGTCACCTGTTCATCTGTCTGTCCGTCCATCCATCTGTCAACAATTCTTTGAACATCTTCTCTAGATCATCAGACTGAATGGGTTCATATTTGGTGTGGATGTTCCCTAGGTGACTCACATTCAGATTTGTTCAAATGAGGTTGTGAAGCCAGGGCCATAACTCGTGTACCATCAGGTTGAATTGGTTCATATTTGGTATGAAGGGTCCTTTGGTGACTGTAGTTCAGATTTGTGGGTCATCCTGGTCAAATAGGGGCCAAGCAAAGGACAGCTTTCCTCTTAATATGCTTCCTTTACACGGACCGTCAGGTTTATTTTACTGATATTTAGTATGAAGGGTTCTTTGGTGTCTGGGATTCAAATTTATGCAGATGGGGTCACCAGTTTAAATAGGGTGGGACCAGAGACATAACTGTATGTCTGTATAGTAATACTTATAATATTATGTCTTCTCAAGAGAGGTTGGACCATATAGTATGGAGGATCCTTTAGTGACTGAGATTCAGATCTGTTAACATGAGGTCAACCCGTTAAGAAATGACGGGACTATGGGGACTTAAGACTTTTGTGTCTAAAAAATCATTAAAATACAAAATTCATTAAAACGTCTATCTTGGAACTACCTGACTGATTAATCTGACATACATATAGTGTTTTTGGGTCTATGGATAATTGGGCTTTAAACATGTCTAAATGGTTTTATATAAAGCGCTTGTGAGATTGAAAATTTCCAACAATTGAGAAAGTTTGAGATGTCGGTTGTGAAATTTCAACCTAAGACTTGGGAGTCTGGAGCCCGGGCGAGAGGGGACTTCTTGAGCTGGAGGAGGGGGTGATCACTTCTGCTAATTATTGAGCTCACCAGTACGAAACTGTGCTCCTCGGGTGATGTGCGACATCGTTTTATTGTTTTGTTAAACCAGTGGTTGTACTCAGAGTCTGTCACAGCCTCCAAAAAGTTTTTGTTTTCCAGAAAAAAATATACCTGAACTCGGGACAGTAAAAGTTAATATATAAACTTTGAATGTTCTGATCACTAGTGTAATTTCAAGTTAGATTTGGTAATTTCAAGGTAGATTTTGTAGATTTGGTAATTTGATATTCACTGATCTGCATTCATGAAGCCTCTCTAGCCACATATCCTGTTTAGATCTACTTCTTTTAAAGTGATTATGAAAAGTTCTGACTGTTGTGGTCTCCAAAGTCCCAGTCTTATCAGTCTTTGCAGTCGGGTGAGCGACCCCACAGTCTTTGACTGTCTTGTTTTGTTTAGGTACTGACGTATTTCTGTGCTTAAGTTTCATCTGGACTGTACAACAAAGTCTATTATTTTCAATGGAAGTGGAATAACTCTATTATCTTAGTTTGAATTATGGGAAAATAATTTCAGCTATTACTCTATGGGCACCTCTGAGACACAGACGTTCCAAATGGTGATGAATTATAGTATTTTAATCATATTAAACTGTATATCAAGGCATTATAAAATAAAATGGGTGACTCGAAAATTAAATGGGTCTTTAACTGTAGAAAAAGTAACTGATTGATATAACCATATTTAATTGCAGCTTCAAAAAAGGTGAATAAAAGAGATGAAAAAGAATCATTACGGAACATCCGTGTCCGCCAGGGAAAGTAAGTGATAAAATAAAACCTCTCCAAACCAAACACCCTTCGGACTAACCTTATTGTTTGGTTTAAATAGCTAATGCTTGTTGCAGTTTTTAGCTCATTCTTAAAGTTGAGCTATTGCCATGGGTTGGAGTCCGTCGTCCGTGCATCCGTCAGAAACTTTCTTTAGCACACCCTACATGTCACATCTCTCATTCGATCATCACCAAACTTCATATGGATCTTTGGGGTGACCTCTAGATAGGAACCGTTGATTATTTCGAAATTTGTTAAAAAACATGACCGACAGCAGTAGTGCTGGGCGATATGATGATATATCGGGTATAGCCGGTTTTAATTTTGCTATCGTAAATAATATCGTCTGAAAGAATATATCGTAATACTGTCCCAAGTTGTAATATTCTCCATGTAGGTTGAAACCCATCATATGGTTCCAACAAACAGGGAAGTTAGAGTAAGTATAATAGACCCAAACTTCCCAGAAAAACGCAGTCAAAAAAGTTTTAAAACATCGGAGCACGTGCTCAGATGCTTGTTAAGTTGGATATGCTTCATCGGAAACATCAAAGCGCTAGCATCAGTTGGCTACATTGTGAGCTGATTGGTGTGTCGCGTGCATGCAACTGGCACAATGACCTCATTTCAAGGTGGTGCAGCTTGCTCTGTCAACCGTAACCGGTTGCTTGGAGACAGATTACCATGTTAGATTTTATATTGGCCCCACTAGCTGATTGTGTCAATGTGTGCAAATTGCCAGTAAAATGATTTTGTGGGCATGTGTCGTACGGATCATGGCATTGCTAGCACTTCAACAAACGTCAATTTTTCTACTTATAATTCACGCATTCTGCCATAACTGATTGGAACCAAATTTTGTATGTGAGTTTCACAGCCCAAAATACAGATCGAGTTCGAATATGGGTTTGATCCGATTTATTTTAAAGGAGTTATGACCCTTTTTTCGGAAAACAAATAAAAAAATCCGATGCTATAACCAAAGTATTTTTTGTCCGATTGTGTTCATATTTGATATGTAGGTTTATGATGACACACTCCCTCACCTGCATAGTTTTTGGTATTGATTGGTTGATCGGTTTTGAAAATAATTAACCCTTCACGCACATGCTATCCAATGCAATAAGTTGAACATATTTCTTCTGAGATGCCTCATATTTCTTACCTAGGTTTTTCTTAGCATGTTCTTCATCTCTATGATTTTCGGTATTGTTTAATTAACCCTTATCACTCTTATGTTTACTTAGAATTCACCCAAGCTGCTATGACTCAAAACATTTTTCATCTGATCAACACCAAATTTAGTATATGATTTTATACTGTTGAGTATAAAAGGAGATGGTCCCATAAAGAATGTTATTTAGTGTACAGTACCCCTTGAACTCTCTCGCCATCGAATTTACAGAGGTAAATTATCCAGGACACCAAGTTTACAGCAGTTTATATGGAAATTCTTTGTCTCACTTGTGGGGCATTCATACTAGTATTTTTTTATAGATGTTGTAGGTATGGACACCCATTTTTCCACCAAGGAAAGCCCTTCACTGAACTATGTGGATTGCATCTCCGGCCTTGTGTCAATCAGGAGGGTTAAAATTTATTGCTGTTCCTACTCCATTCACATCCGTGCTCGGATCAGTCACGCATGGTTGAGTGCCTGGGAGGCATTTGTTTGTCCACATTAATGCTTACTCTTTATACTTGTGTTAAGGCTGTCCATGTATGAATGCGCCCAGATAAATCCAGAGTTATCCCGCATTCTAATCATTATCTAGCCAGCTGTTATTCCTCCTGTCTGTCGATAGGATGTGTTTCTAAAGGGAATATTTTTCTGAATTGCGAGTTTATCAACTCAATATTCATTGTCAATATCAAATACCCGATAGTTAAATAATATTTATTACATCAGCACAGAAACTTTCGTTTCATTGTATGCAAAATTTGTTTCCGTGTTTTTTGTTTTCCCTAAAAAAATAAAATGCTGTATCTATAAATTCTGAGATCAGAATCACTTACACAAATGGCTATAAATGGCCATCTTGACAATGACTAAAGAAGCACATAGCTTGCTTGTTTGCCATAAAAGTATATTGCATTATTGTGCAACATATACGGTGTGATGCTTCACACAATTGCAGACGCCACATGGTACCCTATGGGAAGTCTCCTAATCTTGTGTTTCACATGTTCTCTTTCAGTCGACTCATCGCTATGTTAATATCATGTATACTGCCAAATCATACCTGAAACAGCTCTGTTAGTTCGCAGAAAGTTGCCCAGGACAGCAACCCTTACCAAAATGTCCTAACATAATTCTCATGAGAATCTCACGTTAGATTCTCACGTTAGAATCTCACGTGAGGTTTTTAATATGCAAATTAGCAAGATCTCATAAGAATTTTTTCTCACATGAGAAAGAATCTTTCCTCACGTAAGAATTTTTTCTCACGTGAGAAAAAATCTTGCTAATTTGCATATTAAAAACCTCACGTGAGAAATAATTTTTTCTCACGTAAGAAAGAATAATTTCTCATGTAAGAAAGAATCATTTCTCACGTAAGAAAGAATAATTTCTCACATGAGAAAGAATCATTTCTCACGTGAGAATGAATCATTTCTCACGTGAGAAAGAATCATTTCTCTCGCGAGAAAAATCCTTTTTTCATGCATATAAGAAAAAATTCCTGTTCTATATATTTCAAAATATAATGACCAGTATAACAAATAAGGACTATCTAATTCAAACAAATCTATGTGCTACCAAATTCATTTTGGTATCATTAACAATTTAACACTGTCGTTTATCATCTTTTTAAGGTTATAAAATAACAAACACTGTCATTGAGAATTTCCAGGCTTTCGGACTGCTTTTGCCCCCTTGCCATTTTCTGCTTCTGGGGTCCCTGATCTTAGAGGCATTTGTGTGTGCGATGAATCTATATTGTACAAATACAGATCTGTATTCTCACACTAAACTTCAACTTAACTTTTCTTAATATTTGATCAACCAATTTTTCAATTGCTGTTCAACATGTGTGCATGTGTACACTGCAACATGTTAACTGCTCCGTGGAATATTCCAAATAACTGTAAAAATCACTTCCATGAAACAATGAAAACTGCCATAAATTGTTTATTTCCTAAAATTCATTCATTTTGTTCAAATAGATTTGAACATTTACTCTGTCTTAGAATCAATTAACAATAACAGAAGTTTATTTGATGTGATATGGGCCATCATTATTTATTCTAGAAATATAATTTAAAATATTTGAAAATAAAATTTAAATCAACTTTAATATATACACATGTATACTGCATGTAGTCTACCTGGTTGATAAATTACATATTAGAACCTGCAGTAAAGGCAACACAAGAGACCACATGCCATAAAATCTTGCCATGATGCCAGATGCATGACGCGATGCCTAAAGCCCTCTGCCATTTATATAAATATTACACTTACCTAGTATAATGTGTATTCCATGTTGTGGAACTTATCATTAAAGAATATCCACAAATAAAACAATAAATATAACTCCATGTTCCCCTTCTCGTGAATATAACACAACTTAAGCTTCTAGCACAGATATAAAGATAATTTACAGTCTAAATCATGCACAGCAACTGACATGTACAGGTTAACTCCAGTAACTGTTTTGGCGCATTTTATATTTTGAATTCTCCAGCATACACCAGATCAGATTTCTCAAGACCACATGTTCTAGATTAAATCATTTTACCCACCATTGAAATCTGACTTTAAAATATCTACCCTATTTCTAACATATTCTCATGTAAGAAAATCACACTTGGCTTACTTTTCTGGAATTGGAGACCACACAATTTAAAGTCTGTATTTCTTATGAGATCTAACGTGAGAATTTCTGACTTTGAAAATATCCAATAAGTTTTTGTGAAAAAATTTCAAAGTGTGCATTCCTCATAAGAAATCACGTGAAAATTTCTTAACCCTGAAATTTTTTTAAAACTTACTTGAAGGATGATAATTTCAAAGTCTATTTTTCTCATGAGAACTCAAATTAGAATTTGCAACTTAGAAAAATATACTATCGGTTCAGTGGAAATATTTCAAAGTCTGCATTTCTTACGAGATCTCATATTTCTCACGTGAGAAATTTTTCTCACATAAGACCCTTGGTTAGAAAATTGATTTCTAACATGTTCTCACAAGGTTCATGTTAGATTTCTCTGCTTTGCATATCTTTCTAATATGCTTCTCATGAGATTCTTATAAGATTCTAACAACTTCTCATGAGAAAGTTCTGTATGGGAATGTCTCCTTTGGCAACAATATACATGACTAAATAAAAAAAATCCTTGTTTATATCCGATTTTTTTTCCCTGAACGAATTGTAATATTGAAGTTGAGCAAGCGGAACTCAACTGACATTTGGGAAATGATCATCATAGGGCTTAAGGATATCATTGTACATCTCCAACATGTCGTTATCATTAATTATGCTTTAAATGATTTATTCGGTCTAGAAACTACAAAACGCAATCGGAAAGCCCTCCCTGTTGTGATTAAAATGATCCAAGTCCCATTCCGATCGCATAATAAATAACCCGTAAAATAAATAAATAATATCACCACCGGTATTCGGAGATTTCCGTGACTAAACTACGAGTGACGTAAAATGCGGAGTCGTATGTGCGCGTGTGGTGTACAGATTACGTTACGCTTTGGCCATTTATCTGGAATAGAAGACAATAATTCTGTGAATACAGTAATTAATAGCGCCTAGAATGGTTGTTGTTTTTGTAGCCATTAATAACATGCCGGCACGTGTCTGTTTTGGTGAATTGATGGCAGTATTAGTGCTTTGATTGTCTCGCATATTCACTCGGTGATTTTCAATCACTCAGCGACTATTCATCAGTGTCATTCGCGAACTTGTTTGCACTCTAAAATGCCACAAAGTGAATAGAAAGAACATTATCTCTCTGGTCATACTTATATAAGAAGCGCCCAAATTTATATAAACACTGGGCTGAATAATGTTAACTCTATTTAGGCGCTTTTGTTTTGTGTTTGTTTGTTGTTTTACTTTCGATATAAATATCCCGAGTATCTGTCATCGCCACATATTCCAAGATGCCTAGTAGATGTAGTGTGTTCAGTTGTGGGCGGGCTAGCGATCCATTATTTAGTACCTCCAAAAAGACAACACAGTGCGTAATTTAGAACGCTCTTTATTGTCTACCGCTTTTGGGAGACGGAAGTACTTTATATTTAATTGTCACAATACCACATACAAAATCACCCATGACATATCGAAATAAAGCACGTTCATAATTGAGAACGCTCTTTATTGTCTACACCGCGACGAAAACATGGACGCTCTTTATTAGAGGCAATCATTGGAGTTTTGCTATGCTAACAATTCAAAAAAATCCTCTCTAGAAAGTCAATATGTGCCATCAAAACGTCAAATAAAACGAACAACAAACACAAACTGAAAAACAATGCCAGGCTAGCCTTCAATTAAAAAAATGTCATTATGCCAAACTGCAGCCTAACTAATAATTTTTGTAGTTTCAAAAGTCTGTTGTGTATTCGAGTGAATTATTTTGTTTACTCACTTATCGATCTTGACTGGAAGGATTTTAGCAAGCTGTTCACAGTCGTGCACTTCTCCACACAAAATGTTTCGTGTGAAGAAACAGACAGGAACATCATTATGACGAATATAAGCCATCATGATACATGTACTAGTACAATAACCACCACCTTTTTAATCGCATCCCATTTGTATTTAAAATTGTACGCATATAGCGCACAACGGGAATACACTAGTGTGTAAACTATCCTCCGAAATTGGTACCATACAACGAAGAATGAAGTACCGGCATATGGCCTAACTTGTATTCTTTCAGAAACAGTTAAATTTGTTTCGCACGATATTCCGCTCGCTCATTGCATTTCTGCATAAATTAATCTCATTTCAAACAACTTTTATCGCCTCAAAGTGCATTTTAGCCATCATTATTCGTTATATAATCCAACATTCTAGCAAATCCAGTTCATAATTCAGCACATTCAAACAGTTTTATTCCGTAATCGCTATTTATCGTAAAGGCTTAGGTCATTAACCAGCGTAATTTATCAACTCGTTACGCGATTGGCGGAATTATTTCAAGCTCCACCCACCGCTGTCATCGGTAAGCGTTGATGCAGATGATCGGTCATGTGACCGCGTTGTGGTCATGTGATCGCACTCACGTGACTGACTTCGGATATTTCCGCGATTTTTTTAATATCATAATAATAAAAATACTATCTGCTCGATTTTGAATTTTCTTGGCGAAATGGGTCTGTTAGACATATATTATTAGTATTATGACGATAAAAAAAATATTTTTTTGACAGACTAATTCCTTTAAAGATCAATACCTGCGAATCTAAGCTAGCCAGAATGCAAGAACATGAGGGCTTGTATTCGGACACTTGACACGAGTTAGCGATTCACTATCCTATAACTCATTGTATCATAAGCAAAATAGTTTTTACCAGTGAGATTATGTTCATTATAACATATATACACACACTTCAGATTGATGTGTTGATATAATAAATAGTGTCTCATTCTTTACATACATGTACAGTATGACTGACAGCGTAGGGTTACTACGAATCGAGCGACTGGTTTGATTGGGGCCAAGGACAATCTGATACACAACCAATTTTCATTTCAAAGTTTCTATTATCGACTGGAGTTCTCCATCAAATCATAATCTGTTGTTATTTCGCTGACACTTGTGTTCTTTGCACCTTCTCAATGTATCTTGTTGAATAGGATTCCCTGATCCAACTCTGCATAGATATGAAAACATAGTAACCTGACCCTCCAGCTACCGTTTGATCACTTTGCTTCACTATACAAGACATCTTGGATGTTCACCTTGATGCGAGTGCACTGGCCTACTTGTGGCAAGTAACCATATCCAACGTAAGCAATTGAAATTGTAAATCTTTGTGATGTACTGACTGTGATCAGCGTAGCCAAATAGACAACATCTGACCTCTTATCCTCCGACATTAGTGTTTGTAGATAAATTCAAATAATTTGGTCCCATAGTATTGAAATATTATGGTCTCAGTGCCTCGAAGCCATAATACCTTAATATGCATACAAAATGGTTAGCATGCAACATGTATTGCAAGCCGTAATAGTTCCATACCAATGATATTCCAGTTGGTAGAATACAATATCATGGCAATAATATATTCTTCTGACTCTTCTCCACTGTGCAGCGGCCCACATCTCCATGAGATTGGGTCCAGTCGATCCCCTGGAATCGTACGCACTAGGGATACCTCCAGACCTTTCCTCCACCAGTCATTTTTCTCAATTTGAAATGTACAGGCATTAGTTTATATATCAAGGTCAATCAATCTGATCTGTGTGCCTCAGTTTATCAGCAGAGCTTGATGTTCCACTGGGGAAGCTAGACTAATAGTTTATTTTCTCAGTGGCTGTCCTGGTCCTCTACAATATTCATTCATGTGCACCATCGTCATAGATCACTGGTGCTTATGCCTGTTAATCAAGCTCTCAGTGGAGTTCTCGAATCTCTATATATCTCTAATGATACACAGGCTCTTGATATGGTTCCCTGCTCTATCTTCCACTATGAATTGCGAGGCTGGAGTAGGGATTTATGGCATGATATAATGATAAATAGTATATCACTATGATATTAGGCTCCTGCGAATATTCGATATTCGATTCGAAAGTCAAATTCGATTCGAATTCGAGTCGAAATTGCCAACTCGAAATTTCGAATATACTATGACGGAAAAGTAGGCTGTTTCAGGACAAGTACACATGTCGTTCTTAGCTGTTTGTGGCATTTAATTCCAGAAAATTATGTATATATGCACATTATATTTCTTATTGTACATAGCCAACAATTAGCCACGATAGGACGACTAAATACGTCTGAATTATATAGCTTTAAAATGGTAGCAAAAGCTAACAGATAGCCAATGGACCGACGACGCGGTAAATAGCTATGAGACTGGGCTACCGATAGCGTTATCCATCGTCTATTCGATTCCGCGTTATGTAATATGGGTGAGAATGTAAACAACAAATGTTCCTGGTGTTGAAAAGTGCATTTTGGCACTGTTCTCTTTTGAAGTTGACTTTCAGTTTCAGAGTTTTCTTTTACAATGGACAAAATGTCGTCCATCATTCATGTTTATTTTAAACATGATAAAGCTGCAGGCACGTGTGATGAATGCAACATGCATGGTGTATAAATCGCAAGCATCTGGGACAATGACCCATCTATGGAATCATCTGTTCAAGAAGCATCAACCAATACATGAAGAGGCTACACTGCGACTGTTGTTGCGTCTTCAAGTTTATAACAACGGGTGTTTCCGAATGCCAATTTGCAATTTTGCATGTACATACAAACTGTAGAAATTTCGTGTGATTTTAGTTTGATAATCCGTTTAGTGGTAATATATTAATCGTTATGATGGCCGCATGGACGTTTTAATCTGCTTTGTTTTCTTGACAATTATAAATTGAAGTTAATAGTATATCAAACGACGGTTTATCGCCACATAAGTTCTGATGGAACTTCATGCATGTAGTTCATAGAACGTTTCACAAATAATCTAATCGTTGACAAAACATACCTAATTGAGAATGCAACACACAGATATGATTCGATTCGATTCGATTTCGTGAATTCGATTCGATATTCGATTCGATCAAAATATCCAATTCGCAGGACCCTATATGATATATTCATCATATCGTTTATCGTTTTGATATATAATGTGTGTAATATAAGCATTCTGATATCTTATGACATACACAATGGCACCATGTGACATCAGTTCAACATGCGAACTGTCAAGAGAGCGAGGAAGATAAAAAAGAGAAGAGGACTAAGCGACGAAGAAAAAGAAGTCTCTTCCAATGTTTAACTTGCTCGGTTGTCTCG
The DNA here is from genome assembly GCA_032622095.1 of Siphonodentalium dalli. Classification (NCBI taxonomy): domain Eukaryota; kingdom Metazoa; phylum Mollusca; class Scaphopoda; order Gadilida; family Siphonodentaliidae; genus Siphonodentalium; species Siphonodentalium dalli. The sequence goes on along the minus strand of CP136063.1, from coordinate 188,480,949 downwards.
TTCGCATGAACTGTATGGCACTACCTGGGATGTTTCTTCCAAAAACAAGGGGGGAGGTCCATGTTTGACCAATGTTGGAATCTGAATTATGAGCTCTTTCATGTAACATAATCTACATGAAATCTAGACTTGTAAACGCAACTGAAATGCATCAGCCATGCTTGAGTATAATGCTCGTTGTTTATTCTGGACTACAGAATCATACAAAATGTATGAAGACTGGCAGTTCGGTGTTGATAAAATATTGTCATTTGAATATTATGGGTATCAGTGTAGCACTGAAGCTGGATATATCACAATGGACGATCCGTGTACCGAGGGAAATAAATTGTTGGATGTCAGGGCTATTTCTCCATTTTTTATGTCGTTTACCAATTTGGGTGTGTTAACACACATATTTTGGCTCCTCTGCTATCACCCGCTCCTCCGCTAATACCTGCTCGGGTTACCAGCTGTGATTAAGCATGTGTGTCTTTTATAAACTGTTATCCATACATTGGCGCGCAACTAGTGATTACCAGTTAACAAAGTAAGGATTTCATTTAGATGATAATCTGAGAGGTCATTGTTGACTATAGCCTTAAAACATTTTGTCCTAAAAGTCACCACAAACCCTGTACTTCACTCAAATTCAGAGAGCTCTGTTGGTCTAGAAATTCTTCACCATGTGGTAGGAATTCATCTTGATATTTTTGCATGTTGTATTTGAACACACATGACTCATTTAACCTGCACAATTATATATATTTACATACACCTAATATCGCTTCCAATTTCCCCATAGCGTTACGGTAGACACGCCCCCGAGTCAATGTGTTCATAAACCTATGAACGTAACGTGACATCACTTTCAATGTCGTTCATAGGTTTATGAACATATTGATCCCGGAAATCACCGGGAATTGTCGAACATGAACGACTGCTTGAGTATTCAGCACGTCCGGATTTGGCAAGAAATTTGTTTTGGTCTATATCAGTGTTGTTACCCTTCACCAAAAACTCATCTCTGATTACACATCAATCAGGTCACACAACCCACATCTCGACAACTGTTGCCATGAGAAGTTCAACGTGCGGAGATCTCTCACCTTACAGCTCGAACAATGGTGTTTGCTTATTTGCATAATTATCGTTTTTAATATGCAATTGAAATGTACATATATAGTGTTTTGAGCGAGGTAAATTGGTATTGTGGTGTAAGGTTCGTATTGGGAAAGTTCCTATTGATACTTTACTATGAAATTGCGTGTTTCTGCTCTCCGTCAACGGATTCTCACAATGTTTGATTTTCTAAAAACGAGGATTCGAACTTTCCGAACTGATCTCCATGCGTTCATTTAAAGTTGAATAAATAGTGGGAAAGACAGACAATCCTAGTTCATAATGAATATAAGTATAGAAATATAAATAATAAATGGCGGATTCAACGTGGTCATCGGTTTTGACCGCGATAAAAATTCAGCAAACTCCGCATGAACCCCTTTGGGGTTCATGCAAAAATTCAGCAAACTCCGCATGAACCCCTTTGGGGTTCATGCAGTTTGCTGAATTTTTCTCGCGGTCAAAATCCCATGACCACATTGAAACCGCCGTTCATTTTTTATATAAACGTAATTTGGTATTAGGGATAATATCATATTTCAATAAATTCATCAAATACTGAGCACTCTATACATGTAGACCTCATATACTCTCAAAAAACATGCCGAAGTCACAGGAATTTTGCAGTTGTTTTAAATTTTCCCCCAGTAGTGAGACAAATGCTCTTTATTCATAGCATATCAGGAGTAGACTAATAAGGCCAGAGTCAGCATCCCATTTCTCAGGCCAATTTTTTAAAGCATTTCTGTGGCACACGCCAATGAACTTGTGTATGAGCATTTCACCCTGGGATCGGCTAGCACTGGGTTTAATATCAGTTGCCCATGGCCATTATTACCCACACAAATGTCCACAAAAGTTAGTTGATAGTCTCCATACTATTTATTTCACCCAATGATGTATATCATTGACACATTTTTAATGAGCAGACACAATTTGTTTATAGTTTTGAAAAAAAATTAAAATAATTTTTTTGTAGGAATTGTGGGCTGGACGATATACAGTAATGCCCTAATTAATCGACTTTCCTGTGGTTAAGAAGTCAATTAATTAGGGCATTACTGTACATTAACTCAGCAAATAATTGGTGTGAAGCAGTCACAGTACAAGCGACCTTGTTAAAGGGTCACTAGGTGTGAGATTTGAACAGGGTATAACTCTACAGTCGTGCTCCTCTAAAGTTGACAGACACCATCCTGTGGACTAGAGCTGTAACGATTTATTGTGTCAAGTGTATCACGATATACAAATATCACAATTTTAGGTAATCGAATAGGAAAATAACCCATATTTACTGTGTTTTTTTTTAGCAATTTAGGTAGAAAATCCTCGCAAAACATGTTTTTTGCGCATCATGGTACGTATCGTATCGTTGATCATGTATCGTGATATGTAGCGTATCGTGACAAAGTGTATCGTTGCAGCCCTACCGTGGACTAGTGCCATGTTCACACTCGCTACGCTGTTATATGTTTAGGTATTCATCTGGTGTTTCCCAGTTAGGTTGCATTGACTCATCACATGATGTTTTGACACACTTTCTCATTTGTTTCCACTTTGTAGACCATTACTTGATTATTATTATTATATAGCAATGCCTTTATTGAATCATAGTTCTTGATGTTGAATCATCTGATCTGATAGATAAACATCACTCATTGCTATAGAATGCCAAGTTGTTTCCAAATGTTCCCCAGGTATACATGTAGTATGATGACTATTGTTATCCCTAAACGATCATGCATATACAATCTTACCTGCTTTATGAACACCAGTTACACCACTTTCTGTAACTCTCCCTATTTTCTAACTTATCTAGGAAAAAAGGGAGGACCCAATCATATGATCCGAAGTTCAAAAGTCAAGTTATTGAAGAACTGAAGAAGAAAGGCCTTCATGCTGTGATTAGAATATACAGAATTCCACCAACTACTTTGAGGGATTGGAATAAGCTAGCAATTCGTGGTTGGGATTCATCAAAATCTCACACACCCAAAAGAAAGACAACTCAGAATAATGAAAATTCATCGCCAGGTTAGTCTGATTGTCTTCATATTGGGCAAAAAATATATAGTTCTGTTTCAGGTTGCCCGACACCCTATTTCTTAGAAGCCGACCCTAAACTTTTTCCGACTCCAAAAATTTTCTCCAATGAAATACTAGTATGTAAAACACGTATTGTTCAAATAGGGAATCAAATTAATACAGGAATTGTATTATTGTAGAGTTGTTCCAAGTCTAGAAACAACATATATGGACTGTAGGTTAAACTAAAGTCACTTGGAACTAGGAAAACCATCAGTGTAGACTACCATTCTCATCGACTCAACCATTTCCGCTTCGCTGAGAAAATAACCTCTTCCATAAATAGAAACCATAATCGTGCAATGCTACAATATTCGACCCCGGTAATAAGGCGATGACCTTGACTCGTTGACGCATAGATGTGATTGGAGCAGAATGTATTCACTGTATGCCTAGTTCTCACACAAAATTCAAGTTTATAGTTGTAGGGTTATGGGAAATAAAACCCATGTTTTCTTGAGTACAAAGGACACAAATTTACTCAAATCATGACTTGAACACAGAAATTTTCATGTCATCTTCATTAGTTTTCCGACAGTGCAAGATAGACCACATGTGATCTCCTTATCTAGTAGGAGTGATCTTAAAGGCTTATTCCTAGTATATAGTTTAGGCATTCGGTAAACCTCGTCATTCTCCGTTGTTGAGGAGTTAATCCTTCCATGACTGGAGTTTTCCTGAATTTTTTTGAAAACAGTGTGCCAATGCATTGTCTAATATATGAGAGTCTCCGTTGGCCTAGCAATTTTTACCTTGACCTTGTAAGCCAGTGCATTCGCTTATATGTGTGAAGCTCCCTATGGGAGACTCGCATATATAAGAGAATGTACTGGCATTGTATCCTTAATGCTGCACCAGTGCAGCTCCCTCAGTGAAAGGGTTAAGAATTAAAGTTTAGGATACTATTATTGGACAGTTAGTGCAAGGGATTTAACTCTAAATCATTATTTAGTAATCAGGTCCACTGCCTTGAAATACAGCAAAGTAGTTCCAAGAATGCCATTTTCTGCTTTTGCTAACTCAACAACATAAATATGATGGAACTTCTTACTCTGATGATTTTGAGACAAACAAACCCCCTACAACCCGGACCCCGTGGAGCTATGTATATAGCCGAGCCAAAATAGATGGCCGAGGAAATCTTTTAGCATATAGACAATTCCTGCTAATTAATAGGGTTGTTTGAAAGTAGTAACTCAGAAAAATGACTCAAATATATATACAATTAAGATGGTCTTATGAAGTTAGAAAATGGAAAATGTTATGAAATCGGGCAAATTCAAAGTCGAAAAAGGTCCATACGTCATGTAAAAATAATTGGATGGAACTCTTATTCAAACTTGGCCTTTATTTTTGGCTGAGAAACACACATACCAACTTTGGTCAAGATCAAATAATCCAAACTGGAGTTTTCGGTCAGAAACAAAAAATCTTAACAGACTGATAGATGGACAGATTGATTACATAATACAACTTTTTTTTTTTTAAACGGGTTTTGAATAAAGTATTGTTCAATGGTTTTTGAAGTATGTCATACCGTATTGTTCTAAGTCTTCCACTGTTCTGTTTTCAGGTCCTTCTGCGGAGACGATGAAGACACAATCCGAGTGTCTCAATATTACATGGGATGGAGAGGAGACAATTGACCTTGATAGTGATGATGAACCAGACTCTGGACTGATCGATGCGATGAATAATAGCATGGACAAACCTGAGGATGTACATGAAAAGGATGCAGATGTTATGGATTCAGTTGGGGATGGGTGTTCACCTGTATCTGTCGAGAAGAATAGCATGACCAGTGAATGGTATGACCGATCACAAAGCTTTAATAGTTCACATATGAAAAGGGTACCTTCAGAAAATATTCTCAATATAGCTGGATACAAACCTAAGACAGTTCCGCCATATAATGATAAATTAGATGGATCCAAATCAGTCAATCATGGGTCAGTGATGTCATATTCTGATAATTCAGCTGATTACCGATCTAATAACCATCGACAAACTGTGCCAAATTCAAATGGTCGATCTGGGTCAAAAGAAATATTCCCAGCAATTAAACCTAAGACGGAGCCTGATTTGGAGTAGGTCAGGTTACCAGCTGTTAACCCTTTCTGTACTAAATGAATTCCCCCATTCAGTTATAAAAGTATATATTGTAATGGTTTAAATGGTTCATCTGGAGGGATGTTCCGGTAATAAAAGCAGACAGATTAACAGATAATGCAAGAGCAGAATGATTCACATTCTTTGGTGGGAAATGTTCAGATAATAAATTCAACAAACAACCTATGGTCGTTTGTTGAACTTATTATCTGAATATTTTCAAGGGAACTACTTGTTAGTGAGTATTTAGTAAAGAAAGGGTTATCTCTTAATGCTGGAGCTGTTAAGATTGTCAAGGTGATGATTGTCAGTCCAGTCATATGTTCACTAATTGAAAAATGTGAGGCGAATGGAAAATAGTCTATATGATGCAAGGGAATTAACTCCAAAATGACTGTCCGTGGTCCAATATAATGCACTAACTTTGGACTGTCCAGACTTAAGTGGTATTTTTCAAGAAGGTACAAAATGCCAAGTTACGTCTTTCTGAAAATACAGACAGTGTTCAAATTAAGTGGTAAAATTGCCACTTATTGACTGGTTTATCATACAAAATACCACATAATATACACAACATATGTGTGGACACATGTAAATCTTTGGGATGGAGGTATAATAATCACGGCATGAAGAACAGTTATCTGCTTACTGCGAGCTATAAGCACGATTGACATTGTTAAAAAAGCTAGATTCTCATTCCTTCCAAGCTCTATTTTTGTCCCTTCTCAAATTCCTTTATGCATCTAGTAACAACACCCACCCCCCCCATTTTTTTTTTGGATGCCGTATTCGGGGACTGTTATGGCATATTTGAGATGCCGGACTTGCGCACGCTGGACTATCTATATCTCATTAATCACATTTTATCAACTTGATCGGTTTCAAAACACATGCCATAGTATAAAGTAGTATACAGGTAATACATATATAATTCTCCTGCCCCAGGATCTAGCAATTCATTTCTTGTAGCCTAAATTAAAAAATGGATACCCCTGTCCACAGCAGAGCTATGCATAACCAGAAATACAAGCTTTGGCCACATGTACCAGTAACAAAATGATGAATGCATAATGAAAGTTCAAGGTTTGCCATTTGTTGGCCAACATGGTTACTGTAGCCATGTTGGGGGTAATGTGCACCAATTTAACCTGGGTAAAAATGGCAAATTACTATTTGTTTACCTATTCACTTCTTTTGCATATTTAGAATCTATGGGTAAGATATATTAGATCATCAGAGAACTTGTCAATTTTTCAAGTATCAATGCCATCTATTCAGGAAAAAGGCATCAGGGTTTCCGTCAATTTTGTTAATTGTAAAATTTTTGAAACTGTTCCTGGTAGGATAATTATACCCCCCGCAACGAGTTGTGGGGGGGGAGGGGGGGGGGGGGGGGGGGGGGGGGGGGGCGGGGTATACTGGAATCAGCTTGTCCGTCTGCCCGTCCGTCTGTGGACACAAATTTTTCCAGAGTTTTTCTCAGTCGTTTTATGATCATTTTCCGTGAAACTTGGCACAGACATCAGCCACCATGGGAACCTGTGCACCTGTGATTATGACGTCTGTCAAACTTTTTTGATGGAGTTATCCCACTTTTTCGTCAATGTTTTTTAATCTTGGCACTGATATTTAGTACCATGGGAACCTGTGCACCTGCGATTATAACGTCTGTCCGACTTTTTTTTGTGGAGTTATTTCCCCTTTTTCGACTTAGAACTTTTTCTCGACATGCATAATTTTGTCCGAGCTTTTATTTTTGGTGGAGTTAGCCCCCTTTTTCAACTTACAAAATCTTCTCAAAATGCATAATTTTGTCCGAGCTTTTATTCCTACATTTTTCAGTCAATAGGTTTTAGGATTAGGATTAAGGGTTAAGAGGTTCAAGATTAGTGTTAGGGCTTAGGGGATTTAGGGTTACCTGTTCACATAATTTCAGTACCCAATATACAGTAATGGCTACTACATTCAAATAACATGTTGAATACGGGGGGTATACCCATCTCTAGTTCTGATTGGATTCGACTGAAGGGCATTTCCTCCTTATTCTGAATGACAAACACTAGTCGAACCTGTGAATCATCAAAACTAAAATGTTGTATCGCACAACTTAGACATTTTTATACCCCATCCCAAAAAATGGGGAGGTATCAGGAGGTATACTGGATTACATGCATTCTTCCGTCCATCTGTCCATCTAGCTGTGCGTCCGTCCACTCATATATCTCCATCATGGGTAATCAGATCTCAATGAAATTTGATATGCAGGTTTGGCATCAGGAGGGCTTTCAAAAGAGGGTTCATTGACGTCGTTCACATTTTCCGTTCAAGAGTTATCCCTCTTTGTTTATCTGAAAATTGGATTTTGTCCGTCGGCTCATATATCTCAACTATGGGTTTCAGTTCTTGATGAAATTTGGTATGCCGGTTTGGCACCAGGAGGGGTTTCAAAGGAGGGTTCATTGAAATTGTTCACATTTTCCATTGAAGAGTTATTCCTCTTCGTTTGTCTGAAGATGATGCATTTCCCACCGTCCTTTGTTAGAATTGTCAAGTAATTTGTTCGTTCATCACATTTTTTTCACAATTTGGTTTCTGACCTGCCCATATTTCAATTTTCACCATGGGGGTCTACCAGCACCCGTGGTGCAACCTCTTGTTACCTCTAAATTATTGTATACAATCATGTTTTTATCATCAACTAGGAGAACTATAAATATATAAGTTCATCTTTTATAAGAACGTCTGTGTTGTAAGGAATTGTCATGCAAATGTATTGGTTGATACCATTGTTATTTCCAGAGATAAATAGTTTATAAAGGTACTCAATCCGATCAGACGCTCCTAAATTACTATATTTCCGCCAAAGGAAGCCCTCACACTGAACTATATGGATAGATGTCCTGCGTTTGTAAACCATAGCAGAAAAGGGGTTAACTTTTTGGTGGTCGCCTACGGTCACTCACGGTCTTCACTCTTCAATGGCTTGCCTCGGAATCAGTCACGCATGCGCAGTCCCAATATAATTCACTGTACAGCTTGAATTAGCCAGTTTATTTTTCTGCTACCAACCGAATGGATCTAAGGGAGTATTTTTCCGAATTTGTCGTTTAACAATAGCGACAAATTCAATTTATCGATACAATAATTACTGGTCGCCTACGCGTTCGTTTTTATAATTATCGTTTCGAATTCACGGACCGTTTCGTTTCAAACATATAATGGTTCGTGTTTTTCGAACAGGCGGCGAACTTAAAAACAATTTATCGAATATGAAAATCAACATTTTGCCATAATTAGCCGCCATTTCAAGGCCTTACGAGGCGCACAGATTATTGTGAGAAATACATCTATGGAATTATTATAGCACCTATAAGGTATGATAGAATTTGTCAGATATCAAAAATGCCACGTGATTCGCCGCCGGAAGTATCCTAATTTCGTGGGAATTATTTTGACGTTTTAATGCGTGGAAATTTATTTAGCAATAATTCCATCGCTACTGACGCTATCTCTCGTCATGTTATGAACAACGTGCTTTCACATAATACTATGTTGTTTTATGTTTCAATACAAATGATCCAGATGTGTTAATCACGTTTGACCTTGAAGTTGATTACAATCTACACAAGAATACTGACAGTTGATTAGATCTTGGTTTATCAATGTCACATCCATAACAATAACTTCATATGACAGTAGTACCGTAGTGCTACGAATAAAATCTCAGCCATGTCATAGATGTATGTCGATTAATAGCTACCTTGTATATAGGTCTCATGAACAATAGCTGCGATTATACACCAGCCGGTTCAGCAAGCCGGTCTGAACCGGTGGGCTTGTAAATTTCTGAGAAGGATCCAGGGATGTTTTTCTACCTGTTACAGGTTTGGGCGCTCAAACTCTGGAGACCCTGGGGATAGTAATTATTCAAGTTGGTTCTCCATTATTTCAACGAAATTTTCTATAATTCAACAACTAAACATGAAAATCGGATAAGATATAGAGCCTTTATTTGCACCATCTCTGGATCCTTCCCAGGTAGTATTTCTCGGTCGGATCTCTTCTCGGGCAGGAACAGTTCACGCTCCCCAGATTATGCCTCGGCATTCAATCAATTAGTGGGGAGGCGACCGGTGGCGATGCAGGGGTACTTGGGACCCCCAGGACATTTAGTCCCACACCGGCGCGAGCGGTTCTGTGTGCTGAAGTTGCCAAAATCGAGTGCGAACGTAACGACACCGGCTGGGCGGCCTACGGCGACTTCGGCATAGGGCAGTGGCCCTACCCATGAGGTAGCAAGTCCGGTCCCCCTGGTCACGATCTCTCTAAAGACACGGCCTTGCCTGCCTCTCAGCCGTCTTGGGGTTTCTGCTGCAATGGCCTCTACCCATCGTTCTGCTTGGACAGGACATTCAGCTTGGTCGGGACCTCCTGCATTTGGGGGGGGGGGGGGGGGGGGGCTCACCCCGGTCCGATGGCTCCACCTCCTTCCGGTTATCAGAAGAAACCAGTTTTGGCTATGGGATTCTTCATTTCGACACTGGACTCCAAAATTGGAACTCAGTTTATCAGCCTTTTGCTCAAGCAGTTGGCCGTAGTTTAAAAATTCCATGGGAGGTATTTACACCTCGATTGAGCCTTCGCCGGAATGGGCCTCCCTCTAGTGTTTTGTCGTCCATTATGGACATTGCAGGTCGTTCCGACGCTAGGGCAGGGAGCGACATGCTATCCTTACACCCCAAGGCGTCTGAGGCTTTCGATGACGACCCGTCTGCGCACAATACGTCAGACTGTGGGTCTTTTCGGTCGTCACAGTCTGGCATCGGTAAGGCAGAAGCTGCGGATCGTGATTTCCTATCCACGGATTATCTCATCTATAGGCTTCTTCCTACTGAACTATGAACTCTCAAGCCCTCCTGGCACGCCCTGCGCACTGGTACCACCGTCTTCAAAATGCATCGAGAACTCGATCTATCTTACCTGTGATATACATTTCATAGGTAAGGTACACGACCCGCGACTGACACACTGGTCAATAGACTTCACACATGAATGAAGCACATTTACATGGAAAGCATTTCTCTTGTCACGTGCCACAACGACCCTGCCAATGGCCTGACCGACAGAGTACTCTCGTGTCCGGAATAACAGTGCAGTCTGGAATATATGTACAGGGTTGAAAATCCGACCTAATGTAATACAAGTGCAGACTGGAATATAAGTACAGGGCGAAACAAATTTATTATTCTATTTACCAATAAACTATTTGGCATGGCCTATTGTGAGTTAATAATATAACAGCAATCGTTAAAACCTGATACGTGGTGCAATATCAATATATTGTTACAGTATACTGACATTTACTCGGAATTTATAAACACCCTCTTAAGATTTGAAGTGTGGGGGGGGCAAAATCGGCCTGTCAAGACATGTCTTCCAAAAATGCACACAATTAACAGACTGGAATATAAAGCCTTGTGCAGGGTGGAAAATCTTCCAAATATTAATAAACATGCATGTACGTTTATTACAGACACAAGAGTACATCTCATGGCTCTTCATACTCCTATTACCAATATCAATTTGATTATCTGGCACATGGTAATAAAATGAACAGGGCACTGCACGCCTATAGACAATAACGCGGGCAAAGACGTTTGCACTGTCCAGCTCAGCTTTCTAGGAAGCTCATTGACTAGCGTTATAGACCTTTCCTTGCAGGCAGGGGACCACCCAGTCCGAGTGGATCCCAACCCCATGGCACCAGACACCCGATCAAAAGGGCCTGAAACCATGCTGCCAACTCTGCGCGCTTCGGTATATGCCGGATTTGTCCTATCAACATTCGACAATAAAACAGGCAAAGACGTTTGCGCTGTCCAGCTCAGCTTTCGAGGAAGCTCATTGACTAGCCATCAGACCTTTCCTTGCAGGCAGGGACCAACCCATATGAGGGGATCCCAACCACATGGCACCAGCCGCCCAATCATAAGGGCCTGAAACCATGCTGACAACTCTGCTCGCTTCGGTCTATGCTGGATTTGTCCTACCGCTATGCTTAAAGTAATTGACCACCAATAGCGTAGTGTCACCCCGTTAATATGGCGGTACTATACCGCGGTATCCTCCAATACCACGGTACTGATAACGCTTGTTAACGCGAACAAGTATGTGTGAGTAAATGCCTCCCCTAAGGGGGTTCCATGGAGATCACCGCGGTATTCGACAAAATTAATGCGGTGCCCGCTAAGGGGCCACAGTGTCGTTGTCGCCCAGTGCCGTAACTCCACGCCATGACCGTCTCGATACCGCTACCGTTTATTGCCGGTACATGTATCACCGTGGTCATGACCGGGGTATCACCCCGTTTTTCTGGTCGGTTGCTTTGAGAATGGCGGTATTTCCTTAAACAAGCCTTCAACATGACCACTTAGGTCGGGGGAGCTCCTCTCTATCATGGCTCTTAAAATTCAATAAGTAACAACATTATAAAGGGATGTGTGTCCTTTACTAGGAGGATGATAATTTCATTTGTTTCCTTAATCAGCGAGCCATTTTCGGGGGGGTCTTCCCCTAGTTTGCTGCATGCCTCACACTAACATACCTATCACACACCTAGGTCGTTCTGCTGCATGTTTGGGGGGGAAAGTGACATGATGTTCTGGGCAGAGGCTCAGAACTGAATATTCCGTATGGTGACAATTTACCCGTGGTTATCATCTGATTACATTGTACATCATTTGAACTGATTTCAGTTGTCAAAGAGCCAAAGGGCCTTCTGCAATGATCTCATTGCTGACTTATAGATCACCTTGATATATATTTTTTATATCATTTTTATGTGTACCCATACCATGTATGGTACACATAATGCCGACGTCCGGATAAACCATCCGTCGTTCGTCCGTCCGTCTGTCTGTCTGTCCGTCTGTCCGTCTGTCCGTCCGTCCGTCTGTCCGTCTGGCCGTCTGTCCGTAGACACTTGCTATCCGATTCGATTACTGGAGTATCTTTTATCGGATCATGTTCAAATGTCATGTGCATGTTTACAATGACACCCCTCTCACCTGTATAGTTTTTGGTATAGATCGATTGATCGGTTTAGAAATTATTAACACTTTGCATCCACACATGGGCATGTGCTATCCGATGCAATAACCAAAGTGTTTTTTGTCCGATTCTGTTCATATTTGAAATGTAGGTTTATGATGACACACCCCTCACCTGTATAGTTTTTGGTATCGATTGGTTTAGAAATAATTAACCCTTTCACAGACTGCCATCCAAAGCAATAAGTAAAATATGTTTCTTCTGATTTACCTCATATTTCTTATGGTACCTAGGTTTTCCTTAGCACTCTCTTCATCTGTATGGATTTTGGTTTTGGTTAATTAACCCTTATACTCTTGAACCAGGGTTATTAATGAACACTATTTGATAGTTTTAAACATTAATTAGGTGTGATGTCCTGTATGCAAATTTTATTGTAATAGTTGCATTTAATATAATGCTATCAATAAATTATCATGTGAATATCCAATATGCAAAGTTGAGACTACATTTGTTTTACATATACCTGTAATCCCAAAGCTATTTTAATAGCCATATGGTGGAGTGGTGGACAACTCTATTAGAAATATAATGATAACATTCCCTCTTGGCCAGTGCTAGTTGGAGACAGACAAATAACACTGGGGATAAATGTTTATCAACAAGCCAATAATGCAGCTGTACTCACAGAAGCTAACCTCAGTGTCAGCATCTGGGCTGTGTGCATTGTTTGTTTATTTTTATAAAGTCTCACATTCCTATAATCTGATCTCACACCTCACTACTGCACATAGGTATCTGGTGTCTGCTGTCTATACACTTGTATCTCTCCAGTGATAACCTATCAAAGAAATATTCAAGTGACATACATACCTGGTACAGTCCACTAATTGTATAGAGTTAGAATTATTAGCCCTGGTCATCAATTGTACTGGCTATATTATATTGACAATTTATTCATTATATTATATCTCCAGGTTTCTCCTCCTTCACTTACATGGATTTTTGTTGTTAAAAATTAACTATTCAACATTCATGATATTTTAACAGAAATACTTGTTTTCTGATATATCTCATTTTATGTTGGATTATTTTGACACACTCTTTGCTCCTATTGATTGATTCATTTATTTTGATTTTTATGTGTACCCATACCATAGTATGGTACACATAGCTTCGACGTCTGGATTGACCACTAGTCATTTGTCCGTCTCACATGTCTGTCCATGGACAATTTATGCATGGTGCGATAACGCAAACATTTTTTATTCGATCTGAACCAAATTTTGTATATGTGTTTCTCAGCCCAAGTTCGAGTTCGATTGTGGGTTCGATCAGTATTTTTTTTACGGAGTTATGGCCCTTCTTCGACTTAGAATTCACGCATGCCGCAATAACTCAAAACAAATTTATCTGATTGAAACCAAATTTTGAATGTGAGTTTCTCAGCGCAAAATACAGATAGAATTAATTAACAGAATTATGGCCCTTTTAGATAGGATTTTAGCGTCCAAGCTGAAAATAGCTAATCACTATCGCCAAGGTATGGGTTAAACATCTGCCGATCGTGATCGGCCTCTCGTTATATATTTATATACGCGTAAGATTTGTATCACAGGATTTCTGTCGGATATCTTGTGATGCATAGGTACCTCAGAGACATGTGATCAGTAGAAGAAAAACAAGGAAGCTGTTCTAAGAACGACAGGGGGCATGACCACCTTGCAAGATGCGGTGGTGGGGGCTCCCTCTGTTCAGATGGCTTGACTCCATTATCGTTGTACAACCTGTTTGGCCTAATGGGTTCTCAACTCAATCCCTGTGCCACAAATTTGGCATCAGGTTCTCTGGCTTTTTCTTTGGCGAATAGCAGTTAGTTAACTTTGGTTGTCTCGCCATCGTCGGAGTGGGCCTCCGTCTGTGCAGGTCGTTCTGTCGCTAAGGCGGAGAGTGAGTTAGTCTCCTTCCTTCATGATCCTGCATCATGGGACCTTGATGGGTGGGACCTTAGAACAGACAGCTGAAGAAGACGACACAGAGAAGAACGAAGAGTTTCTTCTTCCGTTATACTTGCTCGGTTCGCTCGCAACTATGCATTGGATGGCACCTCATGGGATGTTTGTTTCAAAACAAGGGGGGCGGTACACATTTGAGCAATATAGCACTCTAACTATATGAGTTATTTCACGTAAATAATCCTAACAGATTCATTAAAGTGTTCATATATGGTACAATCTGTTTTAGAAGAGTACCTTTACTCAAAATTTGGCTATTAACTTTATTGCTCGTGCCTCCTCCTGGGCTTGCATTCTAATCCATATAGTTCAGTGTGAGGGCTTCCTTTGGCGGAAATATGATATTTTTAAAAATATAATATATATTTCCTTAAAGAAAGCCTGAACACTGAACTATCATAGGGCCCTCCGATGGCGGTGCCATTCCCAACCCCGCGACTCGCCAATCTTCTGATTGAGTTGAAAATAAACTGGCTAATTCAAGCTGTACAGTGAATTATATTGGGACTGCGCATGCCTGACTGATTCCGAGGCAAGCCATTGAAGAGTGAAGACCGTGAGTGACCGTAGGCGACCACCAAAAAGTTAACCCCTTTTCTGCTATGGTTTACAAACGCAGGACATCTATCCATATAGTTCAGTGTTCAGGCTTTCTTTAAGGAAATATATATTATATTTTTAAAAATATCATTTCTTTGGCTT
The DNA here is from genome assembly GCA_032622095.1 of Siphonodentalium dalli. Taxonomy (NCBI): domain Eukaryota; kingdom Metazoa; phylum Mollusca; class Scaphopoda; order Gadilida; family Siphonodentaliidae; genus Siphonodentalium; species Siphonodentalium dalli. The sequence continues at coordinate 188,465,887 of CP136063.1, read as the reverse complement.
CGGGGTAAAAAAATATTTCATTCGAGTCAAGGAACCCACCCATCAAAGCTCAGAGTGATTAGATATCGATGTTTGAAATTTGCTGTTTCTATTGTTTGTGGACCAGATCTTTTCCAGGACTTGGTGCTCAAACGGACAAATTGCAGTTGTAAGATGGATAACTCTAAAATCAAGTGGTTATTATTGTTAATAGTAACCACTTGATTTTCGAGTTATCCATCTTATAACTTATTTCAATTCATTGTTGGCAAGACCATATTTATTAGCATGTGGTATTATTTATATGCAATAGTCGGCTGACATTTTTTTTTATTTGAATAAATCAACTGGCAACTTAACTTTGCCATCAACATAGTATGTATTTGCATTTGTGATAACACATGTTGGGGAATTCCAATTTGAACTAGGAATCACCATATATGGAAGTTGTAAACCACGCTCTCCTATCCACCTAACTGCCAAGAAAAAACGTTATTATAGGACTTTTTCGGCAAATAGGATATTGTGATTGGTATTGTTGCGAGTATTTATTGGTAATAAATTATTTGGATCGGAACTAAAATCGACCTTTGGTGAAATTCCGTTGTTGTTATAATTGGATGATTTGGGGACCATCCAATCGGATTATGTATCTTTAGCTACAAACTATTTCTTTTGGAATGACAAAATAAGCAATATTAGAAATGATCATTGCATAATTATGAATCTGTTTGAGAATGCAATCAATCTAAACAATTTCCCAGTGTAAGTTGGTGTACCCTGTAGATTAACCCTTTCTTTACTAAATACAATATTTCCCACCAATGAATGTTTATCGTCTGTTTTATTTCTGCTTATATTTCTTCTCGATGAAAGTAGATAATTCCAAATGTGTACATTTATAACTGGTGGGAGAGGATCCATTCAGTAAAGAAAGGGTTTACCTCCACACAATGAGGGCTCTCATTATGACATCTTATTGCCACCATAGTGACTTATAGTGACACCATGTATTATATGTATTATATATTTACAACATGTACCTGTGGTTTTGGCTTTCTGGTTGGCCCCTGCGAATATTTTATATTCGTTTCATTATTCGAATCAACCTTGATATTCAATTACCCTTGGAAACAATTTCCTCCAACACAGAACGTAATTGGCAACAAGTCACATGGTTATTTACTCGCAATATCCGATATAAAGATATTTATTAACTGTCGGTGCAGTATTTCAAAAATAAGATGCACACGAACCGGTATTTTCCAAATTATATTGCTTCTTATATTTGGAAGAAATAATGTACTTATTTGATCCACCATTGATCCAAACAGTGACAGTGTGTCATATTAAATAGATAATTCAGATATACAGACGAAAACAGAAAACACGACCAAGATGTGAAATATTCAATTCGAAATTTGATTCATTTTTATATATAGTACACATAACACAGATGTTAGTATCAACTGTCCGTAGACGCATGCTATATGACATGATAACTCAAGTATTTTTTAATCGGATCATGTTCATATTTTATGTGCAGGTTTAGGATGACACAACCCTCACTTGTTTTTGGTATCAATTGGTTTAGAAATTATTAACACTTTTCATCCACCAATAGACATTTTCTATCTGATGCATAAACTCAAGTTTGTATTGTCGGATCATATTTTATGTGCAGGTTTATGATGACACACCCTTCACCACTATAGTTTTTGGTATCAATTGGTTGAACAATTTGATTGGTTTAGAAAAAAAATAACCCCTCACACACATGCTATCCGATGCAGTAAGTTAAATATTTTTCTTATCTGCCTCATATTTCTTACCTAGGTTTTTCTAAGCACATTCTTTATCTGTTATTCTGTACGCCGGTGGACTATCGTCTCTGCAACAGTGGCTTGGCCGGATTAAGCAATGTGTGTGCTATATAGAGCCACATGCTGTTTCAAATATTGAGCCAGGTTGTGACCCTTGGGCATGGTCACCTGTACTGTGCTCACTTCGCCATACCTAGACGAGAAATAGGGACCTGGTTGTTGGGTAAGTGTAAGCCGCTTTTGTGAAGCGCCTGTAAGATGGCAGCACGCAGAAGACTCGGCATTACTCAATAGCTGGGGTAATAATGTGAAGTGCTTGGGGTCCTCGCGGGGTAGGCGCTAAATAAGCAGCATTATTAATTAACCTTTTACTCTTGAACCAGGTTTATTAATGAACACTCTATAATACACATCTTTAATAGTTTTAAATCATTAGATGCTATGTCCTGTTTTGAAAATATGAAGATTTTATTATACCTCGGGTAACCTCCGCAACAAAGTTGTGGGAGTGAGAGGTTATACTTTATAGAATTAGCATGTCTGTCGTCCGTCTGTGGACACAAATTTGTGCGAAGTTTTTCTCAGCAACCGTAAGCTCCTCCCACTAATTAATGTGTGGAAAACCTCCATTGGTAACAGGCCTTCTGGGGAGGCCAGATTTTGCTCAAATAATTAGTGATATATAGAGTTTTAGTGTTTCTAAGTTTTTAGCTCAACTTACTTTTGTAAGTTTGAGATATTGCCATGGCTTGGCGTCCGTCGTCCGTGTGTGCGTGTGTCGTCAACAATTTCCTTTGGCGCGGGCTACAGGTCGTACCTTTGGTCTGATCTTTATGAAATTTTGCATGAATGTTGACATTGACATGTAGATGGGAACGAGTCATTTTGGGGTCATTCGGCCAAAAAACATGGCCGCTGATGGCCATCTTGGATTTCAAAATTCAATCCATTGGCGCGGGCTACAGGTCGTACTGTTCGTTTGATCATCATGAAATTTGTCATGGATGTTAATATTGACATGTAGATGGGAACGAGTCATTTTGGGGTCGTTCGGCCAAAAAACATGGCCGCCAGCAGCCATCATGGATTTTACTCTTTGCATGACTAAATCCTTTGGCGCGGGCTACAGGTCGTACCTATGGTCTGATCTTTATGAATTTTGTCATGAATGTTGACATTGACATGTAGATGGGAACGAGTCATTTTGGTGTCATTCGACCAAAAAACATGGCTGCTGGTGGCCATTTTGGATTTCAAAATTCAATCCATTGGCGCGGGCTACAGGTCGTGCTGTTTGTCTGATCATTATGAAATTTGTCATGGATGTTAATATTGACATGTAGATGGGAACGAGTGATTTTGGGGTCGTTCCGCCAAAAAACATGGCCGCCAGCAGCCATCTTGGATTTTACTCTTTGCATGACTAAATTCTTTGGCGCGGGCTACAGGTTGTAGCTTTGGTCAGAACTTCATGAAATTTGTCATGGATGTTAACAATGACATGTAGATGGGAACTAGTGATTTTGGGGTCGTTCGGCCGAAAAACATGGCTGCCAGCAGCCATCTTGGATTTTACTCTTTGCATGACTAAATCCTTTGGCGCGGGTTACAGGTCGTACCTTTTGTCTGACCTTTATGAAATTTGTCATGAATATTGATATTGACATGTATATGGGAACGAGTCATTTTGGGGTTATACGGCCAAAAAACATGGCCGCTGGCAGCCATCTTGGATTTTACTCTTTGCATGACTAAATCCTTTGGCGCAGGCTACAGGTCGTAGCTTTGGTCAGAACTTCATGAAATTTGTCATGGATGTTAACAATGACATGTAGATGGGAACTAGTGATTTTGGGGTCGTTCAGCCAAAAAACATGGCTGCCAGCAGCCATCTTGGATTTTACTCTTTGCATGACTAAATCCTTTGGCGCGGGTTACAGGTCGTACCTTTTGTCTGACCTTTATGAAATTTGTCATGAATATTGATATTGACATGTATATGGGAACGAGTCATTTTGGGGTCATACGGCCAAAAAATATGGCCGCTGGCAGCCATCTTGGATTTCAAAATTCAATCCATTGGCACGGGCTACAGGTCGTACTGTTTGTCTGATCATCATGATATTTATCATGGATGTTAATATTAACATGTAGATGGGAACGAGTCATTTTGGGGTCGTTTGGCCAAAAAACATGTTCTCCAGCAGCCATATTGGATTTTACTCTTTGCATGAATAAATCCTTTGGTGCGGGCTACAGGTCGTAGCTTTGATCGGAACTTCATGAAATTTGTCATGTATGTTAACAATGACATGTAGATGGGAAACGAGTCATTTTGGGGTCGTTCAGCCGAAAAACATGGCCGCCAGCAGCCATCTTGGATTTTACTCTTTGCATGACTAAATCCATTGGCACAGGCTACAGGTCATACCTTTGATCAGATCATTATGGGATTTGTAAAGGCTGTAGATGGGAACAAGTCATTTTGGGGTAATTCGGAAAAAAACATGGCTGCCGGTGGCCATTTTAGAATTTACTCTTTGCATCAATAAATCTTTTGGCACACCATAATCACCACATCCCTGATCTGATCATTATGAAACCTGTTATGAATGTTGATATTGTCATGTACATCTAGTCTTACTCAGACATTTCAATTAGCACTTTTCCTATTCCTCCATTTACTGTCGACCATTAAATTATTCCCCTACCTAAGTTGAGCTACAGTGTCATTGACACTTTCATTGTTTGTACAGTTGAGTTTATTTTTCTTACATAATCATCTTTAATATGTGATTTTATTTAGTTTATTATTAATGCTTTTCATTTGGAATTTCATTTGGGGTCCTCGCGGGGTAGGCGCTAAATAAGCAGCATTATTAATTAACCTTTTACTCTTGAACCAGGTTTATTAATGAACACTCTATAATACACATCTTTAATAGTTTTAAATCATTAGATGCTATGTCCTGTTTTGAAAATATGAAGATTTTATTATACCTCGGGTAACCTCCGCAACAAAGTTGTGGGAGTGAGAGGTTATACTTAATAGAATTAGCATGTCTGTCGTCCGTCTGTGGACACAAATTTGTGCGAAGTTTTTCTCAGCAACCGTAAGCTCCTCCCACTAATTAATGTGTGGAAAACCTCCATTGGTAACAGGCCTTCTGGGGAGGCCACATTTTGCTCAAATAATTAGTGATATATAGAGTTTTAGTGTTTCTAAGTTTTTAGCTCAACTTACTTTTGTAAGTTTGAGATATTGCCATGGCTTGGCGTCCGTCGTCCGTGTGTGCGTGTGTCGTCAACAATTTCCTTTGGCGCGGGCTACAGGTCGTACCTTTGGTCTGATCTTTATGAAATTTTGCATGAATGTTGACATTGACATGTAGATGGGAACGAGTCATTTTGGGGTCATTCGGCCAAAAAACATGGCCGCTGGTGGCCATCTTGGATTTCAAAATTCAATCCATTGGCGCGGGCTACAGGTCGTACTGTTCGTTTGATCATCATGAAATTTGTCATGGATGTTAATATTGACATGTAGATGGGAACGAGTCATTTTGGGGTCGTTTGGCCAAAAAACATGGCCGCCAGCAGCCATCATGGATTTTACTCTTTGCATGACTAAATCCTTTGGCGCGGGCTACAGGTCGTACCTATGGTCTGATCTTTATGAATTTTGTCATGAATGTTGACATTGACATGTAGATGGGAACGAGTCATTTTGGTGTCATTCGACCAAAAAACATGGCTGCTGGTGGCCATTTTGGATTTCAAAATTCAATCCATTGGCGCGGGCTACAGGTCGTGCTGTTTGTCTGATCATTATGAAATTTGTCATGGATGTTAATATTGACATGTAGATGGGAACGAGTGATTTTGGGGTCGTTCCGCCAAAAAACATGGCCGCCAGCAGCCATCTTGGATTTTACTCTTTGCATGACTAAATTCTTTGGCGCGGGCTACAGGTTGTAGCTTTGGTCAGAACTTCATGAAATTTGTCATGGATGTTAACAATGACATGTAGATGGGAACTAGTGATTTTGGGGTCGTTCGGCCAAAAAACATGGCTGCCAGCAGCCATCTTGGATTTTACTCTTTGCATGACTAAATCCTTTGGCGCGGGTTACAGGTCGTACCTTTTGTCTGACCTTTATGAAATTTGTCATGAATATTGATATTGACATGTATATGGGAACGAGTCATTTTGGGGTTATACGGCCAAAAAACATGGCCGCTGGCAGCCATCTTGGATTTTACTCTTTGCATGACTAAATTCTTTGGCGCGGGCTACAGGTTGTAGCTTTGGTCAGAACTTCATGAAATTTGTCATGGATGTTAACAATGACATGTAGATGGGAACTAGTGATTTTGGGGTCGTTCGGCCAAAAAACATGGCTGCCAGCAGCCATCTTGGATTTTACTCTTTGCATGACTAAATCCTTTGGCGCGGGTTACAGGTCGTACCTTTTGTCTGACCTTTATGAAATTTGTCATGAATATTGATATTGACATGTATATGGGAACGAGTCATTTTGGGGTCATACGGCCAAAAAATATGGCCGCTGGCAGCCATCTTGGATTTCAAAATTCAATCCATTGGCACGGGCTACAGGTCGTACTGTTTGTCTGATCATCATGATATTTATCATGGATGTTAATATTAACATGTAGATGGGAACGAGTCATTTTGGGGTCGTTTGGCCAAAAAACATGTTCTCCAGCAGCCATATTGGATTTTACTCTTTGCATGAATAAATCCTTTGGTGCGGGCTACAGGTCGTAGCTTTGATCGGAACTTCATGAAATTTGTCATGTATGTTAACAATGACATGTAGATGGGAAACGAGTCATTTTGGGGTCGTTCAGCCGAAAAACATGGCCGCCAGCAGCCATCTTGGATTTTACTCTTTGCATGACTAAATCCATTGGCACAGGCTACAGGTCATACCTTTGATCAGATCATTATGGGATTTGTAAAGGCTGTAGATGGGAACAAGTCATTTTGGGGTAATTCGGAAAAAAACATGGCTGCCGGTGGCCATTTTAGAATTTACTCTTTGCATCAATAAATCTTTTGGCACACCATAATCACCACATCCCTGATCTGATCATTATGAAACCTGTTATGAATGTTGATATTGTCATGTACATCTAGTCTTACTCAGACATTTCAATTAGCACTTTTCCTATTCCTCCATTTACTGTCGACCATTAAATTATTCCCCTACCTAAGTTGAGCTACAGTGTCATTGACACTTTCATTGTTTGTACAGTTGAGTTTATTTTTCTTACATAATCATCTTTAATATGTGATTTTATTTAGTTTATTATTAATGCTTTTCATTTGGAATTTCATTTGGGGTCCTCGCGGGGTAGGCGCTAAATAAGCAGCATTATTAATTAACCTTTTACTCTTGAACCAGGTTTATTAATGAACACTCTATAATACACATCTTTAATAGTTTTAAATCATTAGATGCTATGTCCTGTTTTGAAAATATGAAGATTTTATTATACCTCGGGTAACCTCCGCAACAAAGTTGTGGGAGTGAGAGGTTATACTTAATAGAATTAGCATGTCTGTCGTCCGTCTGTGGACACAAATTTGTGCGAAGTTTTTCTCAGCAACCGTAAGCTCCTCCCACTAATTAATGTGTGGAAAACCTCCATTGGTAACAGGCCTTCTGGGGAGGCCACATTTTGCTCAAATAATTAGTGATATATAGAGTTTTAGTGTTTCTAAGTTTTTAGCTCAACTTACTTTTGTAAGTTTGAGATATTGCCATGGCTTGGCGTCCGTCGTCCGTGTGTGCGTGTGTCGTCAACAATTTCCTTTGGCGCGGGCTACAGGTCGTACCTTTGGTCTGATCTTTATGAAATTTTGCATGAATGTTGACATTGACATGTAGATGGGAACGAGTCATTTTGGGGTCATTCGGCCAAAAAACATGGCCGCTGGTGGCCATCTTGGATTTCAAAATTCAATCCATTGGCGCGGGCTACAGGTCGTACTGTTCGTTTGATCATCATGAAATTTGTCATGGATGTTAATATTGACATGTAGATGGGAACGAGTCATTTTGGGGTCGTTCGGCCAAAAAACATGGCCGCCAGCAGCCATCATGGATTTTACTCTTTGCATGACTAAATCCTTTGGCGCGGGCTACAGGTCGTACCTATGGTCTGATCTTTATGAATTTTGTCATGAATGTTGACATTGACATGTAGATGGGAACGAGTCATTTTGGTGTCATTCGACCAAAAAACATGGCTGCTGGTGGCCATTTTGGATTTCAAAATTCAATCCATTGGCGCGGGCTACAGGTCGTGCTGTTTGTCTGATCATTATGAAATTTGTCATGGATGTTAATATTGACATGTAGATGGGAACGAGTGATTTTGGGGTCGTTCCGCCAAAAAACATGGCCGCCAGCAGCCATCTTGGATTTTACTCTTTGCATGACTAAATTCTTTGGCGCGGGCTACAGGTTGTAGCTTTGGTCAGAACTTCATGAAATTTGTCATGGATGTTAACAATGACATGTAGATGGGAACTAGTGATTTTGGGGTCGTTCGGCCGAAAAACATGGCTGCCAGCAGCCATCTTGGATTTTACTCTTTGCATGACTAAATCCTTTGGCGCGGGTTACAGGTCGTACCTTTTGTCTGACCTTTATGAAATTTGTCATGAATATTGATATTGACATGTATATGGGAACGAGTCATTTTGGGGTTATACGGCCAAAAAACATGGCCGCTGGCAGCCATCTTGGATTTTACTCTTTGCATGACTAAATCCTTTGGCGCAGGCTACAGGTCGTAGCTTTGGTCAGAACTTCATGAAATTTGTCATGGATGTTAACAATGACATGTAGATGGGAACTAGTGATTTTGGGGTCGTTCAGCCAAAAAACATGGCTGCCAGCAGCCATCTTGGATTTTACTCTTTGCATGACTAAATCCTTTGGCGCGGGTTACAGGTCGTACCTTTTGTCTGACCTTTATGAAATTTGTCATGAATATTGATATTGACATGTATATGGGAACGAGTCATTTTGGGGTCATACGGCCAAAAAATATGGCCGCTGGCAGCCATCTTGGATTTCAAAATTCAATCCATTGGCACGGGCTACAGGTCGTACTGTTTGTCTGATCATCATGATATTTATCATGGATGTTAATATTAACATGTAGATGGGAACGAGTCATTTTGGGGTCGTTTGGCCAAAAAACATGTTCTCCAGCAGCCATATTGGATTTTACTCTTTGCATGAATAAATCCTTTGGTGCGGGCTACAGGTCGTAGCTTTGATCGGAACTTCATGAAATTTGTCATGTATGTTAACAATGACATGTAGATGGGAAACGAGTCATTTTGGGGTCGTTCAGCCGAAAAACATGGCCGCCAGCAGCCATCTTGGATTTTACTCTTTGCATGACTAAATCCATTGGCACAGGCTACAGGTCATACCTTTGATCAGATCATTATGGGATTTGTAAAGGCTGTAGATGGGAACAAGTCATTTTGGGGTAATTCGGAAAAAAACATGGCTGCCGGTGGCCATTTTAGAATTTACTCTTTGCATCAATAAATCTTTTGGCACACCATAATCACCACATCCCTGATCTGATCATTATGAAACCTGTTATGAATGTTGATATTGTCATGTACATCTAGTCTTACTCAGACATTTCAATTAGCACTTTTCCTATTCCTCCATTTACTGTCGACCATTAAATTATTCCCCTACCTAAGTTGAGCTACAGTGTCATTGACACTTTCATTGTTTGTACAGTTGAGTTTATTTTTCTTACATAATCATCTTTAATATGTGATTTTATTTAGTTTATTATTAATGCTTTTCATTTGGAATTTCATTTGGGGTCCTCGCGGGGTAGGCGCTAAATAAGCAGCATTATTAATTAACCTTTTACTCTTGAACCAGGTTTATTAATGAACACTCTATAATACACATCTTTAATAGTTTTAAATCATTAGATGCTATGTCCTGTTTTGAAAATATGAAGATTTTATTATACCTCGGGTAACCTCCGCAACAAAGTTGTGGGAGTGAGAGGTTATACTTAATAGAATTAGCATGTCTGTCGTCCGTCTGTGGACACAAATTTGTGCGAAGTTTTTCTCAGCAACCGTAAGCTCCTCCCACTAATTAATGTGTGAAAACCTCCATTGGTAACAGGCCTTCTGGGGAGGCCACATTTTGCTCAAATAATTAGTGATATATAGAGTTTTAGTGTTTCTAAGTTTTTAGCTCAACTTACTTTTGTAAGTTTGAGATATTGCCATGGCTTGGCGTCCGTCGTCCGTGTGTGCGTGTGTCGTCAACAATTTCCTTTGGCGCGGGCTACAGGTCGTACCTTTGGTCTGATCTTTATGAAATTTTGCATGAATGTTGACATTGACATGTAGATGGGAACGAGTCATTTTGGGGTCATTCGGCCAAAAAACATGGCCGCTGGTGGCCATCTTGGATTTCAAAATTCAATCCATTGGCGCGGGCTACAGGTCGTACTGTTCGTTTGATCATCATGAAATTTGTCATGGATGTTAATATTGACATGTAGATGGGAACGAGTCATTTTGGGGGTCGTTTGGCCAAAAAACATGGCCGCCAGCAGCCATCATGGATTTTACTCTTTGCATGACTAAATCCTTTGGCGCGGGCTACAGGTCGTACCTATGGTCTGATCTTTATGAATTTTGTCATGAATGTTGACATTGACATGTAGATGGGAACGAGTCATTTTGGTGTCATTCGACCAAAAAACATGGCTGCTGGTGGCCATTTTGGATTTCAAAATTCAATCCATTGGCGCGGGCTACAGGTCGTGCTGTTTGTCTGATCATTATGAAATTTGTCATGGATGTTAATATTGACATGTAGATGGGAACGAGTGATTTTGGGGTCGTTCCGCCAAAAAACATGGCCGCCAGCAGCCAAATTGGATTTTACTCTTTGCATGACTAAATTCTTTGGCGCGGGCTACAGGTTGTAGCTTTGGTCAGAACTTCATGAAATTTGTCATGGATGTTAACAATGACATGTAGATGGGAACTAGTGATTTTGGGGTCGTTCGGCCAAAAAACATGGCTGCCAGCAGCCATCTTGGATTTTACTCTTTGCATGACTAAATCCTTTGGCGCGGGTTACAGGTCGTACCTTTTGTCTGACCTTTATGAAATTTGTCATGAATATTGATATTGACATGTATATGGGAACGAGTCATTTTGGGGTTATACGGCCAAAAAACATGGCCGCTGGCAGCCATCTTGGATTTTACTCTTTGCATGACTAAATCCTTTGGCGCAGGCTACAGGTCGTAGCTTTGGTCAGAACTTCATGAAATTTGTCATGGATGTTAACAATGAGATGTAGATGGGAACTAGTGATTTTGGGGTCGTTCGGCCAAAAAACATGGCTGCCAGCAGCCATCTTGGATTTTACTCTTTGCATGACTAAATCCTTTGGCGCGGGTTACAGGTCGTACCTTTTGTCTGACCTTTATGAAATTTGTCATGAATATTGATATTGACATGTATATGGGAACGAGTCATTTTGGGGTCATACGGCCAAAAAATATGGCCGCTGGCAGCCATCTTGGATTTCAAAATTCAATCCATTGGCACGGGCTACAGGTCGTACTGTTTGTCTGATCATCATGATATTTATCATGGATGTTAATATTAACATGTAGATGGAACGAGTCATTTTGGGGTCGTTTGGCCAAAAAACATGTTCTCCAGCAGCCCATATTGGATTTTACTCTTTGCATGAATAAATCCTTTGGTGCGGGCTACAGGTCGTAGCTTTGATCGGAACTTCATGAAATTTGTCATGTATGTTAACAATGACATGTAGATGGGAAACGAGTCATTTTGGGGTCGTTCAGCCGAAAAACATGGCCGCCAGCAGCCATCTTGGATTTTACTCTTTGCATGACTAAATCCATTGGCACAGGCTACAGGTCATACCTTTGATCAGATCATTATGGGATTTGTAAAGGCTGTAGATGGGAACAAGTCATTTTGGGGTAATTCGGAAAAAAACATGGCTGCCGGTGGCCATTTTAGAATTTACTCTTTGCATCAATAAATCTTTTGGCACACCATAATCACCACATCCCTGATCTGATCATTATGAAACCTGTTATGAATGTTGATATTGTCATGTACATCTAGTCTTACTCAGACATTTCAATTAGCACTTTTCCTATTCCTCCATTTACTGTCGACCATTAAATTATTCCCCTACCTAAGTTGAGCTACAGTGTCATTGACACTTTCATTGTTTGTACAGTTGAGTTTATTTTTCTTACATAATCATCTTTAATATGTGATTTTATTTAGTTTATTATTAATGCTTTTCATTTGGAATTTCATTTGGGGTCCTCGCGGGGTAGGCGCTAAATAAGCAGCATTATTAATTAACCTTTTACTCTTGAACCAGGTTTATTAATGAACACTCTATAATACACATCTTTAATAGTTTTAAATCATTAGATGCTATGTCCTGTTTTGAAAATATGAAGATTTTATTATACCTCGGGTAACCTCCGCAACAAAGTTGTGGGAGTGAGAGGTTATACTTAATAGAATTAGCATGTCTGTCGTCCGTCTGTGGACACAAATTTGTGCGAAGTTTTTCTCAGCAACCGTAAGCTCCTCCCACTAATTAATGTGTGGAAAACCTCCATTGGTAACAGGCCTTCTGGGGAGGCCACATTTTGCTCAAATAATTAGTGATATATAGAGTTTTAGTGTTTCTAAGTTTTTAGCTCAACTTACTTTTGTAAGTTTGAGATATTGCCATGGCTTGGCGTCCGTCGTCCGTGTGTGCGTGTGTCGTCAACAATTTCCTTTGGCGCGGGCTACAGGTCGTACCTTTGGTCTGATCTTTATGAAATTTTGCATGAATGTTGACATTGACATGTAGATGGGAACGAGTCATTTTGGGGTCATTCGGCCAAAAAACATGGCCGCTGGTGGCCATCTTGGATTTCAAAATTCAATCCATTGGCGCGGGCTACAGGTCGTACTGTTCGTTTGATCATCATGAAATTTGTCATGGATGTTAATATTGACATGTAGATGGGAACGAGTCATTTTGGGGTCGTTCGGCCAAAAAACATGGCCGCCAGCAGCCATCATGGATTTTACTCTTTGCATGACTAAATCCTTTGGCGCGGGCTACAGGTCGTACCTATGGTCTGATCTTTATGAATTTTGTCATGAATGTTGACATTGACATGTAGATGGGAACGAGTCATTTTGGTGTCATTCGACCAAAAAACATGGCTGCTGGTGGCCATTTTGGATTTCAAAATTCAATCCATTGGCGCGGGCTACAGGTCGTGCTGTTTGTCTGATCATTATGAAATTTATCATGGATGTTAATATTGACATGTAGATGGGAACGAGTGATTTTGGGGTCGTTCCGCCAAAAAACATGGCCGCCAGCAGCCATCTTGGATTTTACTCTTTGCATGACTAAATTCTTTGGCGCGGGCTACAGGTTGTAGCTTTGGTCAGAACTTCATGAAATTTGTCATGGATGTTAACAATGACATGTAGATGGGAACTAGTGATTTTGGGGTCGTTCGGCCGAAAAACATGGCTGCCAGCAGCCATCTTGGATTTTACTCTTTGCATGACTAAATCCTTTGGCGCGGGTTACAGGTCGTACCTTTTGTCTGACCTTTATGAAATTTGTCATGAATATTGATATTGACATGTATATGGGAACGAGTCATTTTGGGGTTATACGGCCAAAAAACATGGCCGCTGGCAGCCATCTTGGATTTTACTCTTTGCATGACTAAATCCTTTGGCGCAGGCTACAGGTCGTAGCTTTGGTCAGAACTTCATGAAATTTGTCATGGATGTTAACAATGACATGTAGATGGGAACTAGTGATTTTGGGGTCGTTCGGCCAAAAAACATGGCTGCCAGCAGCCATCTTGGATTTTACTCTTTGCATGACTAAATCCTTTGGCGCGGGTTACAGGTCGTACCTTTTGTCTGACCTTTATGAAATTTGTCATGAATATTGATATTGACATGTATATGGGAACGAGTCATTTTGGGGTCATACGGCCAAAAAATATGGCCGCTGGCAGCCATCTTGGATTTCAAAATTCAATCCATTGGCACGGGCTACAGGTCGTACTGTTTGTCTGATCATCATGATATTTATCATGGATGTTAATATTAACATGTAGATGGGAACGAGTCATTTTGGGGTCGTTTGGCCAAAAAACATGTTCTCCAGCAGCCATATTGGATTTTACTCTTTGCATGAATAAATCCTTTGGTGCGGGCTACAGGTCGTAGCTTTGATCGGAACTTCATGAAATTTGTCATGTATGTTAACAATGACATGTAGATGGGAAACGAGTCATTTTGGGGTCGTTCAGCCGAAAAACATGGCCGCCAGCAGCCATCTTGGATTTTACTCTTTGCATGACTAAATCCATTGGCACAGGCTACAGGTCATACCTTTGATCAGATCATTATGGGATTTGTAAAGGCTGTAGATGGGAACAAGTCATTTTGGGGTAATTCGGAAAAAAACATGGCTGCCGGTGGCCATTTTAGAATTTACTCTTTGCATCAATAAATCTTTTGGCACACCATAATCACCACATCCCTGATCCGATCATTATGAAACCTGTTATGAATGTTGATATTGTCATGTACATCTAGTCTTACTCAGACATTTCAATTAGCACTTTTCCTATTCCTCCATTTACTGTCGACCATTAAATTATTCCCCTACCTAAGTTGAGCTACAGTGTCATTGACACTTTCATTGTTTGTACAGTTGAGTTTATTTTTCTTACATAATCATCTTTAATATGTGATTTTATTTAGTTTATTATTAATGCTTTTCATTTGGAATTTTTTTTGTATATCTGCATCTATAGCTGCTGCACAAGGTCTGCACTGACCAGAAACATCTGTTGACCATTTTGGAATTAAAAACCAAAATGCAGGATCATTGAGAAAGTCGAAAATAAATAAAAAACAAAAACAATAAAAAAAATTTAAATGAAAAATTCAAGAGAATAATCTGCACACTGTGACCCAAAAACGAAATAGCTGATAAATTTGGACTGATTTTGGACTTGAGAAAATAGACACGGCATAATCTGTGGTATATCAACATACATTTGTATTGATCTTCTTATTGGCTAGAATTATTTTTCTATTGTAAATCACATACATATGTAATATATAATAAAACTTTTTTAAAGTTCCTGGACCCTTTTGCTGGCAGATTTACATTTCATGCTGTTCATTCACCATCCACAAGCTCTATCATTACACCTTATATAATTATGTGTTCCAAGTTGGCAGATTGCAAGCCACATGAAAGGATCTCAGTTTTTGTTTTATGATTTGATAGCATTTAATTTGTTAAGGTTACTTTTGTAATGCTCATTTGTTATGTTAATATTCAATATACCTATTTTTGAAATACGATTCATGGTCTCATTTCATCCCATCAGGCAAGATTTTCCAGACAAATATATCCATTGAGTTTGTTTTAGGCTCCTGCGAATATTCGAGATTCGATTCGAAAGTCAAATTCGATTCGAATTTGAGTCGAAATTGCCAACTCGAAATTTCGAATATACTTTGACGGAAACGTAAGATGTTTACGGACAAGTACACATGTCGATCTTAGCTGTTTTTGTGGCATTTAATTCCAGAAAATTATGTATATATACACCTAATAATTCTTATTCTACATCGCGGATGTTCGCATGCTATTAAATATAATTATATCCAGCAATTAGCCACTATAGGACGACTAAATACGACCGGAATTATAGCTTTAAAATGGTAGCAAAAGCTCGGAGATTGCCGATGGACCGACAACGCGAGTAGTAGTGCTCAGTCTCATAACAACCGATAGGGTTATCCATCGTCTATCCGTCTCAGATTCCGCGTTATGTAATATCGTTGAGACTGTAAACAACACGTGTTCCCGGTGTTGAAAAGAGCATTTTGGCGGTGTTTTCTTTTGAAGTTGTGTTTCAGTTTCGGAGCTTTCGTTTACACTGGACAAAATGTCGACAGTCATTCATGTTTATTTTAAAGGTACTCAATCCGATCAAACTCCTCTCAATTACTATTTCAATGGCTTCGGGGGTCAAAAATATTTGATTCGAGTCGAGGAAGTCACCCATCAAAGCTCAGATTGTTAGATATCGATTTTAGAAATTTATTATTTTTCATTATCGGGAATACTTTCTGGCCCAGAACTCAGTCAAAATTGCGTTGTTATTACCACTTGATTTTAGAGTTATCCATTCTTGTCTGTTTGAATAGATTTTGGTGTACACATCCTGAGCAGATTGCGGCAGTTGAAGGCAATTATTAGTACTCATCTCGAGTAAATAACAAATTTCAAAAATTATTAGTACTCATCTCGAGCAAATAACAAATTTCAAAAATCAATATCTAATAACTATGAGCTTTGTTTGATGGGTTCCTCGACTCGAATCAAATATTTTTTACCCCCAAAGCCAAATAAATAGTAATATAAGACCCTCTGATCGGATTGTTGTTGTTGGAATCTGTTGAGATGGGGACCCTCTGTTCGGATTGAGTACCTTTAAACATGATAAAGCTTCAGGCAGTGCAGGGACTTACACGTGTGATGAATGCAACATGGTGTATAAAACGCAAGCATCTGGGACAACTACCCATCTATGGAATCATCTACCATGCGACTGTTGTTGCGTCTTCAAGTTTATAACAACTAGTGTTTCCGAATGCCGAATTGCAATTTTGCATGTACATGCAGACTATATAAATTTTGCGTGATTTTATTTCCGATAATCCGTTTAGTGGTAATATATTAATTGTTGTGATGGCAGCATGGACGTTTTAATTTGTTTTTGTTTTTCTCGACAATTATAAATAGAAGTTAATAGTATCACAAACGACGGTTCATCGCCACATAAGTTGTGATGGAACTTCATGCATGTAGTTCATAGAACGTTTCACAAATCGTCTAATCATTAACAAAACATGCCTAATTGAGAAGCAACACACATATATGATTCGATTCTATATTCGATTCGATTTCGTGGATTCGATTCGATCAAAATATCCAATTCGCAGGACCCTAGTTTGTTTGCAGCATCTTAAAGGCCCACTTAATTTTTGAATCACCAGATCACATTATATACAACATATTCCATATTATATAGCATTTGAAAGAGGAAGCTCCAAAACATTGTATTATCAACTTATCCGGTCGAATAAACTGGGAACGTGTTGTAATATGTGAAGTTTGGTGCAATTTGGGCGATTAAAAGTTATGTTATTGGCAGTTTTTATAATAATTTTACGCCGTGCACTCTTGTGTTCGGCATGCATTCACCGTTAATAAATTAGCTTACAGGTAATCAGTTGGCTGGCTACCACCAACACAGGATATTTTGTGTTATTGTCTCTTTGTTACTGAGTTGTTTTGACATACAGTTTGTGTTATTATGACTTCGTTTAACTCCCCTCATCCTTTATCTGGGCTTGGGACCAGCAGACTTCATAGAAGTCAGGCGGATTTAAAGTTTTTATATATATAAAGTTGAAACTACTTTCACTTGACAAAAATGGACACTCATCTTCTCGACTTTCTGACTCAGAATCTGACGACAAAACTTCAACGAGCGATGGAACTGACTTTGAACTAACTGACTTTGAACTAACTGACTTTGAACTAACTAACTTTGAACTAACTGACTTTGAACTAACTGACTTTGAACTAACTGACTTTGAACTAACTGACTTTGAACTACATGTAACTGACTTACCTGACGACTTAACAACAGAAGCATACGACACAAATGTAGAAGCACTCAAACATTCATCCTTTCTCGTTGTATCAACAACATCATCATCTGGGACGACGTGAAACGCCTCAGGCAATGATAAAGTTGGCAACAGAGGGACAAAGTGGTTTGGTGTCCACATGAGTGAAACATAAGGCGACTCTCCAGCCCAAAGAATTGTGATAGGAGTTGTCCTCCGAGAACCGACGCGGGGACGGAACACAGTATTCAATATCGGTATGTTCGCATCCCCGGGCCCATTCTTAGTCGGATAAACCGATTTCACTGGTCGCCCAATCACCGAAGACACTGCATGCATAGTCCAGGCGGATGACCATGAATTTCGGCCTCCTCCATCCTGGGCACCTGCAACAATGTCATCATCGAGTGATGGACTCACAGCCGGTATTTGACTATCACTGTGAGCATTTTCGTAAAACGATTTATTGGAGACCAATTCCAAACAAGTCCGCACTCGAAGTTGAGTGGACTGAGCTTCGACACCACACAGAGCAACAGAGACCGCATTGAAAAGGCAATTTCCATCATCCCGAACAGCAATAGGAATGGAACCATTCCACTGAGAACCAAGAAGCCTTGAAGCCTGACTGTCTCTGACATAAGACCGCATCGGATGATATTGATGGACGTCAGTAACCCGGATCGGCTTTTCGAGTCTCAAAAAGATCTGTTCCCTTTTTGTGGCCTCGATAGTCGACCCTTCGTTCACTGACGCCAGCAGAATAAAGACACTTACTGCAGAAATAATCGAGAGCAGACTTCTCAAAATTTTTAAAATCACTTACCTTAAGAAACTCACAGTTGAGGTGATACCACCTGTCACAGAGACCACAGCCTATACTGCGAATCTCGTGACATGATGCATCACAAATGCCACATGGATACAACACGGTTGAAGACTTTGATGAAGTCATTGTTTCAGATCGAAGATCGAATGAAATTTTAAGAGTCCATTTCGTACTTATACCCTGCATATGACACCATCAACTCATTTAATCATCACCAATATATTGTTTATTCAACCATTTTGGTTTCTATGAAACCTGTGAAACCTTGCTTGAATATCACTGTCAAAACATCCCTGAAATCTTTAATCCGGTAAGCCAGAGTAATCCACGATCGCACATCGGTAATTAATCAACAACAAAGGCTCTACTGCGCAGTGCCATATGTTAGGGGAAATTAATTATCACCTGTCAGTGATGTCTTAATCATCCCTTATTTCGACTTGTGTTCGATATTCATAGAAATCCTCGTCGAACCCTAGCTTGCGTGCCGACTTCACATGCCACTAACTTACATATACATACACATCATTATAAACTTTATTTTATATATTTCCCTTTTATACTTATGGTCAGTATTCATCTTGCCGAACTCTGGTTTGTGTGCCGACAGGTAATATTGTACATAAACCTACAAATAACTATACTTTTAATCGGCCAAATTGCATTAAACTTCACATATCACTAACTTACATATAACTACACATCAGTACAAACTTTATTTTATATATTTCCATTATATACGCCTTATTTGAATTTGTGTTCGGTATTCATAGAGTTAGCCGCCATCTTGCCGAACTCTGGTTTGCGTGCCGGCAGCTAATACTGTACATAAACCTACAAATAACGCAACTTTCAATCGGCCAAATTGCATCAAACTTCACATATCACTAACTTACATATACACACATATCATTATAAACTTTATTTAATATATTTCCCTTATATACGGCTTATTTGAACTTGTGTTCGGTATTCATAGAGCTAGCCGCCATCACGCCGGACTCTGACTCGGCGTGAAATTACATAAAACTTTCATTAACGTAACTTTTAATTGGCCAAATTGCATCAAACTTCACATATCACTAGCTTACATATACACACACACATCATTATAAACTTTATTTCATATATTTCCGTCTTTTAACCCTTATTTGGACTTGTGTTCGGTATTCATAGTGACCGGTTGTTTTTGTTAGTTAACTCATTACCACTTTGACTGCAGCTGATCACAACCCCAGGTTACTTTGACGTTGTGACGTTAAAAACTCAGCACACCTTGCCACGGCGACGTAATTTACGTCCCATTTCCTCAGAGATTTTGACATTTTAGTCGGCTTTAGCATGTTCATTTTTAGCTCAACTTTACTTTGTAAAGTTTGAGCTATTGCCATGGCTTTGTCGTCCGTCGTCCGTGTGTACGTGTGTGCGTGTGTACGTAAGGCGTCAACAATGCAGGCTACAGGTCGTACCTTTCGTCGGATCATTATGAAATTTGTCATAGCTGTTGACATCAACATTTAGACCAGAATAATTAATTTTGGTGTCATTCGGAAAAAAAACATGGCCGCCAGTGGCCATATTGGATTTCAAAATTCAATCCATTAGCACGGGCTACAGGCCGTACTGTTTGTCTGATCTTCATGAAATTTGTCATGGATGTTAATATTGACATGTAGATGGGAACGAGTAATTTTGGGGTCGTTCGGCCCAAAAACATGGCCGCCAGCAGCCATCTTGGATTTTACTCTTTGTATGACTAAATTCTTTAGCACGGGCTACAGGTCGTACTTTTAGTCTGATCATCATAAATTTTGTCAAGAATGTTAATAATGACATGTAGATGGGAACGAGTCATTTTGGGGTCATTCGGCCAAAAAACATGGCCGCCAGCAGCCATCCTGTATTTTACTCTTTGTATGACTAAATCCTTTAGCACGGGCTACAGGTCGTACCTTTAGTCTGATCATCATAAAATTTGTCATGGCTGTTGAAATTGGAATGTAGATGGGAACGAGTCATTTTGGGGTCATTCGGACAAAAAACATGGCCGCCAGCAGCCATCTTGGATTTCAAAATTTAATCCATTAGCACGGGCCACAGGTCGTACTGTTCGTCTGATCACCATGAAATTTGTCATGGATGATAATATTGACATGTAGATGGGAACGAGTAATTTTGGGGTCATTCGGCCAATAAACATGGCCGCCAGCAGCCATCTTCGATTTTACTCTTTGTATGACTAAATTCTTTAGCACGGGCTGCAGGTCGTACCTTTAGTCTGATCATCATAAAATTTGTCATGGATATTAACAATGACATGTAGATGGGAACGAGTAATTTTGGGGTCATTCGGCTAAAATACATGGTCGCCAGCAGCCATCTTGGATTTTACTCTTTGTATGACTAAATCCTTTAGCACGGGCTACAGGTCCTACTTTTAGTCTGATCATCATAAAATTTGTCAAGAATGTTAATAATGACATGTAGATGGGAACGAGTCATTTTATGGTCATTCGGCCAAAAAACATGGCCGCCAGCAGCCATCTTGGATTTTACTCTTTGTATGACTAAATCCTTTAGCACGGGCTACAGGTCGTACCTTTAGTCTGATCATCATAAAATTTGTCATGGCTGTTGAAATTGGAATGTAGATGGGAACGAGTCATTTTGGGGTCATTCGGACAAAAAACATGGCCGCCAGCAGCCATCTTGGATTTCAAAATTTAATCCATTAGCACGGGCCACAGGTCGTACCTTTAGTCTGATCATCATAAAATTTGTCATGGCTGTTGAAATTGGAATGTAGATGGGAACGAGTCATTTTGGGGTCATTCGGACAAAAAACATGGCCGCCAGCAGCCATCTTGGATTTCAAAATTTAATCCATTAGCACGGGCCACAGGTCGTACTGTTCGTCTGATCACCATGAAATTTGTCATGGATGATAATATTGACATGTAGATGGGAACGAGTGATTTTGGGGTCATTCGTCCAATAAACATGGCCGCCAGCAGCCATCTTCGATTTTACTCTTTGTATGACTAAATTCTTTAGCACGGGCTGCAGGTCGTACCTTTAGTCTGATCATCATAAAATTTGTCATGGATGTTAACAATGACATGTAGATGGGAACGAGTAATTTTGGGGTCATTCGGCCAAAAAACCTGGACGCCAGCAGCCATCTTGGATTTTACTCTTTGTATGACTAAATCCTTTAGCACGGGCTACAGGTTGTACCTTTAGTCTGATCATCATGAAATTTGTCATGAATGTTAATAATGACATGTAGATGGGAACGAGTCATTTTGAGGTCATTCGGCCGAAAAACATGGCCGCCAGCAGCCATCTTGGATTTTACTCTTTGTATGACTAAATCTTTTAGCATGGGCTACAGGTCGTACCTTTAGTCTGATCATCATAAAATTTGTCATGGTTGTTGAAATTGGAATGTAGATGGGAACGAGTTATTTTGGGGTCATTCGGACAAAAAACATGACCGCCAGCAGCCATCTTGGATTTTACTCTTTGTATGACTAAATCTTTTAGCATGGGCTACAGGTCGTACCTTTAGTCTGATCATCATAAAATTTGTCATGGTTGTTGAAATTGGAATGTAGATGGGAACGAGTTATTTTGGGGTCATTCGGACAAAAAACATGACCGCCAGCGGCCATCTTGGATTTAAAAATTTAATCCATTAGCACGGGCCACAGGTCGTACTGTTCGTCTGATGATCATGAAATTTGTCATGGATGATAATATTGACATGTAGATGGGAACGAGTAATTTTGGGGTCATTCGGCCAAAAAACATGGCCGCCAGCAGCCATCTTGGATTTTACTCTTTGTATGACTAAATTCTTTAGCACGGGCTGCAGGTCGTACCTTTAGTCTGATCATCATAAAATGTGTCATGGATGTTAACAATGACATGTAGATGGGAACTAGTCATTTTGGGGTCATTCGGCCAAAAAACATGGCCGCCAGCAGCCATCTTGGATTTTACTCTTGTATGACTAAATCCTTTAGCACGGGCTACAGGTCGTACCTTTAGTCTGATCATCATAAAATTTGTCATGGTTGTTGAAATTGGAATGTAGATGGGAACGAGTCATTTTGGGGTCATTCGGACAAAAAACATGGCCGCCAGCGGCCATATTGGATTTAAAAATTTAATCCATTAGCACGGGCCACAGGTCGTACTGTTCTTCTGATCATCATGAAATTTGTCGTGGATGATAATATTGACATGTAGATGGGAACAAGTAATTTTGGGGTCATTCGGCCAAAAAACATGGCCGCCAGCAGCCATCTTGGATTTTACTCTTTGTATGACTAAATTCTTTAGCACGGGCTGCAGGTCGTACCTTTAGTCTGATCATCATAAAATGTGTCATGGATGTTAACAATGACATGTAGATGGGAACGAGTAATTTTGGGGTCATTCGGCCAAAAAACCTGGTCGCCAGCAGCCATCTTGGATTTTACTCTTTGTATGACTAAATCCTTTAGCACGGGCTACAGGTTGTACCTTTAGTCTGATCATCATGAAATTTGTCCTGAATGTTAATAATGACATGTAAATGGGAACAAGTCATTTTGGGGTCATTCGGACAAAAAACATGGCCGCCAGTGGCCATCTTGGATTTAAAAATTTAATCCATTAGCACGGGCCACAGGTCGTACTGTTCGTCTGATGATCATGAAATTTGTCATGGATGATAATATTGACATGTAGATGGGAACGAGTAATTTTGGGGTCATTCGGCCCAAAAAATGGCCGCCAGCAGCCATCTTGGATTTTACTCTTTGTATGACTAAATTCTTTAGCGCGGGCTACATGTCATACCTTTAGTCTGATCATCATAAAATTTGTCATGAATGTTAATAATGACATGTAGATGGGAACGAGTCATTTTGGGATCATTCGGCCAAAAAACATGGCCGCCAGCAGTCATCTTGGATTTTACTCTTTGTATGACTAAATTCTTTAGCATGGGCTACAGGTCGTACCTTTAGTCTGATCGTCATAAAATTTGTCATGGATGTTAACGATGACATGTAGATGGGAACGACTCATTTTGGGGTCATTCGGCCGAAAACATGGCCGCCAGCAGCCATCTTGGATTTTACTTTTCTCTTCATGTCTATAAACATGTATTAGATATTCAACTTTCCACATTCCTAATGGCTCCATTGACTGTAATACATTAAATTATTCCCTTTCCAAGTTGAGCTACAGTGTCATTGACACTTTCATTACCATGAGTTCTGTGATGATCGCTGTCATTCTAATTTCTAAATTCAAGAAATGGCCTTTCGTTATTTTGCTATTTAGTATTGTTCAGAATTTGTTGTTTCAAACTACCAATTGAATAGACTGTGCCACCTTTCCATAATGTCAGAATTCCAAGTTTAAATGTTAAAATGTTGCAACAGTTATCAAAAGCAATCATCGTTTTTATTATTTTTTAACAAATGTACTTTCAAGCAAGGTAAGGCGTGAATGGAATAAAATGTTCTGATTGGATAGAATATACTTCAACCGCATAATTCATGTAAAATCAAAACAATCATGACGATTAATGGAGAAAGCCATGAAAATTTGGTTTTTACTTTTATTAAATCAAAAGGTGCTTCTGAGGAAATGACGTAAGGTGACAAAAGGTGCCTCTGAGGAAATGACGTAAGGTGACAAAATGTGCTTCTGAGGAAATGTCGTAAGGCGTCAAAAGGCGCTTCTGAGTGGTTATGACCCACTTAATTTTTGAGTCACCGATTATTTTTTTTAATAGTGACTTGATATACAGTTTTAACAAGAGGTGTGCACTCGAGTGCTAGCATACCCCCACCATGGCAAATTCAACCCGCATTATCTGTAAACCCAACAAAAAAGATTGTTAACTTTAAAGAAAAATTCGGACTAATTATATCGATATGGTGTCACAAGAAGCTTGTACATAAAAAATTATTCAAATTGGTTCATATTTGTTAATGTTATTAAGTCGGACAAAATTTTCTAAGTCAAAATAAGTCGAAAATGAAGTGTAATATTACGAAAAACAGTCTGAGCTAATCCCTAGCCGCATCATGTAAAGAGGGTATTGTGAGAAGCATGTATACCAAAAATTCATATTTGTTAAAGTTATTAAGTCGGACAGAATCTTAAGTCAAAATGAGGCATAACTTAAAAAAAATTAGCATCATGCGGAGAGGCAGTCCTAAGGAGATTGCATACAAAAAATTATTGAAATCGGTTCATAGTTGTTCGAGTTATGAGGTCGGATGGACGGACAGACGGACGGACACACGGAGGGAGAAAGCGTGATGGACGGACGCAGTCAATCCAGTATACCCCCCATTTTCTTCGAAAGTGGGGGTATAATTACAATCTATGCCATAAAATATAATTAAGATAATATAGTTCATCACCATTTGAAACATCTGTGTATCATAAGATGCCCATTGAGAAATAGAAAACAGGTGAAATCATAGAATGATTACCCTGTTTTGCCTCACAGAATGCAACAGAATTCAAACCAAAGATGAATTTTCAATGGAAGGGGAATAACTCTATCTTTAAGATATAGAGTTATACCCCCTCCATTGAAAATAATACACTTTTTACCTGTATATAGGGACGGGGTGGGTGGGTGATCCAGAGGCGGAAAAAATGGTGCTTGTAATTTTTTTCCAAAATGAGTTTTTTTCAAACAATTTACAAGTACTGATAATGTAATGTTGTTTGTAAGCATGTTAGTACCATGCTTGTTGGTATAGGGCTATATAGGCAGCTAAAGTGACTCTTTAGCCTCAGATTTAGCAACATTCTGGATTTCACAGTGTCCCGGACCACTTCACAGTTATTAACGTTCATGAAACTTATGACCAACTGAAGAAATATTTAGTAAGTATTTAGTAGTTGTATTATCTGAATAAAAGTAATAAAACAAAAAAACTCTATCACAAATTGGATACTACATGGCGAATACTCAATGATGACTACTAGTAGATATCATTAACCTGATTGTTGCGTAACATGAAATTGAAAAGGGTATCTCATAAATTTCTAATGTCTGAAATACTGTCTTGTTCTGGCATGTAATCAAATTCATTCCTTCTGGTTGTTTCTCATCTTGAATGATTGCAAGTAATGTTAATTTGCAACAATTATCCAAATAAAACTGAATTGGTTATAAGGATTAACTGTCATGTGGACTGTTTTTATGGAGATGTAACGGTGAGGTAAGTGGACATAACTTGTGTAAAACCCGAAGGGTTTTACATACAAGTTATGTCCACTTACCTCACCGTTACATCTCCATAAAAATAGTCCACATGACAGTTAATCCTTATATTTATATACATTTAGCGAAAAAGCCACTTTTGTAAATATATTTAAATCGAAAAGTGTATCGTGACAAGATCAGCCCAAAATACCCAATAGCACCCTTGGCAAAAGTTAATAGGAACAATTTCTCTTCATGTTGAAACCCGATGATGTATTAAGTCAATCCTGCGCGAGTCCAAATGCGCCCAAAACATTACGCGTTCGTCTTTCCAAACCTAATGACGTATCGCTGGTGTTATTAGCTTGGTGTTATGAGGCGTTACGCATTCACCGAGAAATAACTGCAACTAGCCACGTGGGCGCCGACCAATCAGAATGCTGGATTTAGTGATGACAACACTTAGTGTGTAAATATATGATGAATGACATTACTGTTTACTGCTCAGACAATCCCAAATGAAGGTGACGCTATTCTCGTTGAATTTCCGAACTTCATCTGGGAGCTTTACTGCCCAACAAGATGAAACTAAAATACTAATTGTATACTGTTATCACTTACAAATAGATGAACTGAAATAATGTGATGCATTCAGATGCATTGAGAAATGACATTCAATTCTTCATTCTGGTCTATCACCATACCAAACCACATCAAAATTTGACAACCGACACTTAACTTATATTGCAAAAACTTTGTATGGACTGAATTTCATAAAGTCGAACAGGGCCCATAACTCTGGTAGGCATTGGTGGTCACAACCCGTGATATTATGCATATTCATCCCCCATTTCTGGTCCGTCACCATGTCATAGGGCATCAAATATGACAACTGACACTTGAGTTAAAATTCAAAATGTTTGTACGGACAGACGGCTCGAGACGTCAACTATATACCCGCCGACTAATATCGGGCAGTATAATAACCATATATCTATGTGTATACATAACCAAAAAAAAATTCCCTTCCCCATCCCATCCCGTTGGATAAGACTAAAGAGTTCTTTGATCATGCATATATAATTGTGGAAACCCTGACCTGTTTACAACTATTTACACTGGCCAGTGTTCTCTGTCAGACACAACACACTCGATATATTAAGGCTATAATGGGGTCTAGGGAAATTTGTGACATATAGTGTACCTACACAATGCTTAATTACTATTGTTGTTAGATACTGAAAACACCAGGAAACACATGGAAATACAGTATATTTTTCGTTTTTCTGATCTGTGTTTACCAATTAGTAAGGCAGTTAACACAGTTATTGAAGAACGGTTAAAAAAAATCTCTGAAATTTTGATAAAAACATGAGAAACGGGGGGGTGGGTCCCCAAAATGTTGGAGGAAAAAAATATTTTTTTTGCAAAAATGGGGTGGTGGGTCCCTCGAGGTCGGAAAAAAACTTTTTGGGCCCAAAATGTGCAATTTTGTTCCAGACCCCCCCCCCTGATACCGAACCTAAATTCGAACATGATCTGTGCTTTCATATGAGTAATCCATATGTCAAATTTGAAAACAAACTGAACTAACTAAAGCTATCACCCGGAAACCAAAATACAATGTAATCTTCAAATTATAAGTCAACAAGGACCATAACTCCAGTAAAAATTGGCAGACGGAACCCAATTTGAACTTGACATGTATTTTCATATGAGTGATCCATACACCAAATTTGAAAACAATCAGATATCAGAGAGGAGTTGGAGTCGGAGTAGTTCATCCAAATAATTCAATCAGGTTCGGTGGGTGGTTGCTCAACCGACATGAAGATTTGATGTGACACCGAAATACATGACTATGGACAATCCTTCTTTATGGAAATTTCAAAAGTTGTACTTTTCAGGTTTAACAAAATTATCAAATTCCACACTTCACAAACCTATTGCTCTAATATGGGAGGTCTATCTATGAGGTGTACCAAACATATATCAGCAGAGCTGATTTTTCATTTCTGTTGCCATGGTAACTATAGATATGTGATTGGGTCCGTAAGTTTGTCATTCCTGTTACCAACCTTAATTTTAATGGAGAACTACCAAAGATAATCAGGTGGTCATGTCATTTGTGACATAAATATTTGCATGTATGCCCTGGCCATATCTGAATAAATTTCACTTGAGAACACCATATTTAGAGAAGTTGAGTTCATCCACGTACGTGTATCGCATAGAATTTTGAATATCCTGCAATCATATTTTCAATATTCTTGAGAGATATGCCTTTGTCTGTTGGTGTTCTATCTTGAAGCATGTACTGCATCCACACCAACATACATGTGGAATATCAGTCTTTCGCAGTAACCACTTTTACGAACTCGACCCAAAAAAATTTCGGCCCAAAATGTTCCGCCCAGCTGGCCACTTGAGAATTTGTCGTCATTTGCCACATTTTCCCCAAAAAATCCGACCGAGCACAGGTTCGACACTTTTTCGGACCACTTTTACGAACTCGACCCAAATAATTTTCGGGCCCAAAATGTTCCGCCCAGCTGGCCACTTGAGAATTTGCACCCATTGGGGCCATTTTCCCTTCATTTTTTAGACTTTGCCTAATTTCGAGGCATTTCGGACTTTTCGACCCAAATTTTTTCGGCCCAATTTTTTTTATTTTTTACTAAGTATGTTGCCGTGGTCATTTACCACATTTTCCCGACCGAGCACAGGTTCGACACTTTTTCGGACCACTTTTACGAACTCGACCCAAAAAAAATTCGGCCCAAAATGCTCCGCCCACCTGGCCACTTACGAATTTGTGGACTAGACGCTGGCTCTATGAGGCTACGTCGTTACACTATGCACGCCGTCATGACGGCGAGCAGAGCGTCGGAGCGTCATAGAGCCAGTATCTAGTCCAACGAATTTGGGGCCTTTTGCCACACTTTCCGACATTTTGCGAATAAGGAATAAGTAACAAAATTCACGTTGCTCAAGCCACAACGCAAAATGTGCAAATACCAAGCCGCAGCTTGGTGTCCGTCACGCTGTGTTCTAGGCGGTTTAATTAGACTTCTGTCCATCAAATATCATTAAAATAGATTTATTTGATCATATAAACATTACATATACATAATAATATAGATATAAGCTGATGGGAGCTTTATTTTATATGAACCAAACCACAACGCAAAATGTCCAAACACCAAGCCGCAGCTTGGTGTCCGTCGCGCTGTGTTCTATGCGATTTAATTAGACTTACGTCCATCAAATATCATTAAAATAGTTTTATTTGGTCACATAAACATCACATATACATAATAATATATAATAAAATTTTGCTTCTTATTTCCTACGGCTTGGTATGGCTTAGTTTGGCTTGGTGTTTAGTTGCACCCGTGCAAATAGAACTAATTTTTCGGGATTTGGTTGGGTACGTTAATTCAAACCCCGGCCACCGGTCTTCTGAAACGATCGACACGCCAGGAAATATCATTTCAGAAATTGTTTATTGTTATTGCTGGAGCACTATTAATATAAAAATCAGCTTTGAACTCAAGTGCAAATAGATGTCATTTTTTGGGGTTTTGTGGGGTCTCTGGCCCCTAAATGCCAGGAATTCGGAACTTAAGAAATCCGATTTCTTGAACGTTCCTGGGGTGTAACAAATCTGGGGCATCACACCCTTCGTACGCGATTGTGAAAATAGAACACAAACAGGCTCACTGGTTATTTCATCTGGACTGTACCGCAATGTCTTTTATTTTCATCTATATCTTAGTTTGAATTCTGGGAGCGAAACAGGGGAAATGTTTCTATGTTTTTAGTTGGTGGACCCAACTATTCAAACAGAGCTAGACGCTCTCGAATGGAGCTATGCTCTGATAATAAAAGTCAGATTTGCGGACTACTATGTTTTCAGCTATTTTCTATTACTCTATGGGCACCTTCTGAGACACAAACAAAATTTATGGTGATGAATTATAGTATTTTTTTAGATTGTTATTAAAACCGTATATCAAGGCACTATAAAAAAATAATCGGTGACTCGAAAATTAAATGGCCGGGGCTTTATCAAGGAAACCACTATATCTGTGATACATGAGAATCATACAGATCTTAGATTCAGGGCTTAATTCTACAATGAAATTCCGATATACTTGCCAGGTAAATTTGACAGCGTGTGAAAGTATGCCCGGGTTCTTAACATTTTATTATTTCATAAATTTCTCACCCTTTTTAATGAATTCGCCGGGTGATTTCATTTTTTTTTACCATTTGGTCTGTATGGGCAGCCAAATTAACATATACTCAAATATTTGGAGATATCTCTAAATATTTGGAGATATCTCTAATTCATTTTTTAGATATCTTCAATTCATACCCTAACTATTTAGGACACCAAACCATTTGAAGCTATCTCTAAATATTTGGAGATATCTCTAATTCATTTGGAGATATCTCTAATTGATTTGGAGATATCTCCAATTATTTGGAGATATCTCCAAATATTTGAAGATCTCTTCAAATCATTTAGAGATATCCACAAATGCATTTACGGAGAAGTATATTCGATTTATCCACTTATCCATAAATCATTTAGAGATATCTCCAATTCATTTAGAGATATCTCCAATGTATTTAGAGATATCTCTAAATGATTTGGAGATATCTCCAATTGCTCTTCTTTATTACGGATAAGTAATTATTTGAGGAGAAGTGCAAATCATTTAGAGATATCTCTAATTCGATTTGGAGATATCTTCAATTCATTTGGAGATATCTCCAATTATTTGGAGATATCTCCAAATATTTAGAGATATCTTCAAATGAATTAGAGATATCTCCAAATATTTAGAGATATCTCCAAATCGAATTATGGAGAAGTATTTATTTACGGATATGTCCAATTGTGGATATGTCGATTTAGAGATATCTCCAATTATTTAGAGATATCTCCAATTCATTTAGAGATATCTCCAAATGATTAGAAATCATTTGGAGAAATCATTTGGAGATATCTCCAAATCGAATTATGGAGAAGTATTTTATTTACGGATATGTGACATATGTTCAAAAAGAACTTATCCTCAAATGAATTAGAGATATCTTCAAATGATTTAGAGATGTCTTCAATTAATTTGGAGATATCTCTAATTCATTTAGAGATAAGTCCAATTCCAGGTTCAATTATGGATATGTGCTGATTTAGAGATATCTCCAAATATTTAGAGATATCTCCAAATATTTAGAGATATCTCCAAATCATTTAGAGATATCTCCAAATATTTAGAGATATCTCCAAATCATTTAGAGATATCTCCAAATATTTAGAGATATCTCCAAATATTTAGAGATATCTCCAAATATTTGAGTATATGT
The DNA here is from genome assembly GCA_032622095.1 of Siphonodentalium dalli. Classification (NCBI taxonomy): domain Eukaryota; kingdom Metazoa; phylum Mollusca; class Scaphopoda; order Gadilida; family Siphonodentaliidae; genus Siphonodentalium; species Siphonodentalium dalli. The sequence goes on along the minus strand of CP136063.1, from coordinate 188,434,796 downwards.
TAATTTGGCTGCCCATAGGTCTGTGAACAATGATGATAGTGGAGATAGTATTAAGGAAACATATCATCTGTGCGATTTGATCGCTTCCATTTAGTTGATCAATATCAAGATTAATATGAAGTTTGGTGATGATCGGATGAGGGAAGTGGACTGTAGGGTATATGCCAAAGGATTAAGTCATGCAAAGAGTAAAATCCAAGATGGCTGACAGTGGACATGATTTATGGCCGAATGACCCCCAAAATGGCTCATTTCCCATCTACATATCAATATTAGCATCCATGACAAATTTCATGATGATCTGACCAAAGGTACGACCTGTTGCCCGTGGCAAAGGATTTTCATGCAAAGAGTAAAATCCAAGATGGCTGCTGGTGGCCATGTTTTTTGGCGGAATAACCCCAAATATTCTCGTTCCCATCTATATGTCAATATTAACATAAGTGACAAATTTCATGATGATCAGACAAACAGTACAGCCTGAAGCCCATGCTAATGGATTGAATTTTGAAATCCAAGATGGCCGCTGGCAGCCTTGTATTTTTGCAGAATGACTCTTTCCCATTTACATGTCAATATTACCATCCATGACAAATGTCATGATGATCTGACCAAAGATACGACCTGTAGCCCGTGCCAAAGGATTTATATATAGTCATTCAAAGCGTAAAATCCAAGATGGCTGCTGGTGGCTATGTTTTTTGGCCGAATGACCCCAAAATTACTTGTTCCCATCTACATGTCAATATTAACAACCATATCAAAATTCATGGTGATCAGATGAACAGTACGACATGTAGCCCGTGCTAATGGATTGAATTTTGAAACTGCGTGGGAGAATCCATTTAGTTAAATGTTGAAATCCAAGATGGACGGTGGCAGCCATGTTTTTTCTGAATGACCCCAAAATGACTCGTTCCCATCTACATGTCAATGTCAACAGTTATGACAAATTTCATAATGATCCGACCAAAGGTACAACCTGTAGCCTGTATTGTTGATGCCTTACACACACACACGTGCGCACACACACACACACACACAGATGATGGATACCAAGCCATGGCAATAGCTCAAACTTTACAAAGTAAAGTTGAGCTAATAATAGGGTGCTCCTCACCTAAAGGAGAGATTTCCACAACAAGCAAGCAATTTAGTATAATTTATTAGAATACATGTATGCTATTTCAAAGCCACGATACAAATTGCATCATATATAAGGCTTATTTCATAAAAGGTCCATATATGAATATAAATATACATGTATATTGTTATACATCAAAATACAATCTAATACATTTTATCATTTCACATTCTGAAAGTGGTTGACAAAAACTGCATCACACTGATATATACATGTAGCAATTTGCTCAATCGTTCCCCAAAGCTGTACACACTCTTGTATGGGAGGCCAAATTCACTCATAATAATAATTTGCGCTTAAAGGCCCACTTAATTTTCGAATCACCAGATCACATTATATACAACATATTCCATGTTATATGCCATGAACCCACAGATCACATTATATACAACATATTCCATGTTATATGGCATTTGAAAGAGGAAGCTCCAAAACATTGTATTATTAACTGATCCGGTCGAATAAACTGGGAACATGTTGCTTTTGTTGAGGTACCAAGGTGTGTGCTGTATTTAATTTTGATCTGGACTGTACTATAAAGTCTACTATACTCAATGGAAGGTGAATAACTCTATCTCTTAGTTTGAATTTTGATGCATTCTGGGTTGACAAGGGGGGAAGTCTTGGAATGAATCTATCACATGGTGGACAGCTGCTTCGTATTCTGGTGGAAAATAATTTTTTTTGCTTACTCTTCCAAATGGTATATAATATGGAATAATGTTATCTAGGCATTCGAAAATTAAGTGGGCCTTTAAGCTCAATTATTTGTGCTAAAGCTCAATTATTTGCGTTTTAATAAGCACAAATAATATAATTACGCTTAAGCACAAGTAAGCTATTAATGCTTAAGATCAATTATTATTATTTGCACTTATTCGCAAATGAGGAAATTAAAAACCTTTACCTAAAACACCCTGTTGATGTTGGAAAAGACCAACACAAAGTATCATGGAAATTCAAACATGGGGAAGCCTATTTTATTTTTGAGGGAAGATCCACATTTATGGGGCATGACATGTACGTATTTGAGCTTAAGCACAAATGTTTGTGCTTAAGCACTAATATTTGCATTTAAGCTAAAATAATTGTGCTTAAGCTGAAATATCAGTGCTTGAGTGCAAATGTTTAAGCACAATGTTTTAACACTTTAGCATCCCGTACTCTTGGTCCCATACACTATCACGCACAAACATACCACTCGCACTATATCTCATGTCATACCCCATTAACATCCTATAAGCATTATTAAATCAAGCACAGAGTTTTCTGTTTATATTATATCTGCAGTAATCTGACCACATATTATAAAGTTATTATACAATGTTGTGTGCATTATGTGTTTTTCTTGTATGAGTCCAGGTTGTGGTGATATAAAGTTATTATACAATGTTGTGTACAGTATGTGTTTTTCTTGTACAAGTCCAGGTTGTGGTGAAAAGTCATATTGGACGAGACATGCCAGTGTCGAGTCCAATATGACTTTTCACCACAACCTGGACGAGTACACGAAAAATAACTCATACTGTACACAACATTGTATAATGACATTTTCATTATCCATCTGTATGTGTATCCAAATTTTGGGAATAAAACTTTTGTGGTTATTTTTGGTATTTGTCAGCACTTAATTCTCTATAAAAGCCTGTATTTGATCATCAGAAAGCATGATTTGGAACAGTAAACATGGAAATGAAAAACAACTCAATGCAGAAGTGAAACGTCTGCTAAATCCACCAGTGTTGCGCGCGCATCACAATTCACCGATTCATTTCGCAATAGTTAATTCGTGACGTCATAGAGTCCCGATAAAAAAGTCATATTGCAGACTTGGGAGTCCAATATGACATTTAGGAGTCCAATTTGACTTTTTTTCCGGGATTATCATGTGGCAGCTTTTGTCCAATCAGAAATAGTGTTAGTCAAGGGTTGGATAATAATATATAATACTAGCAGATGAGCCCGACGTTGTCCGGGCTATTCAAAAACCAAATTTCAAGTCGATAGCTCCACCCGTTTCCCAGATCTGGTCTGCGCATGCGCGAAGCTGGCGTCGCACGGGCTCGGCGACCCGATAAAATTCGTATCCGGGGCAAGATACATTCACATACCAAATTTCAAGTCGATAGCTCCACCTGTTTCCGAGATCTCGTCTGCGCATGCGCGAAGCTGGCGTCGCACGGGCTCGGCGACCCGATAAAATTCGTATCCGGGGCAAGATACATTCACATAACAAATTTCAAGTCGATAGCTCCACCCGTTTCTGAGATCTCGTCTGCGCATGCGCGAAGCGGGCGCCGAATGGGCTCGCCAATACGACAATGTCGACCACCTGGTCAAACTACACACACGTACCAAGTTTCATCCCGATCGGTCGAGAATCGTAGATTTGTATAAATGACAGACAGACAAACAAACAGAGGTCTTCAAAATATATATGAGATGAAGTACAATTATAAATACAATCAATTGGTACATAAATAAAACACAGCATTTGTTTGGTCTGTACTATACTACTGAGCTTGCAATGGTTTCTGATGGGCTGATTTAAGATACAGTAAGCGTTGGCAATGGGTATTGCTGTTAAAATAGTCACATCCATTAAAACAACCAAAAGCAGAAAGAATATTATATTATAGAAAACATTTGTTCTTATACGAATAATAAATATTCGTAATTGCATGTTATTATTATGTTAGTACTCTGTGTTATGTAAACAAATAACATGTTATGTAAACAAACAGTACGTAAAGAGTGCCATAAGCAAAACACTCAACACCGGGAGACCCCACTCACTAAGTGAACTTTAATTAGAAATGCCACCAAGTTGTTTTTAACATACCGGTACCGGTATAGCGTTTGCTAATCCCCGCCTTTCAATATTTCGGTGTTGAATGGGTCAACGTGAATCACTCTCCTAAATAAATTGCCAGTGTTGACTGTTTTGCAGATCACTCACTATTTATGTGCTCTAAATAAACAATTGCTCGGCTCACACAAATTGTGTTTTCTGGATAATATCGTATTCATACTATCATCTTACTATACTATTAGTATATGCTTGAGGAAATTTTCATAATTTTGTAACTGTTATTTCTAAACGTATAACGAAGGCCATCTATGCCTTTAAAAATTGTGGATGATTGCATGAACTTGAATGCAATTTAACTCTTTCTATACTAAAACTCATTTTTTCCTTAGGAAATGTTCAGATAGTAAGTTCAACAAACGATCATATTATCTGAACATTTCCCACCAATGAATATAAATTATTGTGCTCTTTTATTATCTGTTTTTGTGTCTGACATCTGCTGTTATTATCTTATCACCCCAACAAATCGAGACAAACCGGAAGTAATAGTTTATAGAAAGCACGGAACGTACGTAGCCAATCAAATAGCTTGTTACTGTTACACAAGAGGTCAAGGGACAATTAAGCGCTCCAATGAATTACATAATAAGGTGAAACAAATTTAAACTTAACGCATAAGGCAAATATAGGGATTGGTCGTTACTCCGGGAAGATTAATTCTTTTAATATATTTTGCAAACATAATAAAAGTTACCCATGAATAATAGACCATTCCCATGTATACTTGTATAACTGCGTGGGAGAATCCATTTAGTTAAATGTTAAATTATGCTCACATACAATTGAATGAACATTTTGGTACCAAGCGCAATTGCACCTAAGCAGAATAGCCATAAGATTTTAGTCCTAGATATAAAATGTTTCCTGTTTTGACAGCAGGTTTTGACACAATTGCTGTCATTTTTTTTACCATGAGTTGTACCAAGTTGACCAATTAAAAAAAAATGACTAATTATAAATGCATTAATTTATTAAAGCCCTTGAAAACAGCATGCGATGAGTGTGATTTTCGTGAATCCCCTAAATTAAAACACATAGGGCACAAGAACATGCAGATAGTGAACGAATTACAAGAAACTTGAAAGTTCTAGCACCAAATTTGTCCAAAGGTACAGTAATGCCCTAAGTAATCGACTCCATAACCACAGCAGAATTATGGGTAACTCCCCGAGAGCTTTCCGATGAATGGCAACAAGCCATATTTCCGACTAAATCCTGAAAAGTTACTCATAATTCTGCTTTGGTCATGGAGTCGATTGCTTAGGGCATTACTGTAATCAATCAACAATCAGAATTTTTAGCCCTGAAACAATGATCTCTATCTATCAATTCATGTGTCCGTCATTCATGGGTACCCTATTCATATTTAAATTAGCGCAGTACTATTGTTCGCTTAGTTTTGAATTCGCGCACCATGTTGCGCGAATTCAGAACAGACCAAACTATTTTCGTAGAAGACTTCTGTCTGGTTTCAGTTTTTATTGTTCCTGAAGGTACATATTTATATTAAATACCAACACAACAAAAATTAACATCGGGTAGATTTGGTTTGTTCAAAAGATGGGTGGTTTAATATGCTAAGGACTATCATTCTGATATCCAAATTGTTATGGACATCATTGAAATGAACTCGAAAGTGTGTGTATAGCACGCCTTGAAATAGGGTGTCTGTCATTTGTAGAATGAGGTCCCCAGAGGGTGAATTTAGTGATGCTACCCTGCATAGCGGACTAGCATCACCAAATTAACCCTCTGGGGACCTCATTCTGCTTACACCTCAGCAGAGTGAGGTTCCCAAAGGGTGAATTTGGTGATGCTAGCCCGCTATGCGGGGTAGCATCACTAAATTCACCCTCTGGGGACCTCATTCTGCAAATGACAGACACCCTATTTCAAGGCTTGGTGTATAGATCATGGTTTAACTCAGACTGCATGACCACGTTGTCACTCCAGGGTTGTGGATATGGGGATATTTGTGTATATCTATTTCCTACAAGCATTGCAGCATAGAAGATTTTACCATGATTTAAATATGAATAAAGGTGTTCAGAATGCATGTCCACATGTGAATAAAATTGTCTATATTATAATTCAGTCCAACCTTCCGTAATTAATGTAACTCAATAACATTGCCCTCTGCATGATTTCCCCTGTGGTTTGGTATAAACTCAGGAGTCGTACTATCTTTCCCTCAGTTTAAAATTTGCAAAAAAATAGTACTACGAGAATTTAAATACAGGTAAGGTACCTTCATTGTGTAGTCACGACAGCACAATGATTTTGGCGAGATTTGTGGGGGAATATTTGGTATGTCAGATTTCCTCAACATTGTTATGTAAGATAGCCTGGTTTTGACATGCGACATCTCGTTACTGGAGTATTATGTTGATAATTAAAATATGAACGAAGTTGTTTTATTTGTAGATGCACTTGTTCTTCAGATTTCATGATTTTTCACATCCTTTAGTCCCTTTAATGTTATGATTTATACAGCAATGCCCTAAATAATCAACTCCTTTATAACCACAGCAGAATTATGGGTAATTTTTCAGGATTTAGTCGGAAATATGGCTTGTTGCCATACATCGGAAAGATCTCAGTGAGAGCTTTCCAATGAATGGCAACAAGCCATATTTCTGACTAAATCCTTAAAAAAAATTAACCATAATTCTTCTGTGGTTAAAGGAATACGGTCCTGAAAAAACAATATTATTATGCCCCCGATCTCCGATGGAGATTTGGGGGTATATAGTGGAGCCCTCCGTCCGTCCGTCCTTCCGTCCGTCCTTCCGTCCGTCCTTCTGTCCGTCCGTCCTTCCGTCCGTACGAACATTTCAACTCATAACTTTGGTTTCGCTAACTCAATTCAGTTGATCTTTGGTATGCTAATAGACCAGCCGGGGGGACAAGATTTCCCCATAACTGCGGTTTCGTCCGCCCATTTTTTCCAGAGTTACACCCCTTTTTGGACTTAGAAAATTCAGTTTTCTGTGGCATACGAACGTTTCAACTCATAACTTTGGTTTCGCTAATTCAATTCAGTTGATCTCTGGTATGCCAATAGACCAGCCGGGGGGGACAAGATGTCCCCATAGCCGTGGTTTCGTCCGCCCATTTTTTCCAGAGTTACGCCCCTTTTTGGACTTAGAAAATTCAGGTTTTCTGCTACTTTTTTTGGTTTCCAGATGATAACTTGATTTTGGATTGTTTATTTGCAAAACCCGTTTTTTTGTGTATTACCAATATCGCAATACAGGTCAAGGTAAAATTTCGGTTCAATCGGATAATTTTTGTGAGAGTTATGACCCTTTTTCGACTTAAAAAATTCATTTTTTTTTTTAGAAAATTCAGTTTTCCTTCTATTTTTGTGGCACCAGACCAAATTTGAAGCTAATATAGAACAACATGTGGCATTTTTATAGCGCTTAACCAGAAAGTTTCTCTGATTGTACAGTCGGGGGCGTTACCTCCGCCTAGCGGTGCACTTGTTTTCTTTCAATATACCGATAATATATATATAAAATGTCCATTGGGCGCATATAATCTAATATTCGGCCGCCAATCGTTATTTTTATAACGATTAAAAAAAATTCCGAAGTTAGCCGAAGATTTTGTTTTAGACGAAGTCACATGATCATCAGCCCGATCACGTGATTGTCACATGTAAACAGAAGCATAGCACGTGATCGATCACGTGGTAACTCATTGACAACGCATAGATGCGCGACGGCGGTATTTTAAGTTTGCATGTATATAGTCGATCGCGACCTTTGAAGATTGTCGCGTTATCACACTGCGAATGCAAAACTTCGCCGAAAACATCGCCTTTCTCATAATTAAATGTCTTTATCGTGTTATTATTACTATTATTATATGTATCGCGATGTGTTGTTACTATAAAGCCATGCCCGTATATTATTCAGTTTTGGGCGCATTTATCTATATAAACGCGTGCTTGTGTTTATATATATTTTTTCGTTACCGGAATAGTCCAAGTTATATTATATATGCATATCAAGATTGCATATATACGCGAAGATTTGCACAGTTATTAGGCAATTATCATCTCGTAAACATTCCAATTTCCAGATGCCATTAGTCGTGTGTCAATAAAGAGCGTTTCGTTTTAATTTATCGTAACGCGGTAAAACAACACAAAATTGGTTTATTGCTGTCGGATTTAATCAATTATAATCAAGTCATTCATTACCAATATGATATGATAAGTTCATTTTTCCTTGGTTATGAATCATGTATATATTTGGGCAATATGGTGTTTATATATATTTCGGAATATTGCTTCCCCCACCCCAAAACAATCTTGCCGACTGTCACTGATGGAAATTCACTGCATCTATGCATGGTTATTGGCCTATAAAATTAGCACTCTAGCGATGCGGTCTATTGAATATCCAGGTCATAAATCGACCTCTATGTGTCCATTACGCATAACAATAGGGTTATAAAATATATAAATGTTCGCCGTGGTTCGTTTAAACATCCAATCATATATAACACTTTTTGAAGGAGGGATAATAATCCGGTTTAATATGGAATCACATATTCAAGTGCTCTTTATTTGCAATATATCGTAATAGTGAACGCTCTTTATTGCGTCAAGGTAAAGGGACTCGACTTAGAACAGTTGTTCTAGTGATTGTTTACTGATTACAACAATACAGGCCAATACATGTACATGAACTTCCGATATGCATGCTTTATATATCCTTCCATCATTGTCATAGCAATTTCCGCTTTATTAAACTCTTTTTATTCGTACCATATTAGGAAAACTCTTAACATGGAACGCTCTTTATTGAGCCATGGTGAAGGAAATTGGGACTCGACTTAGAATAGTTGTCATCGTGAATTATTCATCAACATACTCCCCACTTTAACTGCAATTGTATGTATTCGTAACCATGACTGACTCGTCAAATTAAACGCTCTTTATTTGGTATATGTAATCGGTTTCTGATTTTGCGCAACAGGTTTCCCACAGAAATCCCGCCAAATGTCACGTAAACGAACATCGTTTGGAAATGAATACAGCATATGCCTAACCGAGAGTCACTAGACCGGCCACGGCCGAAAACACTGCATTTATATGGCATTGTCACGAATGAATGATTGTAAATACGGGACACTCGGGGCATATATACGGAAAATTAAAACAACATCGCAAACACGCACCCGAATAAAGTTCACATGCCGGCTCGTGTTTTTATAAGCTTTATACGAAAGTGTTATCTACCCCGCTCAATTGTCCCTCTATATTTGTTGTCAAAACAATACCGTAACTTTCCAAACAGCTCTTAAGACAAATCACAAGTGAAGATAACTCACCGCGCGATGACAATTCATCATGTGTACACAATGCTATTGATATGCCCCGCAGTAATTCCATTACACTCACGCGCTGATGTCGATTCCGGATTTTCCATCGCCATATAGGTAGACATAATTAACTCCGACTCCAATTCCCTGTTTTTAATTAGTTTACCTCGCTTGACGTCATGCGAGGTTTTGCGACGGAGATAGCCGACAACCGGTGGTGGTATTATTTATTTATTTCTCGGCTTATTTATTACGCGATTTTTATGGGACTTGGATCATTGTGATCACAATAGGGGTGGCTTTCCGATAGAGTTTTGTTGTTTCATGAGGATAGTAATCCTTTAAGAGTTGATTATTTAGGACAATACTGTAGCTGAAGAGTTTGAAGACAAATTTAATACAACGTGCATACAATTTTTTTTTCTCGAAATTTTTGCTATAACTGCATAACCTTAATCGAGACAAAAGTTATTTCTTAATCAACCCTTTCATGATGGGAGATGCATTAAAGATCATGTACCAGTGCATTCTCTTATATATGCGAGTCTCCCATAGGGAGCCTCGCATATATAAGAGAATGCACTGGCTTACAAGATTAAGGTAAATATTGTCAGGCCAATGTATTATGTTATATATGAGATGCTCCCTATGGGAGACTCGCATATATAAGAGAACGTATTGGCACAGGGTTTTCGCAAAATTTCAGGAAGCTCCAGTCATGGAAGGGTTAAATTTAATTGAGTCCAATTACTAGCTAATGTGATAATATAAATTTACACAAGTTTTTTTTCGTACATACAACTGTCTCAGCGATCCACAAAAAAACAAGCTCAAGCAGTGAGTTCACTGGGCAAGACAGATTATTTTGTCCATATTCATTTCTTTGGTTTCTGTTTAGATGATTTTGCCTGTTTCTTCCCTTGAGCGACCCCCCTACACAATACTTTAGGAGCTTGCAACTGTACAAGAGCAGGCCAGACAACATAGTCCAGCTGGGGTCCCCTACGGGTATATTCTGTGAAGATAGTACTGCTGAACTCGGCTCCTGTCTCGATGTATAACTCAATCGGTGGTGAAAGTGCATTCATTCTGTAACATATCTGTGTGCATTTTTCAACAAACTCTTGAAGCAAAACACTTGAAACTGGTTGGCCATATCGTGCTTTGACCTCATCAATGCACTTCTGAAAATTTAGAGAAGACTTGATTGATTTTAGTGTTTTTTTGTGGCGATATACTGGAGCTGAGTGACTGGTTTTTGTGAGAAAGTTAACCAGGTTCCCAAAATAGTGATAAAGTACGTTTCTCAGGTTAATAAATAGAGGATCTACGAGTCCCTACTTTATAGCAGAATTTACAAAACGAGTCCAGTAAATTAGGTCTGGACTGAGCCTATGGCAAGGCCCAGACCTAATTTACTGGACGAGTTTTGTAAATTCCGCTATAAACTGGGGACGAGTTGTACATTCTATTTATTACATGATCCAAAACCTCGACAAAACATACCTAAATCAACAATTAGGATGCAAAACTAACATCGGCTTCTATATTTAAAGGCATGCGATGACATTTCACTTAATTATGCGTTATTTGTCCACATAAAGAAATAGTGCCAGATAAATAAAGACTCTTTGGCGTATTTAATAGCGTATATTTAATGACATATTACTATTCAAACTCTTTATTCGTTTTGTTTGTTGGAAAAAATATTGGAAGCCATAGTATTTTGAGACGTAGCGTTCGGAATTTAAACAGAAGACAAGTCAAAAGTCACCGGGCATTATTTCCTGTTATTATAAAATGAACGTTTAATATCACAATTTATAGAATGGGTTTATTGAATGGAATAAGGGTAGGATCATGTACAGTAATGCCCTAAGTAATCGACCCCTTAACCACAGCAGAATTATGGGCAACTTTTCAGGATTTAGTCGGAAATATGGCTTGTTGCCATTCATCGGAAAGCTCTCGGGGAGAGCTTTCCGATGAATGGCAACAAGCCATATTTCCGACTAAATCCTGAAAAGTTACCCATAATTCTGCTGTGGTTAAGGGTCGATTACTTAGGGCATTACTATAATAAAATCAATGATGCGAGTGGGATTTAAGTGACTTAGTGAAATATATACTATTCAGTTTCGTCAAGTGATCATCCTCATTAACCAAAAATTTATAAATTTTATTACTGGGCACTATCACTTTGATTACAAACAAAAATTTGTGGTTGTTATACAACTGGTTAACCTTATTACAATTCTCCCCAACTTACATAGCTCTATTATAGTTCTCTCAAATATGGGCAACTTACCAAAATTATTCCCAACTTGGGCAACTTTATTACAATTATGTTTGGAAAATGGGTGAATATAAAAATGAAAGTGTCAATGACACTGCAGCTCAACATGAAGAGGGGATAATTTCATGTGTTATAGTCAATGGAGCGATTAGGAACTTAGGAACTCGGAAAGTTGAATGTCTAAGTATTAAATACATTAAGTAATAAAGTGATATAGATATGGGTTGTGTTTTAATGGATAACTTGGTATGGTATGTGTCTTTTTCCAGAGGTTTGAAAATGTAAATCCCAACAACAACTTTGATGTCACCAACACTAAGACAATTGGGGGGGGGGGGTGTTGAAGCAGTGGCAGTCTGGAGTCCAGAGGTGATCCTAAACATGATTTTTTTAATTTTTATACATGTAGCTCCCATCAACCCTGTAAATATATATGAAGTTTGGCATTATTTAAAATAGAAAAGATTTAGTCATGCAATAAGTAAAATCCAAGATGGCTGCTGGCGTCTATATATTTCAACGAAATTCAGAAAACAAGGGTTGTGCATCAATGATGGTCTGGTCGAGTTTTTTTGCTGATAAGAGTGAATCTGTCCAACTGAGAATCACTAGTGAGAGCTCCCATCTAGTAAAATCCAAAATGGCAGTTGGCGCCCAAGTTTTTCAATGAAATTATACGGAAATATTTTATGGCTCACATCTAGTGGTCACCCCAAGATCAATCTGAGGTTTGGTGATGATCAGATGAGGGATGTGGTCTGTAGGGTGTGCCAAAGGATGTAGTCATGCAAAGAGCAAATTCCAAGATGGCCACTGGCAGCGAATTTTTAATGTAAAAATTTGATGGTTCCCATATAGAGATCAGCACAAAAATCCATATGAAGTTTGGTGATAATCAGATGAGGGATGTGGTCTGTATGGTGTGCAAAGAGTAAAATCCAAGATGGCTGCCGCAGTGGCCATGTTTTTCATATTTGATAGCTCCCATCTAGAGGTGTTCTAAACATGCCTGTAAATTTTAAAAACAATTCTCCAATAATTGCGGGCTGCTTGGCGTGCCGATGTATTCAAATTTGAAATCTAAGATGTCAAGTTGAGCTAAAAACTGGTGAGATTGACCATTTTAGGTATACTAGAAACACATATGAACTTATGCAGGTACAAATAATTAAAACAAGAGATTGAACCATAGGTGCTGGCATACCCCCAGTCCCATATCGAAAGATATGTGGAACAGATCCCAAAATTTGAAATAACCATAGGAGAATAGCTATAAAATTATACTTGCGAACGTCAATAACATTTCACTGAAAACCATTGTGGTGAACATCCAAGCAAAATTCATTGATATTCAGGGGATGGACAAAAAAAATCCCCATTATTTCCAGATAATCAAAGGATCACTGTACAACAAAATCATTTGGCACCCTTTTGAAAGCACTCCTGGTGGTGAGCAACCACATCAAATTTCATTCAGATCCAGTAATCCATGACTGAGATATCTGTTCAGATGAACAGAGAATCGTTATGTAAAGCGAAATAAAGTAGGATGACCATAGAATGTCAATGTCCTCTCTTTTGAAAGTACCCCCGGATATAGGACAAAATCGATATTCCCTAATAAAACTCCAACCCCCAATAGTAAGCTATTTGCATATGGTGTCGGAAAAGTACGTTCATTTCACTGTCAAATGTATCTTAGATTTTTAAGTCTGAATGTTGATTGAAACAAAGTTAATATAATTCAATCTGATCTCTGTCCCAACCATCCAGAAAACATTGAACACTTTCTGGTGAAGTGTCCGGCGGCACTGTGCTGCTCGGATTAAGCTCTATCAACAAGTCAGAAAATTAATTTGCCCGAAAATTAAATTTGAAAACTTTGTTGAGATATGTCCTAAATACACAATTAAATTACTATTAAATGGATCTCCCGACTTAAATGTGACTGAAAACTCAAAGTTGTTTGACTTTGTATTCGACTATATTAACGAATATCTAAGAATAAATAGTCCCTAAATTATATATACTTCCGAACTAAATTGCCTATATAACCAACCATTTATTTTAGCATTAGTAAATTCGATAGTCATCAAATGTACAGTCTACTACCAGTCTACTATATTCTTTACTTTCCTTCTCTACCATCTTTCTATATTCTATATCCTCCACTATTTGTTTATACACTTTTCTTTTTATTGTTTTCATTGTAAATGTTTTAGCCATTATTATGTTCGAGGAGAAGCCCCAGTGGCCAGGGGCTGTGGCCAATCCTCATTAAATAAATAAAGAATTAAATTAAATTATAGGACAAACATTCTAACACCCGGTTGCGAAAGATATTTGTGTGATAATATACTAAGTTGATGATTGCATAGTGAAGCACATCCTATAAAAACATTTTGCAAGTAAAATTTTGCTATCTCGTGTCGACGTGTTGCATGTCTGGCCCAGACCTGCAACATGTCATTTGCACGTCGCCGTTTTACAAAACGTGTCGTGCAAGCGATAAATGCTACCCATATCGGGCCACATCTTCACGGCGCATGCTCGGAGCATACTCGCTTGCATGACAGGTCGCTTGCATGTCGTATAAAACATACCGTCAACATGAGATAGCTAAAATTTTACATACAACATGGTTTTTTTTATATGATGTGCTTCACATATGCAATCATCAACTTATTATTTTAGCACACACAAATCTTGCATGACAAGTCTTTTGAACCACGTATTTGTAAATTTCGAAGAATAGCGAGAATCAAAATAGCATTCCGTCGGAGTCTCTGATTCTGCATATAAATTAGTTTCTAAATAGTTATGAAATAGTTTCATGGGTATAAAATAATAAATATGAATTGAAGACCCCTGTCCAGAAATGCTTCTATCAATTAATATCAATTTTACGATATAATTTGCTGATAAAAGGGACATATATTTGTTACTATTTTTAAAACAGACCGTTCAGGCGATATCAGATAGCGGTATAGAGATTATTAGAGTTCTCCGATTTCTACTCTTTAAACATCAAATGTACCAGATTGATTTTTGTTATTGTTTTATTCCGTAGTTATATATAAGTGATAATGAGTATATATAATTAACATTTATTTGTCACAAAATTACACAATAAAAGTTCTGGTCTCTGTTAACAGAAACCTTTATTGGTCATTAGCTAAACAATCACACATGTTTATACCAGAAAATATTCATAAACATATATTTGAAGTTGATTTTCATAGCTAATAAATAAAGTCACATTAAACAATAATGCAGCGTTGGTGTCTTGGTCACTCTTAGTAACGGCAGCAAACCAAACACCTTGCTAAACCGAACAGAAGGGCCAGTGTGAAGGTTGTTCAGTTTAGAGAGGTTTTACTGTAATACTACATGTATTAACAAATGTGGAAGAGAAAACTTGATATGATTATAAACAATGAAGGTTTTCTTGAAGAAGTAGAATTAGCGGGATGATTCGAATAACCAGGCCATGCAACAAATGGAGTGTTTTAATGAACCAATCATTGACCAATTATGAGAAACAATAGGCAATTTAGCTGCATGGACACTGATATAAGTATTGAGTTGAAATTTTTTTCTAAATAATCTGGACCGAACAAGATAGATCATATATGAAATAAAAGTGAAAATGCATTGATATCCACTGTGATATCTGTAACATTATAGTCATCTTCATAGCAAAGTAGCTCAAAATTCAAACAAGCTTCACCGTCCAAGTCTGCGATTAGTGTCTGTCATTTGCAGAATGAGGTCCCCAGAGGATGAATTTAATGACGCTATCCCGCATAGCGAAATAGAATCACTATATTCACCCACTGGGGACCAAATTCTGCATGGCCTCATCTGCTTTTGGAGACATATTCAGATTGAAGTTCCCAAACTAAACAAGAGCATCACTAGGGCATGGCAAAAATACGCCCTTTATCCATTTAGAGTTGTACTACCACAAAATAAAATAATTTGAGCTTACACAAAGAATATCTGGTATACCCCTAATTTCAATACCAAAATGTGGTCAAATAGTCGAAAAATGTTATCCATCGGAAACCATAAATGTTAACAGACTGTTCATTCTAAGTCGAAAAAGGGCCGCAACTCATGCAAAAATAATTGGACAGAATCCATATTCGAACTTGGCTTGTATCTTTAGCTGGTAAATACAAATACCAACTTTGGTTCAGATCAAATAATCCAAACTAGAGTATTCGGTCGGAAATCAGACAGTCAAATTCTAAGCCTAAAAAGGGCCGTAACTCATGTAAATATAATTGGACGGAACCCATATTCGAACATGGCCTGTATTATCAGCTGGGAAATACCCATACCAACTTTGGTTCAGATCAAATAATCCAAAATGGAGTTGTCGATCAGAAACCAAAAATGTTAACAGATGGATGGACAGCAAGATGGACAGACATACGGATGGGCAGATGGACAGACTGATTACATAATAACCTTTTTTCAAAAGGGCGTATAGAAAGAAATATAATCTATGTGAAGAAGTTTCTATAGATATTTGATAATAAAGACACTTTCCAGAGAAGATGAGGCCTAAGCAGAATGAGGTAGAATAGCGTCACTAAATTCACCCTTTGGGACCTCATTCTGCAAATGACAGGCTCACTAAACTCAAGCCGGTCACCGTCCTCCACCGTCCCCAGAAGTAAAACCATCATTCAACTCACCTGTTTAATTTGTGGTAAATTCATTAACTTTGTCAAACCAGAAACTGCTGAGTCATCACTCTCATCCTTTAAAATGACAATGAATACAAGTTACAATTTTTTAATACTATTATAGTTTATTTGATCTAATAGTCATGCGTGAACATGAACCATTCAAACAAATCTTCAAATTCCTGAGTTACCTGTGGTAATCCCTATTCCACCAACCTAAATCACTGCTTAATTCTGGAAAAAACTTATTCAAGCATAATTATTCAATCACATGAATCATATCTTGAAAGTCAGTCAATTAAGTTCAAAAGCTATGCTCGATCTTCTCTGTGACTATCGCTTGCATCTGATCACTGGATTCTATCTTCACATATTGTTTTACCTAATTGATTCCCCCCCCCACCCTGCTGTGATCATTTCCCCCACCTGAAATGTTCTTACCTTAACATGTAGTGGTGACCAGTTGGTCTCATTTTATCATTCAATATGACTATGTGACTTAGAAAAACTATCACTGGTGACAAGGAAGCATGTTTTTTCTTCGGCAGAGGCATTACAGTTCAGAATATTTTTTTGGAAAATTGCCTAGTTTATCTCCCCCCCCTGAACTTTTTTAAGTCTACATAGTCATATTGAATGATAAAATGAGACCAACTGCCAGGGATGTGGCTAGAGGGTCTCCGCTGGGGGGTGTCCACCTTGGGAATTTCCAACTGCACCCCTCCCCCTTGAGTCGCAATCACGCCAACACAACTTTTTGCATAATTCCATTTGCACCCCCCCCCCCCCCCCCTTGAGTCGCAATCACGGAATCATCACACCGACACAACTTTTTGCATAATTCCATTTGCACCCCCCCCCCCCCCTTGAGTCGGAATCGTACCAACACAACTTTTTGCATATTTCCATTTGCACCCCCCTTGTACCTCATGCTCAGGCCTAATTTCCTATATATTCATAAGCCATGCGCCTATTTTCCCAGTAT
The DNA here is from genome assembly GCA_032622095.1 of Siphonodentalium dalli. Classification (NCBI taxonomy): domain Eukaryota; kingdom Metazoa; phylum Mollusca; class Scaphopoda; order Gadilida; family Siphonodentaliidae; genus Siphonodentalium; species Siphonodentalium dalli. The sequence goes on along the minus strand of CP136063.1, from coordinate 188,417,465 downwards.
GAGAACATTAAGATATTTTAACCTGAAAATTGCCCCCAAAAAAACAACTAGTGATCTAATTCCAGACAAATGCACACAGCTACCGACAACAGACCAGGAAACACCGGGCCGACCATGGTTGTTCGGCCTGGTGTGAGAAAATTTTGAAAACTAAACAAGAAAATCGCAAATCCTAGCATCAAGACTGGCCTCAACTGAAGCTTTCCTAGTGTTGGAAATTTCAAACCTCATACTCCCCCTCAGGTTGGAAAATTCTTCAACTGATGACCATTTATGTCTACAAGTTTGACCAAATGTAGTAAAATATTGTTTTGCTAAACTAATTAGCAGTTTTGTATTGGCCATGTGAATGGGTCAATGACACACCGGGCCGACCATGGTTCGGCCCGGTGTGCGAAAGAAAATTTGGAAATCTGAACAAGAAAATCGCAAAATCCTAACATCTAGACTAGCCTCAAGCCTTCCTACTGTTCGAAATTTCAAACCCTACACCCCCACTTAGGTTGGAAATTTTCCAACTGATGACAATTCCAATGACAATGTTGACCAATTGTATGACAATATTGTTTTCTTAAATTAACTAGAAGTTTTTGACTGGCCACGGGGGAGAGACCAGGACACAAGCTTTCCAAGTGTTGGAAATTTCCAACCTGTCACCCCCCTAAGGTTGGAAAATTTCCAACTGATGACCATTTCTGTCAAAATTTTTGACCAAAAATAGGAACATATGCAAATATTGGTCGAAAAACAATAAATTCCCCCAATAAATTGTTTTATAATCAAACTACAAGAACATTTTCAACCTATTGTTGGTGTGAAATTTCGTTGTGGCAGGTATGAAATTTCCAACTATTGAAAATATAGCTCTCTGCTGGGGGGGGGGGGGGGGGGTGAGACACCCCCCCACACCCCCCCCCTCTAGCCACATCCCTGCCAACTGCCCACTACATGTTAACATATGAAAAATTCAGGTGGGGGGGAGATAAACTACAGTATGTATTTTTCAATGAAAATTCTCTGAACTTTAATTATTGCCTTAATTTTTCATTGAAAATACATGCTTCCTTGTCACAATTATAGTTTTTCTTAATCGCATATAGCCATATTGAATGATAACATGAGACTAACTGGGCATTAGCTGTTGAGGCTGGTAAAACAAAATTCAGATGGGGGGAGATAAACTAGGCAATTTTCCGAAATAAAAATTCTCAATTGTAATGTCTCTGCCGAAGAAAACACATGCTTCCTTATCACCAATTATAGCTGGCCACTACACACTACATGTTAAGGTAAGAAAAATTCAGGTGGGGGGGGGGAAATAAACTAGGTTATTTTCAATGAAAATTCTCCGAACTTTAATTATTGCCTCTTTCACAAAAATACATGCTTCCTTGTCACCAATGATAGATTTTCTTAGTTGCATAGTCATATTGGATGATCAATGAGAATAATTGGCCATTAACTGCTTAAGTGCAACAGGTTTATCCATAACTTAACCTTAACTCCTATTGACATATCACCTCTTGTTTTCATTGGTTTGGATGGGTTGGGAGCCTGACTTCTTTATCAAAATGGCTGACTCGCAATAGTATTACCTTCTGTTTTGGTTGGAGCGACTCGTGATAGGATTATATTATCTTCTGTATATATTAGTTGGGACTACTCACGATAGCATTTTTGGGACAGGGATGCTGATAATATGAAAATAGGGTTTTTTTCCCTGATTTAAGTCAATAAGTAAACCATATGAGGTAAGCAAGCCCTCATGCAGTGACACCACATGCATGCTATAGTATATGACCACAGTAATGGCCCAAATCTGTGCAAAAATACATTAAAAAACATCATATAAAAAATTACTAGAGTTCCGAGAAGAAGACATCAATTATTTGGATATAGGGATGCTGATAATATGTAATTAGGGATTATCATTGTTGAACACATAGTCACAGTTGACTGTTGAGTACTCAGGCTAATTGAAAGAGGTTAAAATTAGCCCAATGCTCCTCTTGTGTTGCTAGGTGATACACCAGGTCATGCCATTAGTTTATGGGTGGGTTAGGTAGTAGTTACAATTACGTTTAAGCGCAATTCATTATGCTTAAGCATAAATGCCCTATTTGTGCTTAAGCACAATATGTAGTATTTGCTCTTAAGCGCAATGCTTATTAAATGTGAATTTGGCCTTGTATACTTTTCTGGAACAAAAGGATGTTCATAGCGACCAGAGAAATTTCCAGGCCTGTTTTGATACCTGTTACAAGTATGCGCGCCCACATTCGAGAAGCCCAAATGTCCCCAAATTCCAGGTTGAAAGTATTAAGTCAACCTAAATTTTCCAAGTCAATTCAACAATAGGCTATGTAAAAAAAAAATTGCATTTGAACTCGATCCTTTATTTGCTAGTTAAATTTTGAAATCAGAAATATTATGTCATATTTATCAAACATGTATATGTATCTGTGTTGGTTCGTCGTAGAAGCCTCATTAAGTTATATGTGGATACATGTATCCTCTGCTGGAAACAGGTGTACCCAAATTATCTCTGGATTCTTCCCTGATAGCGACTTTCTATCCAGTTAAATACGGAAAACGGACACTACTGAATAGGTTTGTGCAATTATTCTGGCAATTACATCAAGTATGGTTTATCGCAAAAAAAGGCCCTGCACAATCAGGCATCATCGGCAAAACACAACACTAGTAGGAAAACCCTGATGCGCGTTATGTTGGAACAGCAGAGAAGCACAGACAATATGAATATTTCCCATATTAACTAATGGACGTCTTGAAAACTATTACGGTAGCTTGTGAAAATTATTTACATATGGCATCCAGTTTTCAGACGTTCTTCCTCAAAAGTAAGTAATATATTATATCATAACACTGACTTGTGATGAACATTGTCGACGGTGCAATCTGCCTTCAATGTTAGAACACAATTGTACACAATATTATGAGGGTAAAATACTTTTTGATTTCCATTCAAGCATGGTGGTTCAGGCATCGGTCATCTAAATGTAAACAAATCTCAGTATAAGATATTCAAAACTGCCAAGCTTGACTTCGAGTGTGAGAAATGATAATCATTTATCACAGTTTTACATAAAAGCGAGATGGAATATTTTTAGAAACGAGAAATAAGAGGCAATTCAACTTAAAATTTTTGTCTGAAATTCGAGCTCAACTGGCCGGTAGTACAGAGATTTAAATTGCAAAAAATTATTTGTGTAAAATGTTCGAAACTGCCAAGCTTGACATTGAGGATATGGAATGATAATCGTTAATCGCACGTTTTGAACAAAAAGGTTGACACTAGGTGCAACTGGTGTGTAAAAGGAGATATCAGCCAAACATCTGCTTAAAAAAGTTTTTATTTGGTAACCTCGCTCCCTAAAAACCAACTAAATCGGCACCATTAATGCCAATATTGGCGATTAATACAGATTAATATACGAAAATTGGTCATATAAGTAATTGCCTGCTGTTTGTTATATCCCAACAGAATGCACACTAAAACAGCATTCAAAATGCTTTTCAAAATTTTAAAACCGCCAAGCGAGGTTGACATGTCTTTTTATTCGCCTCTTCCAGGCTCTGAATGTGTAAGTCCAAGTAACCAATTTTGGTATGATAGATAGAGTTATTTCCCCTGCATGCCAAGGCTCACTGTGTTGATTTTACATTTAATCACGTTCAAATGTATATTATGCCGATTTAACAAGGTGAGGAGAGTTTATTTCTATCACATTCGGCTGTCAAACTATATGCGATAATGCGATAATGCCGTTTACCCAGCCACAATCGATGTAGTAAGTCTGAAATTCAACACTACCATGGTGTTTGATACCACCAGGTGTCTCCCCTTTCTTATTCTTTAGAGGTATAATTTTTAGGTTTTATTAATAAATATTTGTTTTCTATAAGGTCCCTGTGTGGGAGAATCGAATAGGGAGACTCGCATAACAATGCATTGGCACAGGGTTTTTGCAAAAATTTAGGAAACTCCAGCCATGGAAGGATTAAAAACAAGTCCAGTTATTCTATCTACTGCTTTCAGTTATCTAGGTCAAAAATATGTTGGTTCATGTTATGGTGTGTTTTATTGGGATGTTAGATACATGACCCAATTGGCAGTTGACCAATCACCAAACAGGTTTTTTGTAACACACTTGAGCTATGAGTACATTAATAGCTTGCATGATCATCACATAAAAGGCAGCAGACCTAGCTACCTTATTTGTATTTGAATTCATGCAGTACAATTTTTCGCTCTGTTTTTATTTTATGAACTGAGGATATGATGCTAACCTGGACTAAGTAGCACGTCCCTCCTCCTAACTGTCGAGAGATTTTGCAGAAGCTGTAACACATCTGGAAGTAAAGTATTCTTAAAACATCAAACATTCTGTGACATTCGTCAAATTTTATTGAAAATGCCAAAATATTTATGTTTGGTCAAACTTTATGGCCAAAAAATTTAAATCCTACGCCAGCAATCACCTCTTAGAAAATCAGATCTCACTAAATCCCTTACACTCGTTAATAGTAAAGTAGTAGTGGGGGGGGGGGCTGTATGTTGAGAAGTCACTCAAAACAATGATTGGCTGCCATGACAGCCTGGATCCTAGGGGGGGGGGGGGGCTGTATGTTGAGAAGTCACTCAAAACAATGATTGGCTGCCATGACAGTATCCTATCTTCAAGCCTGCAAATAGAGGGTGAATTTTGTGATGCTAGCCCACTGTGCAGGATAGTGTCACTAAATTCACCCTCTGAAGATCTCATTCTGTAAATGACAGACACACTTTTTGCAGGCTTGCCTATCAGTATAACCATATCGGTGCAACAAAAAGTAAGAACTTTGGTTCATGTTAACTTTAATAACATACATACCATACCGACTAGACTTTACTCTACTGTTTTTGTCGATCTAATCGGTGCACATATACAGTCAATTTTCTCAATATGAAAATTATCGTTAATTTTGTTAATTTTTGTTTTCATTATGATAGTTTTATGTTTCTGAAAAAATTCTTTGGGCCAACACAATTAAACTCAACTGGAATCAGTACGAAGGCCAAAAATATATTGGATGTATGTTTCTGCTGGTATTTGTAATTGTAAGTCCACACTTGATGTTTGAACAAATTAAGATCCACAAAACACACTCAGGCTCTCATATATTTATTTAACCCTTTCATGATGGGAGCCACGCTGGTTCAGCATTAAAGATCCTGTTCCAGTGCATTCTCTTATATGTGCGAGTCTCCCATAGGGTGGTTCGCATATATAAGAGAGTGCACTAGCTAGCTTACAAGGTCAAGGTAAATATTGTTAGGCCAATGTATTATCTTATATATACGAGGCTCCATATGTGAGACTGCATATATATGAGAATGCACTTGCACATGGTTTTCAAAAAAGTTCAAGAAGCTCCAGTAATGGAAGGGTTAAAAGCATCTAAGTTGGTGGCCTAAATAATCAACTCCTTAACTATAACAGAATTATGGGTAATTTTTCAGGATTTAGTCGGAAATATGGCTTGTTGCCACTCATCGGAAAGCTCTCAGTGAGAGCTTTCCGATGAATGGCAACAAGCCATATTTCCCATTAACCATAATTCTGCTATGGTTAAGGAGTTGATTATTTAGGGCATTACTGTAAGTTGGTGGCTGCACGCCGCATTGGTGAATCGTATGAATCTATTAAGCTCTTCATCATCTGCAAGCACCCATCAATGTGCCCAAAGTGTTCTAATTTGGTGGCTTTTCACCTTTCACGTGGGTTGTACTCAGATGTCAGAACAGGAACTGAGTAAATGCAAAATGCTTCATGGTTGCAATTATAACACAAGTACACCACACTGCCTATCTCCCGCAAAAGTAGCTTTTTGTTGAGATTCATATAATTCATAAGGGCCACAATTAACTTCAAGCGAAATTATATTGGACGAAACCTGTTGTATGTGCATGGTTATTGTTCATCTCACCGGTATGTTGTATCATACATACCAAAGATAATTTATTCAAAAATGAACCATTTAATCAGCCAATAAGATTGCTTGTTACAACTTGGTAATGGATATGGGCACAAACCTCAATAACTTGTCTCAGTTTATCTGTACTTGATTGCTCAGTGCATCCACCTTTATCACACAGCTGCTCTAATGTGTCTGTCCACAGTGAGTCATATAATTTATGGTAATCATGAACAATGAGATCAGGGGGATGAACTGTAACCTGTTCCACGGGCTGTTTCATCAAATCCAACACGCTGCAAAATGCAATTGTGTTCATATATATATATACATATCGACTTTTAAAATTAGGTCAATCTCAACAGCTTGGGCTCTTACAATATCTATAAATATACCTCTCATCCTTATAGGAGACATTGATGCAAGGATACAGACCGAATATGCCACTTAACATATTCTTGGCTGCTAAACGTCATTCATATTAGGTGAACTAAGAAATTAGTGCATCTGAACCAGTGTATCTTGACGTTTCAATCAATGTATGGTGTTTAGGATTGGTATCGATAGTAGCCTCTACGAGAAGTCATTTGTATGGTTTTCGTGACATCCCATTACATTTTTCCACTGCAAAATTGGCAGAACATCAACATCCCAGCACAAGACGTCATTCAGCAGTGAAGAGGTTATAAACGCAGATCAACATTTTGTTCAATGATATTTTGCCGGTTTGTCAAATATCTGACCAAAAGAAAAAGCCACTTGATTTTAGAGTTATCCATGTTCATCTGCAATTTGGTCCGAGACTGTCTTCTCATGGACTGTTTACTGGGCCACTAACAATTATCGGTGGTGAGAAATAAAATAATAGATCTTAAAAAATCGATATCTGATCACTCTGAGCTTTGATGGGTGGGTTCTTCAATTCGAATCAAACATTTTTTACCCCAGAAGCCAAGGAAATAGTAATTTAGGAGCGTTAATTCGGATTATTCATCTTTAACCCTTTCTATACTAAATACGCATTGCTGATTATAGTTATCCTTTATGAAATGTTCAGATAATAAGTTCAACAATTTCCCTCAATAAATAGGACTCCTTCTGTACTTGAATTATTTGTCATCTGCCTAGCTAATCCTTCCAAACATCCCTCTAAATGAATAAGAGCTAGCCCATTCCAATGTATACTTTTATATAACTGGATGGGAGAATAGAATCTATTTAGTATAGAAAATGTTAATTTATAAACATGTATCAACCTCGTTTGATCACTTGAATGTGGGTTACATGACATCAGTGAACAAGAGCATCGCTAGGGCATGGCAAATATGCCCTTTAGCCATTTTGAATTGTACTGACGCAAAATAAAATAATAATTTGAGCTTACAAAGAATATCTGATATACCCCTTATTTCAATGCCAAAATGCGGTCAAATTCTAAGTTGAAAAATGGCCTTAAATCACATGAAAATAATTGGACAGAACCTATATTCGAACTTGCCCTGCTTGGCCTGTATTTTAGCTGGGAAATACACATACCAGCTTTGGTTCAGATAAAATAATTCAAACTGGAGTTATCGATCGGAAATGTTAACAGACAGTCAAATATTAAGTTGAAAAAGGGCCGTAACTCATGTAAAATTAATTGGACGGGACCCATATTCAAACTTGGCCTGTATTTTTTGGCTGGGAAATGCATATACCAACTTTGGTTCAGATCAAATAATCTAAACTGGAGTTATATTGATCGGAAACCAAAAATGTTATCAGTCGGATGGACAGACAGCTAGACAGACAGATGGACAGACAGACGGATGTAGACTGATTACATAATACAACCTTTTTTCAAAAGGGCATATACAAATTAATAGGTTTTTATTATATTTTCAATAATATTTTCTGCCAAAATAAAAATTGTATCCCCACTCTGCAGAATCGCCAAAATGTTATTCTACTCTCAGGTTTTTATCCTACTCTCAGCGATACCGACTAATTATCCCATGCTCGCGATCACGTTCTGAGTTACATTCATTGAATCAATCAATGAAATGACATCATCTTCCTTATGTGGGGGTGGTATCATGCATCAATTAACAGAAACTCATAGTCAAGTGATAGTAAAAATCATGAATGAATGACGTGATTTACCTAATTTTGATTGTTTTGGTATCCTTGAGCAGAAACATTTGGTCAATTTTCAGTATTGCAAACATTTTATAAATTCATTTTATTATATGGAGTTTGGTTGTGACAAGCTGTTGTGTAAAACTATAACTATCTTCAGTGGCAAACTCCGCATCTCGCTCGAGGAAAAATTTAAAATCTTCACTGCAAAAGTTATTAACTATTGTCTATTTATTTAAGACTTTGAAGTCGCTCAAGGCATTCATATTGTGAATAGAAAGTTATTGAAACATATCTGCTTCTCGAGGTGTCAAAAATTTAGTTATTACAGTGATTGCCAGAACATTTATGCAAAGTATTACAAGTAACGTTTTCTTTTGTTTTTTTAATACCGAGAATATAATTAATGTAAGGTGACTTGAGTGATGCCATTGCGGTTACAAATAATTAATTTAGGAACTACGCAGCACACTTCAACTGATCATAATCAGCATAATCTGCAATTTAGAGTTATTGTAAACACATCTTACTGTTACAGTTCGTACTTACCAACAATGCTTTCATTATGTGGAATCTCGTAACTGGAGGATTATTGATAATGAAAATAAGAACAAATCCCTTCTATTTTTTATGTTATTCTTGGTAATAATAGTTTAACCCTTCCATGACCGGACCTTTTAGAAATTCTGCGAAAACCCTGTGCCAATGCATTCTCTTATATTCTCGTATCTCCCATAAGAGAATATAAGAGAATTCACTGGCACAGGGTTTTTAATGCTGCACCAGCACAGCTCCAGTTAACAAACTTGGTAAGTTTTTTCAGCAGTACCCATTGCAAATGCTTTTCGTTAGCTTTAAGGTGTTTCCACACCGAACCTATCACCAGAAGTGAAAAGTTTAGATGGACCTACACAGAAAACTACTTAAATGTTAAGCTAGTACACCACCTGAGATAATCCATGCTATCTGGAGATCACATTGATGCATATTATATCAAAATAAAAATGTCAAAAAGATGAATCAGATCACATTTTTTTAAGGGAATTTTCTGGAACAGCGTTCTCTGAAAAGAAACAAATGGATATTGGAAATGAATAACTTGCCATCAAAAGTACATTATCTGAACTGGTGAAAGGCTCGACTATTTATTTAATTAAGAGCAACACGCTTCAAAATGTTATCAGAGTGGTATAACTCTACTAATTCGCGAGGATTTTGTAATATTCCTGTTGTGCAATGGTACATACAAGTCAATCGGTTGCATGCACAGGCTAGTGTGAAACATATTTCCTTCTGGGCCCACTGGGGGACATAAAAATATATTTAACCGTGATTTTTTCATTAAATCACAGTTGAGAGAATAATAATAGTTATTATTACTATGTGCTGCTTATCTGTTTTCTACTATTAATGGTCTTCTCTCCAAGTTTATGCTGGTATTTGTTATCAATGAGTGTTAGTTGATGCTGACTGCCCTGAGCTTCCTGTCTCAATGAATCTATCTCGCCGTCCTTTTTGCTGATGACCTCTCCCAGCTTAGTGACTTCTGACTTGTAACTATTCATAGCCTCTTTCAACACGATAATCTCCTGACGTAACTTTTCATCGGAAGGTTTTATCTTTGTATCTGCTTCCTGTAATCAAAAGATGCTTTATCTCTTAAATTATTGAATGAATTCACCCATGTTTCAAAGTATACAATTTGAGGAGATGGCTATATATAAGCATCTAATGATTGTGAAATAAGAAGAGATGCGACATAAAAGTCTTCCTATTCTGAGTAAAATGTAAAGTATGTTTCCCTAATTTATAATTCACAGACTTTGGTGTTCGTGTCATTATCCGGGTCTCCAGGCAGTATACCGATGATTTGGTAAGGTTGGAGATACTGTGGCCGACTAGATTGCTGTTTAATGCGACAAGTGTTAAAATTGCCTGTCATGTTTGTAGCGGAGATATAATGAGTCTATGATGAATAGTAACTATCTCCTTACTACAATCGTACAGGATCTTGCTGAAGTGTTCTTTGGTTATAATAATAAATCCATTTAATTACACACTTACGACATGCAGGTACCAGTAGATTGGAATTAGTTTCAATGTGTGGGACAATTATTACCCTGATGAGCCTGAACACTCAGTAACCATCTACTGCTCACCGGGGACGGGGAGGTACAGCCACAAGGTGGCTAGCATATTGACAAGATCTTTCACTGCTCATAATCAGGTACCCTTTTTAATGTGTTGATGTGTTGACAGCGAAGACGCGCTGACCACGGAGCTTCACATGTCCAGGGTAGGGCCAGGTTTTTCATGGTGGTATATTGGCGGTTAGTCCTTCAGGGTTTACTCCATATGTAAGCGGGTAATTCGAGGAAGCTGGCCGCCTGTATGTTCAGTCTGATTTCCTTTGCTGTATTGTTGCAAATGGCTTTAGACAGATTGATATGGTCTGTGGATATATCCGCCATTGTGTATATGACGGGTTTCAGAACATGTGTCTGGTCGGCGTGCTCACTTTGTTTCTTGTTCTCAAAAGCAGTAGTTTCAGAGGCACTCTCTAGTAGAGAGTCCATGGTAGTTTTGATGTAGGTAAAGTTGATGGTGGGTAAAGTGAACACATATAAGGAGAGGTGAGAGGTTAGTCTCCAGGGAAGATCACCAACAAGGAATAATCATTTGCTGGAAATGGTTGACTAGTTTCGGTTTGTTAATATATCCTTCTTCAGGACCTGTGGGTGTGAGGAAATTGGAAATGTAGTGCCCAAAACCATGGGATAAAGACCAATTCAGCAGTATTACTAGAACCAGAGAGTATTACAGGGTTTTACAGGGAAAATTGGTTTTACAGGGAAAATTGTTTTACGAGGAAGAAATAATGCAGGCTAGAAATGTCAAAATGATGCAATCGCAACAGGGATGTGTGTCAATCCACACTCATTTGTGGCTACTTTTTCAAGTAATTTTAGTTATAGCTGATGTGTGCAACAATAATGAATTTCTTACAGCCTGATTCAAATGAATAACACTCAAAACTTGTAAGTTGTAGATGTATATAAAAAAAGTTTTAATTTTCATGACAAACACATTATTATATGTGGGTATATAAAATAAAATAAATTGACTGAAATATATGTATTTATAGCCTTAATTTTATTTGTGCGTGGGAATGAGATTCGTAGCTCACATCCACAATATGATCAACATGCACCACAAAGCTTTATTTTCCAATTGATGCACAACACCTAGGTTAAAAAGTGCCTGTTTTATGCACTACAGAGCGAAACGACTGCATATAAACAGAATAAATTTTTTTAAATATGTAATTATCATAAGACTATGTACAATAATGCATCTGATAATCCATAGACATCATACTATTTCTTGAATTGAAAAGGAACATATAATTATGAACAATGCAGAAGATAAATTCTGGTTCAAAGGGGAAAGCTTCATGATGACATTACTCATCGAGAAGCATTGAAATCGACATGTTTGGGAAGTATTTTATGGATGAAATGAATATGAAAAGCTGCATCAAAAATATAATAGTTAGTTTCAGTAAAATACTCTCAACTCCAGCCCAATAGCAAAAATCTCTCTTCCTCTTGTAAACATTTTGATGTTGGTAATTTATATTCTTTAATAAACAGTTTCTTATGAGCTGCATTTGTTTTTGAGACAATTAATGCACATTTTTTGGATTTGGTGGGATTCGAACCCCAGCCTTTGACGGCAAGCGTGCCTTGCGGCTCAAAATCCGACATCAAATAACCTAACGGCCACCAAAGCAACCCCACTGGCAAAAAAGATACCTGAAATGGCCACTGTATTCTGTCGCACTTAGGACAATATATACACATTTTAAGGTCTCTGTTGGGTATGTGGTATATTTTTGGCACAGCTGCAATGTTATACGAACTTGTCTCTGAGACATGTGGAGCATTGGCCTGTCTTCATGTCTGGAACTACAGTGATGCCCTAAATAATCGACTCCTTAACCACAGCAGAATTATGGGTAACTTTTCAGGATTTAGTAGGAAATATGGCTTGTTGCCATTCATCGGAAAGCTCTGTGTGATGAATGGCAACAAGCCATATTTCCGACTAAATCCTGAAAAGTTACCCATAATTCTGCTGCGGTTAAGGAGTCGATTATGTAGGGCATTACTGTATAATATAACACACAAGGCACCATTTTTTAGAAGCTGCATGTGTTTTTGAGACAATGCACAAAGATGTGAGTTGCAAGGTGTGCTCGCCATTATGGGCCGGGGTTCAAATCCCACCCAATTAACAAATATTTACATCATCTCAAAAACATGATGCAGCTTCTAAAAATCGGCACATTGTGTGTTACATAGTTCCAGGCATGTACAATTGTATACAAAGGACAACGCTCAGCATGTCCCAGAGACAAGTCCATGTAACATGCAGCTGTGCAAAAATTTACCAGTTCTTATGTTTTATTGGTTTTAAAACTGCAAGGTATAGGATCCTGTGGTTTGTTTACATTATGAATGCTGGATTTCTCATGCAGTTAATAGCCAGATTTACAATTGATCTAATTTTTACAATGAAATTATTACCAGGGTTAACTTTTACGACAAGACCTTATGTACAGAGTTTTTAATTAATCATAATTGCCCCCTGAAATAAGGCCACTGGTATAATGTAACTGTTTAGATACCTGGCAATAAGGTTACCCTTTCCTTGTGTGACACACCAATCCTGGTTTATTAGAAATCATATTTTCTCTGCAATTATTGGTCTAATGGGTGGCTTATATATGTAAACACCTGCTACACTATGAATCTTACAGTCTGAGCCACTGGGGCCACAGCCTAATTTCAGGGTACATATATTTATTACCACTTCTACATCTCTTTGGTAGACAGTTTCTGTTTGTGTCCTTCTTGGTCTTGGTTTCGGTACTTGTAAATCAACTTTCTCTTCTTTTGTCGACTCCACTGTGAAGGTTGCATCAATTTGCTCATGCTTTTCAGTTAACCAAGAGAATAATCCTAAAGGAGGAAAGAACATAACACATATTATGACATCAAAGAAAAAAAAACAGCATGGTTGTCAATTTTTATGTGGGTACATTAAGTGCACATAACACATACAGCTTCTTGAATTTATACATACCTTAAATTACCCGTATTTAAATTCACGCAGTAATATTTTTCGCACACAAATTGTTGAGCAAATTTTAAACTGGGTTCAACTGAAAAAATTTAGGGAAAAACGCAAGGAACAAAAGTATAATTGTTTGTGTAATAATCAATATACCGGTACATGAAAACTATGAAGTCAGTACAATTGAGTACGTAGCCTATAAGTGTTTGCTGAGGTCACTTTACTCAGTTCGATTTCATGCCAGTGATGCCCATAACCTTATATACATATCTTATGACGAATACATAATTAAAATTATCTAGATTCTACGAATGCTGTTTGATTACCAAGCCTGCAGATAAGTGTGTTTTTTCAGAAATATTGTCCAACTTGAAAAATCATCGTAATGAAAAAAAGTTAACAAAATAACCGATAATTTTCTAATTGATAAAATTGACGCTGCATATGTGCACCAATGAGATCGACAAAAACTGTAAAGTAGATCTAGCTGGTACAGTAATGCTCTAAGTAATCGACTTCTTAACCACAGCAGAATTATGGGTAACTTTTCAGGATTTAGTCGGAAATATGGCTTGTTGCCATTCATGTGAAAGCTTTCTGATGAATGGCAACAAGCCATATTTCCGACTAAATCCTGAAAAGTTACCCATAGTTCTGCTGTGGTTAAGAAGTTGATTACTTAGCTATAGCATTACTGTATGTATGTTAACATGAACCAAATTTTTGACTGTTAGTTGTACTGGTAGTGTTATACTGAAGCCACAAAGCAGTAAAGTACAGTAATGCCCTAAATAATCGACTCCTTAACCACAGCAGAATTATGGGTAATTTTTCAGGATTTAGTCGGAAATATGGCTGTTGCCAATCATCTGAAAGCTCTCAGTAAATCCTGAAAAATTACCCATAATTCTGCTGTGGTTAAGGAGTCGATTATTTAGGGAATTACTGTATTGTATTGTATCCATTAAGATAAGCAAGCCTGCAAATAGAGTGTTTGTCGCAGAATGAGGTCCCCAGAGGATGAATTTAGTGACGAAATCCTGGAAAGCGGGCTAGCATCACCAAATTCACCCTATGGGAACCTCATTTTGATTAGGCCTAAACAGCTATGGGAGACCTATGATCAAATTGAAGTCCCCCAGTTTAAGTTGGTGATGTTCACCCATTAGTCATCTCAATTATGCATTTTATCTTCTGCAAATTAGGGGATATAGAAACCGAATAGAAGGGAAAAAGTAACTAAAACAATGCTAATTTGATACTATAGATACTTCCAAGAAGATGAGGCCTAAGCAGAATGAGGTCCCCAGAGGGTGAATTTGGTGAATTGTGTGGGATAGCATCAATAATTCACCCTCTGTGGACCTCACTCTGCAAATGACAGACACACTATTTTATTTGCAGGCTGTTTCATTACGTGGACGTGGTGTGAATATGTGACATTAATCTCACCAGATTGATCTTCAAACTCTGTTGCACTGTTCATCACTCGTCCCAGTTTGTTGACGTAGTTTGCGAAGTCTCCAAAAGTGGTGACCTTTTCGAAAAAAAAATCAGCATTTGCCTTTGGAGTACTGACAAAGTCTACCCCAACTAACTCTGTGAGCTCATTCTTTAATCTTTCAGCAACGGAAAGTCCGAGAATCTCATCTGACGTAACAAACGATGTATCCATATATGACAGCACTGTATCAAGACGAACTTTCAAGTTAACTAAATTCTGCATCTGCTCAGCCAAGATTTTAACTTTATCTTCTGCTACTTTTGTGACGTCTGCCAGCAGCTTCTCTTTTGCCCGATTGAGCAGTTCGATGTAAGTCTTGCTCGCAGCTTCGATTTCATTGGCTGAAGATAGCTGTTTCTCATTTATAGCTTCTATTTCCCGGACATTTTTTGAGATAGAATCAGATATGTGATCTGCCTTAGTCTGCAGTAGGTCGCGCTTCTTTTGGAACATTTCTTGATATTGAGGGTACACCTCTGCCGGCTTCTTGATGTCATGTGAAGGTCGTGGATGATCGACGACAGGACATTCTGTAGGAATACAGAAATGAAAACATAGTCCAGATGCATTACTTTATTTTAGCTACTCTTCACAACTAACCATTTGAAATAACAAATTCTTTTAGCCAATTTTTGGACAATTTCTGACTTTGGACATCTTTCAGAAACTTGATTGAAAAATCAATTCAAAAACTAATATATAGAATGGTTAACAAAATCAAATCTAAAAAAAAACAAGAGGCTGTACAGGCATGCTGGTTTATCCCATGGTGCAAAGTCAAATATAGGCAGGTAGGAACCCAGATACCTCTGCAATTCTCTTCTCCATATGATCAGTCATTCAAATGATGTGATGATTAAAAAATATCAGCAGAATAACCAACGGAAAAATTTTACAAAAAAATAAGGCCAATATTTCAGGCAAAACAACCTGATTTTTTAATTAATTCGAGAGTGTGGCAAGCAACTTGTATACCAAAAATTATTGAAATCGGTTCATATGTGTTGGAGTTATTAAGTCCGATGAAAACAAAAATAGAATATTGACGAACAAAGGAACATAACTCTGGCAAAATAATGCAAACAAGGTCATTGCTGAGTACCCCCATACCAAATTCCATTCAGATCTGATAACCCATGGCTGAGATACAGTAATGCTCTATATAATCGATTCCTTAACCACGGCAGAATTATGGGTAACTTTTCAGGATTTAGTCGGAAATATGGCTTGTTGCCATTCACCTGTGTGGACGGACAAAAAAAACTTTACATTTCCAGATAAATAAGAAATTATAACTCTAAAACGGAAAATGTGAACAATGTCATTTGCCCTCTTTTGAAAGCAGTCATGATGGCAAACCTCCATACCAAATTTAATTCACATCTGATAACCCATGGCTGAGATATATGTGCTGACAGACAAAAAAAACCCACATTTCAAGATAAACAAAGAATGATAACTCTAAAACCAAAAAAAAGGGAACAGTCATTTGCCCCTCTTTTGAAAGAAGTCATGATAGCGAACATCCATACCAAATTTCATTCAGACACAATAACCCAAAGAGGTACATGCCCTTACTGCCAGCTAGACAAATGGATGCACACAGCTAAATCCAATTTTCTTCGAGAGTGTGGGTAGCGGGTATGAATATTGGGGGGAATAATGAAAGTGTCAATGACACTGTAGCTCAACTTGGAAAGGGAATAATTTAATGTATTACAGTCAATGGAGCGATTAGGAATGTGGTAAGTTGAATGTCTAATACTAGTTTATAGACATTGAAGAGAAAAGTAAAATCCAAGATGGCTGCTGACAGCCATGTCTTCGGCCGAATGACCCCAAAATGATTATATCCCATCCACATGTCATCGTTAACATCCATGACAAATTTTATGACGATCAGACTAAAGGTACGACCTGTAGCCCATGCTAATGGATTGAATTTAGTCATACAAAGAGTAAAATCCAAGATGGCTGCTGGCGGCCATGTTTTTTGGACAAATGACCTCAAAATGACTCGTTCCCATCTACATGTCATTATTAACATTCATGACAAATTTTATGATGATCAGACTAAAAGTACGACCTGTAGCCCGTGCTAAATGATTTAGTCATACAAAGAGTAAAATCCAAGATGGCTGCTGGCGGCCATGTTTTTTTGCCGAATGACCTCAAAATGACTCGTTCCAATCTACATGTCATTGCTAACATCCATGACAAATTTTATGATGATCAGACTAAAGGTACAACCTGTAGCCTGTGCTAATGGATTGAATTTTGAAATCAAAGATGCCCACTGGCGGCCATGTTTTTTTTGGACGAATGACCCCAAAATGACTCGTTCCCATCTACATGTCATTGTTAACATCCAGGACAAATTTTATGATGATCAGACTAAAGGTACGACCTGTAGCCCGTGCTAAAGGATTTAGTCATACAAAGAGTAAAATCCAAGATGGCTGCTGGTGGCCATGTTTTTTGTCCGAATGACCCCAAAATTAATCGTTCCCATCTACATGTCAATATTAACATCCATGATAAATTTTATGATGATCAGACGAACAGTACGACCTGTAGCCTGTGCTAATGAATTGAATTTTGAAATCAAAGATGGCCGCTGGCGGCCATGTTTTTCATCCAAATGACCCCAAAATGACTCGTTCCCATCTACATTCCAATTTCAACAGCCACGAAAAATTTCATGACGATCAGACTCAAGGTACGACTGTAGTCCGTGCTAAAGGATTTAGTCATACAAAGAGTAAAATCCAAGATGGCTTCTGGTGGCCATGTTTTTTGGCCGAATGACCCCAAAATGACTCGTTCCCATCTACATGTCATTATTAACATTCATGACAAATTTTATGATGATCAGACTAAAAGTACGACCTGTAGCCTGTGCTAAATGATTTAGTCATACAAAGAGTAAAATCCAAGATGGCTGCTGGCGGCCATGTTTTTTGGCCGAATGACCTCAAAATGACTTGTTCCCATCTACATGTCATTGTTAACATCCATGACAAATTTTATGATGATCAGACCAAAGGTACGACCTGTAGCCTGTGCTAAAGGATCTAGTCATACAAAGAGTAAAATCCAAGATGGCTGCTGGCAGCCATGTTTTTTGGCCGAATGACCTCAAAATGACTCGTTCCCATCTACATGTCATTGTTAACATCCATGACAAATTTCATGATGATCAGACTAAAGGTACGACCTGTAGCCTGTGCTAATGGATTGAATTTTGAAATCAAAGATGGCCACTGGCGGCCATGTTTTTCATCTGAATGACCCCAAAATGACTCGTTCCCATCTACATTACAATTTCAACAGCCATAAAAAATTTCATGATGATCAGACTCAAGGTACGACCTGTAATCCGTGCTAAATGATTTAGTCATACAAAGAGTAAAATCCAAGATGGCTGCTGGCGGCCATGTTTTTTGTCCGAATGACCCCAAAATTAATCGTTCCCATCTACATGTCAATATTAACATCCATGATAAATTTTATGATGATCAGACGAACAGTACGACCTGTAGCCTGTGCTAATGAATTGAATTTTGAAATCAAAGATGGCCACTGGCGGCCATGTTTTTCATCCAAATGACCCCAAAATGACTCGTTCCCATCTACATTCCAATTTCAACAGCCACGAAAAATTTCATGACGATCAGACTCAAGGTACGACTGTAGTCCGTGCTAAAGGATTTAGTCATACAAAGAGTAAAATCCAAGATGGCTTCTGGTGGCCATGTTTTTTGGCCGAATGACCCCAAAATGACTCGTTCCCATCTACATGTCATTATTAACATTCATGACAAATTTTATGATGATCAGACTAAAAGTACGACCTGTAGCCCGTGCTAAATGATTTAGTCATACAAAGAGTAAAATCCAAGATGGCTGCTGGCGGCCATGTTTTTTGGCCGAATGACCTCAAAATGACTTGTTCCCATCTACATGTCATTGTTAACATCCATGACAAATTTTATGATGATCAGACCAAAGGTACGACCTGTAGCCTGTGCTAAAGGATCTAGTCATACAAAGAGTAAAATCCAAGATGGCTGCTGGCAGCCATGTTTATTGGCCGAATGACCTCAAAATGACTCGTTCCCATCTACATGTCATTATTAACATTCATGACAAATTTTATGATGATCAGACTAAAAGTACGACCTGTAGCCCGTGCTAAATGATTTAGTCATACAAAGAGTAAAATCCAAGATGGCTGCTGGCGGCCATGTTTTTTTGCCGAATGACCTCAAAATGACTCGTTCCAATCTACATGTCATTGCTAACATCCATGACAAATTTTATGATGATCAGACTAAAGGTACAACCTGTAGCCTGTGCTAATGGATTGAATTTTGAAATCAAAGATGCCCACTGGCGGCCATGTTTTTTTTGGACGAATGACCCCAAAATGACTCGTTCCCATCTACATGTCATTGTTAACATCCAGGACAAATTTTATGATGATCAGACTAAAGGTACGACCTGTAGCCCGTGCTAAAGGATTTAGTCATACAAAGAGTAAAATCCAAGATGGCTGCTGGTGGCCATGTTTTTTGTCCGAATGACCCCAAAATTAATCGTTCCCATCTACATGTCAATATTAACATCCATGATAAATTTTATGATGATCAGACGAACAGTACGACCTGTAGCCTGTGCTAATGAATTGAATTTTGAAATCAAAGATGGCCGCTGGCGGCCATGTTTTTCATCCAAATGACCCCAAAATGACTCGTTCCCATCTACATTCCAATTTCAACAGCCACGAAAAATTTCATGACGATCAGACTCAAGGTACGACTGTAGTCCGTGCTAAAGGATTTAGTCATACAAAGAGTAAAATCCAAGATGGTTTCTGGTGGCCATGTTTTTTGGCCGAATGACCCCAAAATGACTCGTTCCCATCTACATGTCATTATTAACATTCATGACAAATTTTATGATGATCAGACTAAAAGTACGACCTGTAGCCTGTGCTAAATGATTTAGTCATACAAAGAGTAAAATCCAAGATGGCTGCTGGCGGCCATGTTTTTTGGCCGAATGACCTCAAAATGACTTGTTCCCATCTACATGTCATTGTTAACATCCATGACAAATTTTATGATGATCAGACCAAAGGTACGACCTGTAGCCTGTGCTAAAGGATCTAGTCATACAAAGAGTAAAATCCAAGATGGCTGCTGGCAGCCATGTTTTTTGGCCGAATGACCTCAAAATGACTCGTTCCCATCTACATGTCATTGTTAACATCCATGACAAATTTCATGATGATCAGACTAAAGGTACGACCTGTAGCCTGTGCTAATGGATTGAATTTTGAAATCAAAGATGGCCACTGGCGGCCATGTTTTTCATCTGAATGACCCCAAAATGACTCGTTCCCATCTACATTACAATTTCAACAGCCATAAAAAATTTCATGATGATCAGACTCAAGGTACGACCTGTAATCCGTGCTAAATGATTTAGTCATACAAAGAGTAAAATCCAAGATGGCTGCTGGCGGCCATGTTTTTTGTCCGAATGACCCCAAAATTAATCGTTCCCATCTACATGTCAATATTAACATCCATGATAAATTTTATGATGATCAGACGAACAGTACGACCTGTAGCCTGTGCTAATGAATTGAATTTTGAAATCAAAGATGGCCACTGGCGGCCATGTTTTTCATCCAAATGACCCCAAAATGACTCGTTCCCATCTACATTCCAATTTCAACAGCCACGAAAAATTTCATGACGATCAGACTCAAGGTACGACTGTAGTCCGTGCTAAAGGATTTAGTCATACAAAGAGTAAAATCCAAGATGGCTTCTGGTGGCCATGTTTTTTGGCCGAATGACCCCAAAATGACTCGTTCCCATCTACATGTCATTATTAACATTCATGACAAATTTTATGATGATCAGACTAAAAGTACGACCTGTAGCCCGTGCTAAATGATTTAGTCATACAAAGAGTAAAATCCAAGATGGCTGCTGGCGGCCATGTTTTTTGGCCGAATGACCTCAAAATGACTTGTTCCCATCTACATGTCATTGTTAACATCCATGACAAATTTTATGATGATCAGACCAAAGGTACGACCTGTAGCCTGTGCTAAAGGATCTAGTCATACAAAGAGTAAAATCCAAGATGGCTGCTGGCAGCCATGTTTATTGGCCGAATGACCTCAAAATGACTCGTTCCCATCTACATGTCATTATTAACATTCATGACAAATTTTATGATGATCAGACTAAAAGTACGACCTGTAGCCCGTGCTAAATGATTTAGTCATACAAAGAGTAAAATCCAAGATGGCTGCTGGCGGCCATGTTTTTTTGCCGAATGACCTCAAAATGACTCGTTCCAATCTACATGTCATTGCTAACATCCATGACAAATTTTATGATGATCAGACTAAAGGTACAACCTGTAGCCTGTGCTAATGGATTGAATTTTGAAATCAAAGATGCCCACTGGCGGCCATGTTTTTTTTGGACGAATGACCCCAAAATGACTCGTTCCCATCTACATGTCATTGTTAACATCCAGGACAAATTTTATGATGATCAGACTAAAGGTACGACCTGTAGCCCGTGCTAAAGGATTTAGTCATACAAAGAGTAAAATCCAAGATGGCTGCTGGTGGCCATGTTTTTTGTCCGAATGACCCCAAAATTAATCGTTCCCATCTACATGTCAATATTAACATCCATGATAAATTTTATGATGATCAGACGAACAGTACGACCTGTAGCCTGTGCTAATGAATTGAATTTTGAAATCAAAGATGGCCGCTGGCGGCCATGTTTTTCATCCAAATGACCCCAAAATGACTCGTTCCCATCTACATTCCAATTTCAACAGCCACGAAAAATTTCATGACGATCAGACTCAAGGTACGACTGTAGTCCGTGCTAAAGGATTTAGTCATACAAAGAGTAAAATCCAAGATGGCTTCTGGTGGCCATGTTTTTTGGCCGAATGACCCCAAAATGACTCGTTCCCATCTACATGTCATTATTAACATTCATGACAAATTTTATGATGATCAGACTAAAAGTACGACCTGTAGCCTGTGCTAAATGATTTAGTCATACAAAGAGTAAAATCCAAGATGGCTGCTGGCGGCCATGTTTTTTGGCCGAATGACCTCAAAATGACTTGTTCCCATCTACATGTCATTGTTAACATCCATGACAAATTTTATGATGATCAGACCAAAGGTACGACCTGTAGCCTGTGCTAAAGGATCTAGTCATACAAAGAGTAAAATCCAAGATGGCTGCTGGCAGCCATGTTTTTTGGCCGAATGACCTCAAAATGACTCGTTCCCATCTACATGTCATTGTTAACATCCATGACAAATTTCATGATGATCAGACTAAAGGTACGACCTGTAGCCTGTGCTAATGGATTGAATTTTGAAATCAAAGATGGCCACTGGCGGCCATGTTTTTCATCCGAATGACCCCAAAATGACTCGTTCCCATCTACATTACAATTTCAACAGCCATAAAAAATTTCATGATGATCAGACTCAAGGTACGACCTGTAATCCGTGCTAAAGGATTTAGTCATACAAAGAGTAAAATCCAAGATGGCTGCTGGCGGCCATGTTTTTTGGCCGAATGACCCCAAAATTAATCGTTCCCATCTACATGTCAATATTAACATCCATGACAAATTTCATGATGATCAGACGAACAGTACGACCTTTAACCCGTGCTAATGGATTGAATTTTGAAATCAAAGATGGCCACTGGCGGCCATGTTTTTAATTCCGAATGACCCCAAAATGACTCGTTCCCATCTACATTCCAATTTCAACAGCCACGAAAAATTTCATGACGATCAGACTCAAGGTACGACTGTAGTCCGTGCTAAAGGGTTTAGTCATACAAAGAGTAAAATCCAAGATGGCTTCTGGTGGCCATGTTTTTTGGCCGAATGACCCCAAAATGACTCGTTCCCATCTACATGTCATTATTAACATTCAGGACAAATTTTATGATGATCAGACTAAAAGTACGACCTGTAGCCCGTGCTAAATGATTTAGTCATACAAAGAGTAAAATCCAAGATGGCTGCTGGCGGCCATGTTTTTTGGCCGAATGACCTCAAAATGACTTGTTCCCATCTACATGTCATTGTTAACATCCATGACAAATTTTATGATGATCAGACCAAAGGTACGACCTGTAGCCTGTGCTAAAGGATCTAGTCATACAAAGAGTAAAAATCCAAGATGGCTGCTGGCAGCCATGTTTTTTGGCCGAATGACCTCAAAATGACTCGTTCCCATCTACATGTCATTGTTAACATCCATGACAAATTTCATGATGATCAGACTAAAGGTACGACCTGTAGCCTGTGCTAATGGATTGAATTTTGAAATCAAAGATGGCCACTGGCGGCCATGTTTTTCATCCGAATGACCCCAAAATGACTCGTTCCCATCTACATTACAATTTCAACAGCCATAAAAAATTTCATGATGATCAGACTCAAGGTACGACCTGTAATCCGTGCTAAAGGATTTAGTCATACAAAGAGTAAAATCCAAGATGGCTGCTGGCGGCCATGTTTTTTGGCCGAATGACCCCAAAATTACTCGTTCCCATCTACATATCAATATTAACATCCATGACAAATTTCATGATGATCAGACGAACAGTACGACCTTTAACCCGTGCTAATGGATTGAATTTTGAAATCAAAGATGGCCACTGGCGGCCATGTTTTTTATCCGAATGACCCCAAAATGACTCGTTCCCATCTACATTACAATTTCAACAGCCATAAAAAATTTTATGATGATCAGACTAAAAGTACGACCTGTAGCCCGTGCTAAATGATTTAGTCATACAAAGAGTAAAATCCAAGATGGCTTCTGGTGGCCATGTTTTTTGGCCGAATGACCCCAAAATGACTCGTTCCATCTACATGTCATTTATATTAACATTCATGACAAATTTTATGATGATCAGACTAAAAGTAGGACCTGTAACCCGTGCTAAATGATTTAGTCATACAAAGAGTAAAATCCAAGATGGCTGCTGGCGGCCATGTTTTTTGGCCGAATGACCCCAAAATGACTCGTTCCCATCTACATGTCATTGTTAACATCCATGACAAATTTTATGATGATCAGACTAAAGGTACGACATGTAGCCTGTGCTAAAGAATTTAGTCATACAAAGAGTAAAATCCAAGATGGCCTGCTGGCGGCCATGTTTTTTGGCCGAATGACCCCCAAAAATTACTCGTTCCCATCTACATGTCAATATTAACATCCATGACAAATTTCATGATGATCAGACGAACAGTACGACCTGTGGCCTGTGCTAATGGATTAAATTTTGAAATCAGAGATGGATGCTGGTGGCCATGTTTTTTGTCCGAATGACCCCAAAACGACTCGTTCCCATCTACATTCTAATTTCAACAGCCATTACAAATTTCATGATGATCAGACTAAAGGTACGACCTGTAGCCCGTGCTAAAGGATTTAGTCATGCAAAGAGTAAAATCTAAGATGGTTGCCGGCGGCCATGTTTTTTTGGCCAAATGACCCCAAAAATTACTCGTTCCCATCTACATGTCAATATTAACATCCATGACAAATTCATGACAATAAGACAAACGGTACGGCCTGTAGCCCGTGCTAATGGATTGAATTTTGAAATCCAAGATGGCCACTGGCGGCCATGTTTTTTTTTTCCGAATGACCCCAAAATGACTCGTTCCCATCTACATGTCAATGTCAATATCCATGACAAATTTCATAGCCCGTGCTAAAGGAAATTGTTGACGCATCACGCACACACGCACACACACACGCACACACGCACACACGGACGACGGATACCAAGCCATGGCAATAGCTCAAACTTTACAAAGTAAAGTTGAGCTAAAAAAAGTCATTAAATGAAAACAACAAAATAAAAATCATGGCACCTCTGTCAAAAACAAAAACCCTGATAATTTCAAAATGATAACATTGTCATTGCACATATGCACCAATGATAATTGCAAAAACTCTCTACGAATTGGAAACGAACACAAATGTGCTATGATTTGCCTATTGATTTGCGTGAAACCATAAAACAGTGCAGTATTGTAAATGGATTAAAAAGGATGTCATAGTAAACCCATGGATGTGGCTAGAGAGTCTCCGGAGGGTTGACATCTCTAAATGCACCTCACTGGCACCCCCCCTATCAAATGAACCTTAAATTTCCCCCCTCCTCCCCTTGCCCCTCCTCCCCTTGCCCCTCCTCCCCTTGGGTTGAAACTTTCCAACTGGTACCTTTATACAGTAATGCCCTAAATAATCGACTCTTTGACCACAGCAGAATTATGTGTAACTTTTCAGGATTTAAGTCGGAAATATGGCTTGTTGCCATTCACCTGTGTGGACGGACAAAAAAAAACCTTACATTTCCAGATAAATAAGGAATTATAACTCTAAAACGGAAAATGTGAATACAGAAAAATTAATTTTACATATGTATACAGATAAGTTAATTTTAAATACGTATACAGATAAGTTAATTATACATACCTTTATCACATGATTAGCACTATTTTCCGATGTAATATTCAAGCGTAATAGACACGTGTAATATCATCGCGTGCAATGACGTCACGCTGCTCTTTGGGGCAAAGTTCGCAGTTCGCTGGCTGCAGTTAATTATTGTACTTTTTCGATAAAATTTTAGCGATTATATGATCATGTGATAAAAAGTATCTCAAACTCGTTCTATTTTATACGTAATTTATCAACCTCGTCCATTAAATTTCCATTTGAGCCTCGGTAAACCTCGGCTCAAATCGAATTTAGTGAACTCGGTTGATAAATTCCGTATACAATAGTAACTCGTTTGAGATCCTCTATATACAGATAAGTTAATTTTACATTCGTATACAGATAAGTTAATTTTGCATACGTATACAGATAAGTTAAGTTTACATACCTACTCAGATAAGTTAAGTTTACATACCTATACAGATAAGTTTCTTGCAGGTGTCACTATTGCAGAATATCTTTCTTGCTTTGTTTTCATGGTCTTCCGAGCATTTAATTTTTGGAGACAGCAATCCAACATCCTTTATTTCTGATGTCAGTGGTTGGGTATCGTGATCGCGAGACTCATTATCAGTCTTATGATCATTTTTACAGCTTTCACACACAGGAACTTGCCGACAACTGGTACAGATGAAGCTGGCGCTCACAACCATCGGGGCAACCCTTGCATGGTATCTGTGATGGATCTTCTTGTAGAATGGTAAACTTTGCCTTTGTCATTGCTCCATAATCTGTTGGAATTCCATCGATAGACTGTGTTAGCTCGAACTGCCCGCTGACATCCTTTGACAGGACATGTAAAAAACTTCCGCCCTTCAGGCATGGTTTGACACATTCTTTGCAGTGTATATGCCAACATTTGAACCGCTTCGGGATTACTCTCTCTGTGGAATAATACTTTTTACACAAGCTGCATTTGCCTTGTCTAGAATCTTCCAAGTATTGATTTGAGTCTATCATTTCTGACATTCTGTAAATGAAAAATGGTTGTTTTTAAAGGGATACTCTATACCTAAAACCAGCCATTGTATAAGCCATATCTTACTCTAGCTATTCAACAGATAAAATGCAACGAATGAATGAATATGAGTCAGGGATGAGTGCCAAAATTCACTAATATACATGTACAGAATGCCCTAAATAATCGACTCCTTAACCCACTGCAGAATTATGGGTAACTTTTCAGGATTAGTTGTTAGTCGAAAATATGGCAAAAAAAATTCGCGAGAGGTTTGTAAAAAAACATGTTTTTTGCCCCTCGTTGCCACCCACCTATCCCGGTATATCTTCCTGCAAAATTTTGTATTTACCCCCCCCCCCCCCCCCCCCCCCCCCCCCCACCTCTCGCAAATTTTTTACTAAAGAATTTGTAACAGTTTAAAACATATTATAAGAATGTATAACTGCAAAAAACACCATATATAATGTTACTGGGACCTCATATAGGCCTCAGCAGAGATGACATTAACCCTTTGAGTGCCAGGGGCCGATCTCATCGGCCCTAAACCTACAAAATAATTCTGTTAAAGAATATAAGAATAAATTATTAAAATTGTAAAAAATTAAAAAAAAAAAAAAAATTGTTAGGCCAATGCATTCTCTTATATAATGCGAGGCGACCTATGGTCGACTCGCATATATAAGAGAATGCATTGGCACAGGGTATATGGGTTGATACAAAAATCGACCTGGCACTCAAAGGGTTAAGCTATGGCATGTTACATATGGGACGGTGGGGTGAAACAATTCCTTCCCGACTACCTTCGGAAATAAGCTTCCAGAAATGTAAAACTGAAATAAATAAACTTGTCCCGATGTACTAGAGTAACTAAATCTTAGATCATTGTGTGCATGGAAAAAGAGCAAGCAACTGTCTCAAACATTAACGTGACTACCAATGTCTAGAAAAATAACTGTCATCAGTGCACCAAGCCAATCAGTGAATTATTTGCATGTCTATCAACTCAGATGATCTCTCACAAGACCTATTAAAAAGTATCCAAGTCTGGTATAGTTGCTGTGACTGCTTGTCATCTATATATATATATAAGCGAGTAGGATCTGTCTGGATTTTTCTCACAGACCCCTGGACCGAGTTCAACAAATTTGGTGTGGTGACTCGGGGTACCCTGGTGGATGTCATAACTGTGTTAGCTTTTCTTTGTTAAATTGAGCAAGGAGTTCAATCTAAAAAAATAAATTTAAAACAATACATATAAATAAAAATGCTTCACAAAATATTTTCTGGGAGATTGGTCACGATTTTCCGTGAGATTGTGGTCATCACCCCGAAAATGTTAGATGCAAAAAAATGGCATACCTTCCTGCAAATATTTTACCTACCCACCCCCCCCCCCTTGATCTAGTGGTCTAACTCCAGACAAATCCATGAGGCAAGAGATCAGGACACAATGGGCCGATCATGGTTGTTCAGCCTGGTGTGAGAACATTTTGAAAACTAAACAAGAAAAATCGCAAAATCCTAGCATCTAGACTGGCCTCAAGCTTTCCCAGTGTTGGAAATTTCAAACCTCATACTGTCACTAAGGTTGGAAATTCTACAACTGATGACCATCTTCAGTACACAATTTAGACCAAATGTAGTAAAAATATTGTTTTCTTAAAATAATTAGCAGTTTTTTTTATTGGCTACGGGGCAGG